>JASEVX010000001.1:110319978-110550594 GCA_031761405.1 Serripes groenlandicus | reverse complement strand
CGGTAGAGTATCGATTTTACTCTGTTTCGTGCAGATGGGCGACGTCGTGGGGAACGTTTTGTCGACTCCTGTGTGATTGAGAGGGATAGGTTTGGGGGTGGATCGATCGATGCATCAGAGAATACGAGCAGGAATAGCTGCGCGATGGGGGCCATACTGGATATTGACTGATTTTAATTTCGAAAATTGAGGATATCTTCCTCTGCGAATCAATTTCTGTGCAATTAATCCACAAAAATTAATAAAAATTTGCAGTACTGCTCTTTAAAGGTAGTGCTTGAAAACCATGTAACGATTATTTCAAAAGAAATGTGATAAACTACTTTAATTCAACACGAAAGCCTACCCTGCGTTTCTTTTTTCCTTTCAGTATATATACTAACTCCTCTTGAGGATTCCGGTACAAATGACTGTTTAAATTGTTATAATAATGTAACGTGTACCGGCGTTAAGCCATCGCGGGTCACCCATCCATGGAACTTACCAACGATGTACGTTGCTTAACTTTTAACAAAGGTCAACCCCTCTACCAACGTCGCTATAAAAAGCCGGCTTCATCAACAAGGCCGTAGAAGTGGTATTTACACCTATACCCCGTTTCCCGTTACATTCTCCCTCTTTCTCTTGACTTTGACCCAAAGTCACACAACTGAACACAAGCAATACACTAGAGCGGAGTCTATGTACAATCTCTGGGAACCACGGGGTCCTTCAGGGCTGTACAAAAAAAAATTCAGCCACTTGTCCAGGACTTTCAGAATGCCACTTGTCCTGCTAAGATTCTCACTTGTCCCACTTTTCTGCACACAAAGTTTTAACATGCGACAAATTTAAGAAATTGTGTGGTAGCCCACTGGGTTGACCAGATTTGAAAGCTGGTAGCCCCGGATCGCGGTTTCTAGAGTGTTTTAATTGTTTTTTAGTGGGGTTTTTTTCTAGTTCTGTATAAAGATATTATTAAGAGCACACAATGTACATGATTTAAGAGTAGTGACCAATTCAAATAACAATATTGCAAAAGACCTGTAGTGCAGCACTTCAGTAAAAAAAAAATGAAATTTGAAAAGAGATTATTTTTTCACTAGGTTATTTGAAATATTCTGTATAAAATGTATGCTATTTTTATCCATATTACAAAGATCAAAAGCTATTGACAGAAATGTTAAACTTGAGACCACATAAATGGCAATAAGCACTTTTCAATTGAAGATAACAGAATTTAAGGTCATCCGATTTAGGTCCCCTCACCGAAACAGGGCAGTGTACGATACGTGGGTCAGTTTTCATAAAGAAAGACATATTAAATCAATTCAATTTTATCAAACCAAAAGTCAAATTTATCTAGGTTCAATTGTAGTTATTAAAATAAAAAAAATATATTGTACTCAAAAAAAAATGAAAGACAACAAAACGTTAAATTTGTTTCATGTGTTGCGGTCAATCTCATTAAAATCAGATTAAAATTTTACATTTAGTCAGATCGTGTACTTAGTCAAATTGGTGTTGCGGTATTAATTCGCAACATAGCCGCCATTTTGATGATTGCGCAATGTTAATCATGGTTCCCTACTTTGAGAATTAGAAATCGGTAAACAGCGTTGAATGTAAACATCGGGGTCGTCATTCACCCAATTTCTCATTTCAATCCAATGAAATCGCAACTATTAAGTCCATATGATTTTTTTTCCCGCCGTTACTGCTAATTAATTTTGGTAAACAAAGAGCCGTGATTGGGCAATTATCATAACTCGGGGGAATCATTTTGATATATTTAATTTCAACAATTTTTCTTTGGTGTCCCTGATATTATGAATATTATGTCCGATCTTGAAGGTATTTCAAAATTGATAAACGGCAGACTAATTTCTAGAAGTCGGTCGTATTGGCTTTAATTTGGATCAAATTTATTTGATTAACTTCTGCATGGCGAGAACATTTTCTTCCAAGTCCAGTTTGCAAACATCGACATACCGAAAGTAGAAATAATGGATGAACAATACATTTACGGGGAATATTTTAATGAGACCGGATCCATAGGTAATTCCCAAGCATTCATGAAATAACATAGCCCCAAGGAACAATTGTCACTATTGATTGGACAGCCTTATTGTGTACATATATATCACGTTAATCAGACTATTACTCGACGCGATTCAATTGGCTGAAACCACTCGATCTGACCAGGTGGGTAACTCCGCCTAACTGTTATTGATATGTTATGGTCACAGCGCGGAGTGGTTTTTCCGCATGTATCATACAGTCAAATTTATACACGACAGACATGGGTGTAAGTAATTAAGCCGGGCTACCAGACACAGGAATTTACATTCACTGTTAGCGTAAATGGGTTAATATAATTGGACCTTGGATTTTCGGAAAATGCCACTTGTCCGGGACTGGAGATTTTGCAATTAGCGACTTGCCCGATGCGATTTACGACTTGTCCGGGTGACGTCGGGCTCATGGCATTTTGTACAGCCCTGGTCCTGGGATGATGGTGATATCAACCCAAAAATCCCACCTGTCACCAGTTGTAATGTGTACTGGGCGTTAAGCCATCGTGGGTCACCCATCCAGGTACTTACCGCGATGTATGTTGTTTAAACTTAAAACAAATGGTCAACCGCGATGTACGTTGCTTAACTTTAAACAAGGTCAACCACTACTACCAACGGCGCTATAAAAGCAGCTGCTTCTACGACAAGGCCGTAGAAGTGGTATTTACACCTATACCCGTTTCCTTGGTTTACAATAGCTATCCATTATATGTTTATTGGCTTCGTTTTAATTATCAAAACCAGCCAGATTCGTTGATGCATGACGGGATTATGGCCGTTTATAAATTGGCAAAATTGCTATAATTGATCTTGTGAACAAGTTAAAGTCATCATTTATTATCCGATGTTTTCCAAACTTATTCAGTAGCAAGATATCCATGAGAGCTTGGTTCCTTTCGAAAACCAGCAAAATCCGTCCATGCATAACAGGAATATGGTCCAGTCGTCTGTCCACAATTTCTTGTGAACACGATTAAGTCTTCATTTATTATCTGACCCGGCCGGGTAGCTCAATGGTAGCGTATCTGACTCGTGATCTGGATGGTCACGGGTTCGATACCCGGTTGCGGCGACATTCTTTCGGGCGATGTTTTCCATTGCCTCTCACCTCTGATCTATAGTGAGAAAGTAGGTCAGTGGCTTCGAAAGAATGTTGTGTAAGTACTGGTGTGGGAAAGCCAGGAAAAAGACATGGGTAGGTGCACTGACCGCCGTGATATGACCAAAGCTGTTGAGAAGCGGCGTTAAACTCAAAACAAACAAACAAAATCATTTATTATCTGATATTTACCAACTTATTCAGTAGCTAGATTATACATGAGAGCTCGGCTTTTCTTTTTCTCTTTTTTCGTAGATAAACCAATTGACAAAATTGTATAATTGACTTGTGAACATGATACAAACTTCATTTATTTGTCACATTGTCCTTTTACATTGATTTATAAACATAGTGAGCCTTGAGAACAAGATTAAGTCATCATTTAATATCTGATGTTTTACCAAATTTATGCAGTAGCTAGATAGACATGAGAGCTTGGTTCCTTTCAAAAACCAGCCAGGATCCATATATGTATGACTGGATTATGACCCTCTAAAATTGGCAAAAATTGTTATAGATCCTGTCCTTGTGAACACGTTAAGAAACTACTTATCCGATGTTTAACAAACCTATTCAGTAGCTAGATATCCATTAGAGCTCGGTTCCTTTCGAAAAAACCAGCCTTTAGTGACACTTTAAAATTGGCAAAATTGCTATAATTGACCTTGTGAACTAGATAGTCTTCATTTATTTATCAGATGTTTACTAAACTTATACAGTAGCTAGATATACATGAGAGCTCGGTTCCTTATGAAAACCAATTGGCAAAATTGTTATAATTGACTTTGTGAGCACACGATACAAACTTCATTTATTTGTCACATGTCTTTTAACTTGGTTTATAAACATGTGACCATGACCTTAGTGTGATCTTTTACAATCAAATATCATAATTGTCTTTGGGTGACCTTCACTATGATTTTTTGGACCATCTCTCTTATTTTTGTAGAGCAAATAAATTAGGACCCTAAAACACTTACTCAGGTGAGGAATATAGTGACATCATGGCCTCCTCTTATTTAAAGGTATTCTTCTTGTTTTCCCATAATGTTTCGAAATATCTACAATGCAGGGCTGGGCTCTGGCCTAGACAAAAGAATAGCCTACATTTTTCATGAAGAAATGAAAAATAATAGCCAAAGCTAACATGTGAAAGCGCGTGAATGTGGAACAATAGAATAAACACATAACAATGCATTGTCAAAATTTTTATTTCATATTTATTTATTACCCATATATACAGACTTTCATAAAACATTATCAGTTTGTCAGAATAGCAATATGGTACATACATTTGTGTTTAATTGCTTAGTTTAATCTGACTGGCACACAACCTTCCAAAATGTTTAGTTCATTAGTGATACCTGTTCAGTGTATTGTAAAACCAAAAATAATTACTAATTTTACTGAACTTGTCATTTACCGAAACCTCCAGCACCCTTTAAAAGAACTCTGCAGTTCACTTTTCTACCCAAATATAAATAAATAAAAGCAATGGCATTGAAACGTGGTTTTTTCCAGGACACTGCTGATGGTCACTAATAAGAAGAAAAATGTTAAATTGGCAACAAGAATTTTTGTATGGATATAAACCCTTTCCTGTATGTATAGCCTATCTGACACCTCTGTAGCAGAAGACTTTTGAAAACATTGTTGCAAAAGAAGAAATTGCTCATAATGAGCCATTATTCCTTTTGCCATAGTGTTTTCATATTCTTTGCAGTAATTAGTCCCTAATAAGATCAGTTTGTGGACTATAGGTTTTGGTCGATTCCGTCTGTCTGTCTGTCTGTCTGTCAGTCCCACATAACCTTGTCCAGCCCGCATCTTAATGTATCATAGGATTTCAAAGAAACTTGGCACAATATATTCACCATGATGAGGTGGCGTGTCACACATAAGACCCAGGCCTGTACCTCAAATGTCAAGGTCACACTTAGAGGTCTAAGGTCAAAATGAGTTACTCTGTTGATAGGATTACCTTGTCCGGCCCGCATCTCCACCAAGCATCATAGGATTTCCATGAAACTTGGAACAAACATTCACCATGATCAGCGGCTTGTCATGCTCAAGCCCAGGCCTGTACCTCCAATGTCAAGGTCACACTAATAGGTCAACACGGTCAAAATGAGTACTATTTGATAGGACTGTACCTTGTCCGGGCCCACATTTCAACTATGGATCATAGGATTTCAAAGAAACTTGGCACAAACATTCAACATGATGAGGCGGCGTGTCGCGCACAAGACCCAGGCCTGTACGCTCAAATGTCAAGGTCACACTTGGAGGTCAAAGGTCAAAATGAGTAGTTTGATAGGACTGTACCTTGTCCAGTGCCCTCATTTCAACCATTGCATCATAGGATTTCAAAGAAACTTGGCACAAACGTTCACCAATGATGAGGTGACATGTGGCACACAAAGACACAGGCCTGTACCTCAAAGGTCAAGGGTCACACTTAGAGTGTCAAAGGTCTAAATGAGAAACCATGCATCACAGAATTCCCAAGTTACTGGGCACACATGTTCACCATGATGAGGTGACATGTGGCACACAAGACACAGGCCTGTAACTGGAAGGTCCAGGTCACACTTACAGGTCAAAGGTCGAAATGAGAAATGTTTGATAGGACTGTATCCAAAATGTATGCAGTGCATTGCTATTTTTTGTCAACAAATGCACATATAATACACACAAATGTGCTGTCCTCGTACGTTAGGGGATTTTTGTATTGCTTGCAATACTACATTAACTTGTTTATAGAGGTTTTCCATAATTTTTGCCAAGATATATTTAAAGTCGTTGTGCTGTTTGTAGTAAAGGAACAAGGGAATACATTGATCAACATTATCATAAAACTCGCTCCTGAGAATAATAACTGAGTTCATGCATCAGACAGTCATCAAAACTCATATCTTTCTTTACTGCTCTGTTCACTATTAAGAATGTTCAGACTTTTCCTGCACTATTTAACCACCTTAGATGGTGTCGTGGTAGAGTGTCCACTTTAGGTTTTCAGGGGTCGCTAGTTTGTTCTGGGTTGGAACTTTAAAAATGGTAGTAATGGCCCCCAATGTCGCTCTGGGTGTGCAGGGTTAGCAATATGACTGACTGGCTGTCGTTAGGATAAATGGACCAGTAGTAGTAACTTACCCAAGAAATGCTGTGATATGACTGAAAAATTGAAGATGAAAACTAGAATTTACTTGTATGTTTCTCTATATTGGGTATAACGTGCAGGGCTAAAGACGCAGAAGAGATCCCTTCAGCGAAAAGTATACTCAACCCTGAAGGGGTCCACTTGTTTTTTATATATATGCCCTAAACTCCAATCACTTCGAAACGTGTGATGTAAATTTGCATATCAAATGCAACGTATACCGAACGTTTTCGTTACACTACTTCCCACTCCGAGAAAGACCTCGTCCGAGTCTTGGCCTGGGAAACCCATGGGTAAGGCAACTCCGGTATGGCAGTTGTCTTCATCCCACCCACTGCCACCAAATGTAACGTGCAGGGCTAAAGACGCAGAAGATCCCTTCAGCGAAAGTATACTCAACCCTGAAGGGGTCCACTTGTTTTTTATATATAGCCCCTAAACTCCATCACTTCGAAACGGTGATGTAAATTTGCATATCAAATGCAACGTATTACCGAACGTTTTCAGTTACAATTGTATTGACAATGTCCAAATAATATTTTCCTGAATTAATACAACACATGTTTATATAAAACATGACAAAATATGTACATCTCTAGAAAGCAAACAATGCCTTTGAGAAATATCTATCTCTACATTGAAGTGAGAAGATGAAGCTTCACAAGGATATATAGTAAAAAGAAAATCTGAATTAAACAAATATTCCTTGATATTTTTGATACACTGCATGTTGATCACACAGTCTCCTGATCAATGTTAAACTTAAAACAGGACCAGAAATTTCCTTATGATGCATGTAATTCCTGAACTATTATGTGAGAGGACAATCTGTCAAGGTATAATGCTTTAACACATGTGACTGTTTATCAAAGTCTAATTTCTCATGGTTTTGCACAAAGGTGCAGCCATCCAAAATATACGTCTTTGTAATATGTGTCCTTGAACTCCCTTAGTAATAGGTCATACCTCATTGATAATGGCTCAATTAACAATCCCATCAATCAATGAAAATGATGTTGGACCCAAATCACCCTGCTTCTATCCTAAAATGCTACATCCAACCCCAAAAATGAAAGTAAAGCAAAAAACAGAAAACCTAATTGTCTTGCTTCAAACGGACAGACTATCAATACTTAAACTGTAGATCAGTCATAAACAAAATCCCCTAGATCTATCATGTAATCCAGCAAACTAAACCTGATATAATTAGCTGCACTTAAACATGGCTAAAAGCTATAAACACCTTTGAGGATGTTCTCAACTTTGAGTACCTAATATATAGGTTCAACCATATCGCTATAGCTGAGGTCGGAGCGTCCTAGTCATATCATCAAATTTCTAAGTCAAGAGCAACCAGACCTTAAACAGAATGCAACATTGTTTTTGTCTAAAATCTGCATGATAAATGGACTGAAAGATATTAACAAACTTACTACAGACTCCATGAGAAAATGATAGCCAATCCCTACTGAAGAGTGTGGAAGTCACTGTTAAAATCCCCAAAACAGTATTATATCCTGACATGGCCTGGTCAATTTGAAGACCCATCATCCGAATGCAAATATAAAGATGTTACAACTAATTTTGTGAAAACATGATCTGTTGTAATCTTGAACAACTGATCAACAGATATCCTTGTCCACTTCTATACAAAGAACCCATCAGCTGCACACAATATCCAGACACTCCTTGAGTCCAGATATTCAAACCACTAAAAGGAAGCATTCTTAAAATGCATACTGGTCCTACTTGGGAATCACTCATTTTCTTGGGACACTGACAACAATACAGAAACAGATGTTTTAACTCATCTCTAAAACATAGCCATACTGATATATGTGGTCTTTGCACCCCTTACTAGCCAAGGCCAAGCCTGTACCACTCCTGTTTCAAAGGCTAACATTCTAAATATACAGTTTGAATCTGTATTTTCTAGAACCCAACTACTCCACCTGTAGCAATTAGGCCATGAGTAAAATGACAAAACTAGACCACCCAGAAAATGTCCCCTAGTCGTCAATTACTACTAAAGGCGTAGATAAACTCCTGTCAGGCAGGATCTAGATATCCAAACAAAAGCTTGTGTGGCCAAGAACAAAGATCTTCCACAAATTACTCAAAAGTCTGCACAGCGAAATTGCAACCCTGTTCTTACTCAAGTCTACCAGCTGTCATTAGCAAACAGAGGTAGGTCTCCTGACAAATGGAAACATGCTGTCATTGCCTCTGTCTCTTAAAAAAGCGGTCAAAAGTCTAAACCCGGCAAGTATTCACCCATATCACTTACATGTTATGCCTTCATCACCTCTTATAGCATATCCTAGTCTCATACATCATGGCTAATTGTTGATGAATTACAAGGTCTTGTCTCCCTAAACAGCACAACTTAAGGTCCAAACACAGCTGTTAAACCCAACTGATAGGAATTTGGATAGTTTGTAATAGGGTAATGGGAGGTCAAAACACAATCAAGTGTCAAATTAGACGGAAAATCTTGTAAACACTCGTGGAGCCGGCATTTTTATCTTTAGAATATTGAGAATTTGTCAGAATAATTGTCTTGATGATATATCTAGACTTAGATCAAATATACTGGTAGTTCATGTCTGGTCATAACTAGGTCACTAGGCCAAATTGAAGGAAAATCTTGTTAACACTCTAGAGACACACTTTTTTTGTTTCAATGTGAAACTTTGTCAGAATGTTGTCTTGATGATACCTAGCACAAGTTTGTAATATGGGTTCATGTCCGCGGTCTCAAAAAAAAAACTAAACCTAATTGTAGGAAAAATTGTGTTAACATTCTGAAAGCTGCATAATTTAGAGTGAGCATGTTGAAACTTCGTCAGAATTGGTGTTTTGATGATATCTAGTCCAAATTGAAGGATTCAGGGCCCTCTTATTAGCCTATTGGTCCTTTGGTGGAAGAGAGAAAGGAATCATCAATGTGACATGTGTCATTCGTCTTCCACCAATGGGCTAAGTCTATATGGAAAAGCCAGCCAGTTGCTTTGAGGAAACTTGTTGTGTGGAGTACTGGTGTGAGAAAACCAGAAATGCATGAGAAGGTGAACTGGCTGCCGTGATATAACTGAGAAATTGTTAAAAACAGGCATTAAAACCCACCCTAATCAATCAATCAGAAAAGAATCAATGGTCATATCTTGCCAGAGTTTGACCTGTTTTGATTTGATAAATATTTGTTTTAGATTGTAAAGTGTGTGTGTTTTGGCTTTTTATGAATGATCACCATTGATTATTTGTTCATTTTGTTCACAGGGGAAGCATTGGGTGCTATAGGCAGTACAGAAGTTTTAGATATCCTGGAGAAGTATGCTGTGGACCCTGTAATAGAAGTATGTTGTTTTCTGGTTTTGTTCTTTCAAGCAGCAATTTTCTCTACCCTTTCTTTGATAGGCTATGTTTGTGGCGATTAGTTTGACAATCGCCACAATGCTCAACAGAAACAACAACAACAACGAAAACATTTTACATAGTCAGTTTTGAACAGCCCGTTGACTTGTTATTCAATACTGCAAAGCAAATTAACCTATATCCGTTAAACCGCCACATATATAGTTTCCAGCAGTGAGTGCAGACACGATTAATAATAATCATGTCAGTGCTACTTTGGTACCTGGATTGATACTAAGATCTGAGATTTATCAAGATAATATCTACATAGAATTAAAATATGTAAATTATTGTCTTTCTTCATTGTTTGGGCAGATAATTAAATATCATTGCGTGTTCTGTCTGCCTTGCAAAGAAACTCTCATGATACTCAAAAACACCTCAATGACGCAGTAGTAGCATCTGGAAATTCCAAAAGGTTCTATTAAATAGCTTAAATCTCAATATTATAAACGCTTTATTTTGTAGTTGTTGCAATATATGAAAGCGTCTAGATGATCAGACAAAGATTAAAGGACATGATGTCAGTGTGTACACCAAGTTATACATGTTCAGAGCCCAACCCTCTGTACGTTCTAGATTCAATTAGCAATCAGTGCTGAAAGTGTAGCCTAATTTAGTTGGAGATCGAGCATTATCATATATGCCTATATTTGTATCAATTGAACAGTTTGGCAAATAGAGAAATTGTGCTTTATGAGCATTTTTAGCTCGACTTTTCAAAGAAAAGGCTAGTTATACTACTCGCGTCGTCGTTGGTGTCACACCTTTGGTTTAAGGTTTTTGTACCAATTCACTTTTTAGATCACCTGAGCCGAAGGCTCAAGGTGAGCTATTCTGATCACTTTTTGTCCGTCGTCCGTCCGTTCCGGCGTAACTTTTAGCTTTAAACATCATCTCCTCCCAAACTCCAAGGACAATTTCCGTGAAACATCACAGGACTGTTCCTCTGGTTGGCCTCTTTCAAAATTGTTCAAAGATTAAAATTCCAATGAGAACTTTGTTGCTGCGGCATCAGAAAGGGGACAAAACATGTCCAAACTTTAAAAATCTTCTCCTCCGAATCTGCCTGTCAGATTCAAATATAATTTGGTAGAAATGTTCCTTGGGTGACCCTCTATAAAAATGTTCAAGCCATACTGATTGGGCGAAAAACATGGCAGTCAGGCGGCATCAAAAAAGGGGCAAAATGACAAAATTTGAAAATTCCATTTTTATGAAAGTGCTTGTCTGATTTTAAGAAATATAATACGAATCTTACTGTAATGATCCTCTATTTAATTTGTTTAAGCCGTTTTGATTGGTTACACAATCATAGCAACCAGGCTTCATCACAAAAGGGGTAAATTGAACATTTAGCTACAAATGACAACCAACTCCTACCATTCCAATAGAACAATTTCCACAAAACATCACAGGAATGTTCCTTTGGTGGTCCGCTTTCAAAATTGTTGCAAAGATTAAAATTCCAATGAGATCTTTGGTTGCTGCGGCATTCAGAAAAGGTACAAAATGTCCAAACTTTAAAAATCTTCTCCTCCGAATCTGCCTGTCAGATTCAAATATAATTTGGTAGAAATGTTCCTTGGGTGACCCTCTATAAAAATTGTTCAAGCCATACTGATGTGGTCGAAAAACATGGCAGTCAGGCGCATCGGAAAAGGGGCAAAATGACAAAATTTGAAAATTCCATTTTTATTTGTTTGGAACAAACAAATTTAGTAGCTGCAATTCTGAAGCCGTTCGTCTTATTTAAAATTCCATGAATTTCATACGCGTGAAAGTAGTACTCAATACTTGCTCTTACTTTCTTCAAATGTATCACGATTTTTGAAATAATGATATATTTATATCGTCTTTGTTTTCTTATGTGGTTCTTATATTCAAAGAGAATACGAAATAAAAATGAAACATTGTATTTAAAAACATGAATGCGGAGAGATTTATAAATCTCAATGAGTGAACTGCTACAGGGAGAACTATTTCCGATTCTGAGCTCCAGATACGGTATTTGAATTTTCAATCACGCATTGAAAATGTAGATAAAAACAGAATTGAAAATATTTTTCTTTGTGCCTTGTCGGCCATATAAATATAGTATAAGAGAATTAAAAAAACAAATATGTGCGTCATAAAAATGCATTTAAAATGAGAGTAACACATTTGCAGAGAAATCGTGATCGTCGGAATTCTATTTATAAATACAACGGTATTGGGGGAGGGTCTAAAGTGCGGAACGCTCGATCTGCGGACACAAATACATTATAGAGGGAAAATGCGGACAAATGCAATATAGAGGGAAAATGCCGACGCAATAGAATAGTAGAGCAAAATCTGCGGACTGCTATGATTTGTTGTAAAAAAATATTTTAATTAAAGATGGGCAGCTGTGTATAATTTGTTACATATGATCATATCCGGGGTTTTCTTGTAAATATATAATGTGTTTGATTGCTTTTATCAGTGATATAGAATAAACCAAAAATCGAGATCATGCTGAAATGGAATCTCTTTGTAAAGTGTTTTAACGACTTTCCTCTTTATATCATATCTATAGATATCAATAAAGAGAATTGATGGATTGATTTTCCGACAAGTAAATGTCTTTTGACGCATCTGCAGCGGACGAAATTTGAAAACATTGCAAGAATAGAATAGGTTTCTAGTAACTAGCCATAGGTTTTGCTTCTATTATATCCTCTCCTTTCACTCGATTGAAGGGTCATGAGTTCTAGTTATTGTTGGGTCCTCTTCATTTTCTACTTTGTAACTTTCAACAGTTTTTCCATGTGCCATACTACGAGGCAAATGATCCATGCAACATTCTATTATGTAGGGTACTTGGAAGGGGCAGAACAATTTAAATAACAAATAAACAATAAGTATATATATATATATACAACACACTTTAAATCTTAATTTATTTCTAGTAATTATATATCAATATGCAACTATAATACTAATCTATAACAAATAAGTTAAAATGTTTTTTTCTTGCTGTGTAAACTATGGTGCATATTACTGCCGTAAGATAAGCAGTTAGTGTGTTGTAAATATTAACTGGTTATCTAGTTAGGGTTTGCGAATTTCACTTAATAAGTAACATACTAACTAGTTAACTAGATAAGATTCGTGTTACCACTTATTTGATATTCTCGAAACGTAAGAAGAAAACAGGCGTGAAAGTGCCCAGAACTGCCTCCAGTTACCTCTTCTTGCTTTAAAATAAGACTTAAACGACCATTAACGTACAACTGAAATCCTATCTAGTTAACCACTTATTATGTCACATACTAACTGGTTAACTAGATAACATTCGTGTTACCAGTTATAAATAAATACTGCGGAGATCCTTTGTATTTTTCCGCTATGGAAGTTGCAAGTTCAACATCAACGCTAAATGTCGCACTCTTTTATAAGCACTCTTTTGTAGTATTACTGTTTCACAATGTACATATTACAATGTTTCATCTGACTCTGTCCCTTCTTTTTTTAGTTATGGCTCCTGAGGTAGTCATTTTTTGCGACAATTCAGCGTTGGTTACGACGTTTAGCGTCAGCCTTGTGACATAAAACGTCAAGTGTGACATTTAGCGTTGGTGCGACATTTAACGTTGCTACAGTGTTCCTTGGCCGCCAGGGAGCGGGGCTTTTTTGCCTTATATGGCTATAGTGTAAACTCAAAAAAATCTTCTCCTCCAAAAGTGTCAGGCCGATTTTCAAATAATTTTGTAGAAATGTTCCTAGGGTGACCCTCTATCAGATTCCTACCAGCCAAGTTGATTGGTCGAAAAACATGGCCGCCAGCGGGTCGGGGCTTTTTTGCCTAATATGGCTATAGTAAAAACTTGAAAAATCTTCTCATCCGAAAGTTTTTGGCCAATTTTCAATTCTTTTTGTAGAAATGTTCATTGGGAGACCATCTATCAGATTCCTCCAAGCCATGTTGATTGGTCGAAAAACATGGCCGCCAGGGGGGCAGGGCTATTTGGCCTTATACGGCTATAGTGAAAACTTGAAAAATCTCTTGTTAAGCAGGAAGCTTTTGAGTAAGATTTTAGAAAACCCTTGGTCAATGGTGATTTTTTTTGTAACAAAAATTATTAAATACTTAGATGAGTGAGTCGGGGCCATAATGGTTATCCATTTGTTTTACATGTCTTTTGAAACTTGGACATTAAATATAATATTCACATGCATGTCTCATGATTTATTTTTATAGACAACTAAAATGGCATTTAATTTTAACGGATGCGTCATTTATTCTTTTACCCGAAGTTGTAATATTTATAAACAATACATAGTTTATAAATCACACATCTATGCAAAGGCAAATGTTTGAACAGTTTTATGTACCCAAACAAATTCAGTGCCTTCAGCGCTTTGATTATGAAAGTGTTTGTCTGATTTTAAGAAAATATAATACGAATCAAGAATGTTCCTTTAAATTCCATTGATAACTTTGGTTGCTGCGGCATCAGAAAGTGAGAAAAATACCCAAATTTTAAAATCCTTTTCCTCCATAATCTACTTGTGCGATTGCAAGATAATTTGGTAGAAATGTTCCTTAAGTGACCCTCTAAATAAACTGTTGAAGCCATATTGATTTCGTTGAAAAACAGGGCAGCAAGGCGGCATCAGGAAAGGTGCAAAATGACAAAAACTTTATAATTCCATTCTTATTAAAGTTCTTGTTAGATTTCAAGATATAAATGGCCTTTACTGATAAGCTGTTTCTTGAGAAGTGTCCACTCCTTTGCAGTTTCATTAAATTTTACACTCCCTGATAAAATTTTCCCAGATATTTGCAGTTAAATATTTGCTACTAATTTACTATCAATTAGGTGATCGATTTAGGGCCATCTTGGCCCTCTTGTTTGTCAAAACCATTACAGAGATTACATTGAAACTTACAACATTTATTTACCATCATAACCTCCATCAACAGACAAGAGTACATAACTCTGTCAAGGTTTTTGTAAGAATTATGGCTCTTTTTGACTTGTACTTTTGGTTAAGTTTTTTGTACCAATTACATTTTTTGTCAAACCATTACAGATATTGCTTTGAAACTTACAACACTTATTCACTATTATTGCCTCCATCAACAGACAAGAGTACATAACTTTGTCAAGGTTTTTGTAAGAATTATGGCCCTTTTTGACTTGTACTTTTGGTTAAGTTTTTTGTACCAATTCACTTTTTTTCAAAACCATTACAGATATTGCTTTAAAACTTACAACACTTATTCACCATCATTACCTCCATCAACAGACAAGTGTACATAACTCTGTCCATGTTTTTGTAAGAATTATGGCCCTTTTTAGCTCACCTGAGCTTTGCTCAAGGTGAGTTATTGTGATCGCCTTTTGTCCGGCGTGTGTCGTCCGGCATCCGCCAACTTCTTCTCCTCAGTAACCAGTGTGTCAATTGGGATGAAACTTCACAGAAAGCATCCTCCCAATGACCTTACAAGATTACCTTCAAATTTTTGGGATCCATGCAGAATTCTGGTTTCCATGGCAACGAAATGAAAAAAACATCAAAATTCTTCTTCTCCGAAACTGGTAGGCAGATTTTCAAATAATTATGATGAAATGTTCCTTGGATGACCCTCTATGAGATTCCTACAAGCCATGTTGATTGGTCGAAAAACATGGCCGCCAGGGGGGGCGGGGCTATTTTGTCTTATATGACTATAGTGAAAACTAAAATAATCATCTCCTCCGAAAGTTTCAGGCCTATTTCGAAATAATTTTGTAGAAATGTTCCTTGGATGACCCTCTATCTGATTCCTTCAAGCCATATTAATTGGTAGAAAAACATGGCCGCCAGAGGGGCGGGTTTTTTCCTACCACCCCACTTTTTTCAAAACCATTAGAGATATAGCTTATATATATACACTTAAAATACTTATTTACCATCATTACCTCCATCAACAGACAATAGTACATACCTCTGTGAATTTTTTTTTAATAATTATGGCCCTTTCTCGATTTAGAATTCTGGTAAAGTTATTCATAGCAAATCATTTTTTTTTCAAAATAATTAGAGATATAGCTTAAACACTTACAATAATCTTAAACTATCATTACCTCTCTTTCGACTTCTATAAAGTTCTTTGCTTATAAATAATATGATAAAGTACCTGGTTATGTTTTCTGTACCACCCAAAGAGTTTTGTTTTATTGGCAAGCACAAAAAAGTTGAGCACGGTGTCCTCCGACAGCTCTTGTTTGTGTTTGTTTTTGCTCTCAAATTTTTCAAAGCAATTTAACTTTTCTGGGGACAAAACCCTCAATGTGAACGAACTAAATTGAACAGACATGTTCAATATCGGACATCATTGAAACAAACACAAAACTAATGGATACTGTTTTCTCTCCTTTCTATGATAATTTAGTCATTATACCCCCGCAAACGTAGTTTGAAGGGGGTATACTGGAATCAGCCTGTCTGTCCGCAAAATCTGTTCCGTTGTACTCCTCCTTTAGTTTCTACCTGATTTACTTGATACTTGGCATAAATGTTAATCAGGAGTAGTAGATGTGCAAGACGCAAATTTCATGTCCCTGTGACCTTCACCTTGACCTCTGACCTTGAAATAGGATTTTTTTTGTTAAAATCTAATCTGTTGAACTCCTCCTTCAGTTTCAACCTGATTTACTTCATACTTGGCATAAATGTTAATCAGAAGTAGTAGATGTGCAAGACGCAAATTTCATGTCCTTGTGACCTTCACCTTGACCTCTGACCGTGATATAGGAATTTTTTTTGTTAAAATATAATCTCTTGTACTCCTCCTTCAGTTTCAACCTGATTTACTTCATACTTGGCATTCATACTTGGCATAAATGTTAATCAGGAGTAGTAGATGTGCAAGACGCAAATTTCATGTCCCTGTGACCTTCACTTCTGACCTTGAAATAGGATTTTTTTTTTGTTAAAATCTAATCTGTTGTAGTCCTCCTTCAGTTTCAACCTGATTTACTTCATACTTGGCATAAATGTTAATCAGGAGTAGTAGATGTGCAACACGCAAATTTCATGTCCCTGTGACCTTGACCTCTGACCTTGAAATAGGATTTTTTTTTTTGTTAAAATCTAATCTGTTGTACTCCTCCTTCAGTTTCAACCTGATTTACTTGATACCTTGGCATACATGTTAATCAGGAGTAGTAGATGTGCAAGACGCAAATTTCATGTCCCTGTGACCTTCACCTCTGACCTTGAAATAGGATTTTTTTTTTGTTAAAATCTAATCTGTTGTACTCCTCCTTCAGTTTCAACCTGATTTACTTCATACTTGGCATAAATATTAATCAGGAGTAGTAGATGTGCAAGACGCAAATTTCATGTCCCTGTGACCTTCACTTCTGACCTTGAAATAGGATTTTTTTTTTTCTTAAAATCTAATCTGGTGCGACATACTCCTCCTTCAATTTCAACCGGATTTACTTGAAACATGGCAAAATGGAGCCGTTTTATGTGGCATCAGCCTGTCGGTCGGTCGGGCGGTCGGTCCAGATAAAAAGAGCCGTTTTGTGTGGGTGGTCGGTCCAGATAAAATATCTTTATCCAGATTGTATTTTATGCATTAGAAAATGTTCTTGACAAAATTTCTTTAAAATTAGATTTGTATATTGCTTTTTGATATCATCTTAGTATTTTTTTTTGATACTGATATTCAAATTATCTGAGTCAAAGATAATACTGTGAGATATAATATGTGTCAGGGGTTGGGGCGGGGGTATTAATCACCTTTAGTGATAGTTCTAGTTTCTAATGTGTACAAAATATTTTATCTTAATATGGCCTAACGACCTGGTGATGAACATGTGATAACCCAAACAATTTAGATTACAAATAACCAAGACAAACATTCATTTGAGTTAAACGGTAGTCTATCGAGTACCAACTAGATTTTTCTTAAATTTGGAATGGCCTAATTTTGAAAACATCATAGAACGTAACTTAAAAATCACCAAGACAACATTCTGGCAAACTAACATTATTCTACTGTCAAAAGATGCAGCTTTTCTCAAATTTACCCGCACCAGAGTGCACTATTATCGAAAATCGCAAGGCCTACACCAAGATACTGCTTGTTACTTTGCAGGATTTTCTATACGATCGCCACTACGGTGCCATCGGCGCTTTGATTAGATCTTTGTAAAATAAAGTTAAAGCTACAACAGAGAATAGGAGAAAATATTGCATTTTGATGAGTAAGTGTATTACAAAATCCATTTCCCATTCTGAACCAAAACTTTAAAAACACCCATCAGCTAACAATATTTGCATTGGAATAACCCAGTGTCAGATATAGCCAGTCAAGTCTTAGATATACAAAGTAACAATAAATCTTCTCATAAAAGCATAAAACGTGGCAAATGTCGATATATCGTATCGATATAAAGACCGTATCGTTCGTTGGTATCAGTATCGGTATCGGACTGGTTCATCCTTAACGATATACAACCCTAGCTTCATTAGAGGTGTCTGTATTGAATAATGTAACATCTTGGAAATTCAAAGGTAACTCATCCAGACGTTTTGACATATTTACAGCAGACAACTTTTGAAAACATTTGGGCGAAAGGACAAAATTCTCACAATTAGCAATTTCTCTTTTGCCACATACATGCTCTGACCCTTAGCAACAGCGAGTACTGATATCAATGGTCATACATTTTTAGCTCACCTATGCACAAAGTGCAAGGTGAGCTTTTGTGATCGCTCACTGTCCGTCATCCGTCGTCGTCGTCCGTCCGTTCACATTTTTCTACGAACGACTTCTGCTCCTAAACCAATTAACCAAATTCAAAATAATTTTACAGGAATGTTCCTTGGGTGGATCTCTTTCAAAGTTGTTCAAAGAATTCTATTCCATGCAGAACTGTGGCTGCCACGGCAACAAAAAAGGGGAAATTAACCAAAACTTAAAAAATCTTCTTGTCCAAAAGTACTGGACCGATTTGAAAATTATTTTGCACAAATGTTCCTTGGGGTACCCTCTACCAAGATTGTTCAAATAATTCCGATCCGTTGAAAAACATGGCCGCCAGGGGGCGGAGCTTATTTTCCTTATATGTGTATTGTTAAAACTTTAAAAATCTTCTTGTCCAAAAATTCTGGCCCGATTTGAAAATTATTTTGCACAAATGTTCCTTGGGGCACCCTTTACCAAGATTGTTCAAATATTTCCGATCCGTTGAAAAACATGGCCGCCAGGGGGCTAAGCTTGTTTTCTTTAAACGTGCATTGTTAAAACTTTAAAAATCTTCTTGTCCAAAAGTACTGGCCCGATTTGAAAATTATTTTCCACAAATGTTCATTGGGACACCCTTTACCAAGATTGTTCAAATATTTCCGATCCGTTGAAAAAACATGGCTGCCAGGGGGCTAAGCTTGTTTTCCTTATATGTGCATTGTTAAAACTTTGAAAATCTTCTTGTCCAAAAGTATAAGCCCAATTTGAAAATTATTTTGCACAAATGTTCCTTTGGGAACCCTTTATCAAGATTGTTCAAATATTTACGATCCGTTAAAAAACATGGCCGCCAGGGGGTGGAGCCTGTTTTCCTTATATGTGCATTGTTAAAACTTTAAAAATCTTTTTGTCCAAAAGTACTGGCCCGATTTGAAAATTATTTTGCACAAATGTTCATTGGGGCACTCTTTACCAAGATTGTTCAAATATTTCCGATCCGTTGAAAAAACATGGCTGCAAGGGGGCTAAGCTTGTTTTCCTTATATGTGTATTGTTAAAACTTAAAAAATCTTCTCCTCCAAAAGAATTAGCCCGATTTGAAAATAATTTTTCACAAATGTTCTTTGGGGCACCCTCTACCAAGATTGTTCAAATATGTCTGATCTGTTGAAAAACATGGCCGTCAGGGTTGCTGCAGCATCAGAAAGGGGGCAAAATGTCCAAGCTTTAAAAATCTTCTTCTTTGAATCTGCATGTCTGATTTCATTATAGTTTGGTAGAAATGTTTCTTAGGTGAGTCTCTACAAAGAATGTTCAAGGCATACTGTTTGGTTGAAAAACATGGCAGTCAGGAGGCATCAGAAAGGGGCAAAATGACAAAATTTGGAAATTCCATTCTTGTCTGATATTAAGGAAATTGAATATAAATCCTACTTCAGTGATCCTCTACATTTAATTTGTTCAAGCTGTTTTGATTAGTTACAAAATCATAGCAACCTCGCGTCATCACATAAGGGGTAAATTGAACTTTTAGCTACAAATGACAACTCCTACCATTCCACTTGACCAATTTCAACGTTACTTCACAGGAATGTTCCTTTGATGGTCCTCTTTCAAAATTGTTCAAATACTTGCATTCTGTGTAGAACCTTTGTTGCTGCAGCATCAGAAATTGAGAAAGCTCTTGTTAGATTTCAAGATAAAAATGGCTTTTACTGATAACTATTTCTTTAACTGAGTGTCCACTCCTTGCAGTTTCATTTGAACTCCTGATCCAATGTTCACAGATATTTGCAGTTAAATATTTGCTTCTAATTAACTATCATTCAGGTGATCGATTTAGGGCCATCTTGGCCCTCTTGTTACGTTGAGCAAGTTGAAACTTTGTCAGAATGTTGTCTTGATGATATCTAGTCCTTGTTGGAATATGGGTCATATCAGGTAAAAAAATATAGATCACTAGGCCAAATGAAGGAAAATATTGTTAACACTGTGGAGGTTGCATTCAGAATAATTGTCTTGATGTGTTTTGCATTGCAGTACATTGTATAATTAAGGTAAGCTATCCAGGGCCATCATGGCCCTCTTGTCTTCACACAGTGTTGGAAGAATTGAGTTTGCTCAATACGAGCCATTTGAACTCTTCCTGCACTGTTTTCCACTCCGCCAGTATTAACCCATTACTGATAGATCTAAGTTGTGAAAACGCTTATGGAAGGAAGAATCAACGACAAATATTGGGCTCTATGTCGGTAACAATGTATTGTGAAAATGTAAAAGATGTTTTGTTTTGAGTGAAAGAAAATGATTTGTAAAAAATATCGAAATAATAAATATTTAACACTTTCCCTCATATAGATTCTTTCTGACTCCTCTGCAGCAGATGGCTTTTTGAAAACATAGTGACAAAAGAAGAAATTGCTCAAAATGCGCAATTTCTCCTTTTGCCACAATGTTTTCCACTTTTAGTCATAGGTTTTCCATTCAATTAAAGAGATTTTCTATTTTTTGACAAAATTTGTTCAAAGTCGTCTCCTGCAGAATTGTCGTATGTGGGAAAAGGTTAATATTGATGCTGTGTTATTGTCTTAACCCTTTCCCACATACAACAAATCTTCAGCAGACGACTTTGAAAACAATGTGACAAAAACCATAAAAGATAGCTTAATTGTTACCTGTAAATAAAGTTGAAAACGTTGTGGCCAAAGGCGAAATTGCTTATCATGAGCAATTTCACCATTGGCCACAATGTTTTCAAAAGTCGTCTGCTGCTATTGTGCCAAAATGTTTCTGCAGGTGGGAAAGGGTTAAGTTCCCGAAACAAACTTACTTTTAGGAACACTTAGACATCCTTATTTAATCTCAAGTTTTATAATTATATTACCCTAAAATTCACTTCTTATCAGTAAACAACCAAGTATCCTGTGTATTTCAATACACTCCTAGGGCTTACTTGATCAATTTGTTACGGAAATTGTCTCCCCCTGTTTATTGCATGAAGAGAATTGTGCCATATGTTTCTGCATGCATCAAAATGTACATGACGATTGTGTGACGCAAAGCGTCAAAGAGAAGCCGCAATTTTTTGTTGTTCATGTAGAAATAAGAAAAAAGAACATTTAAATCCACAAACAACAGTTACTGTAGACGGTAATACGCTGACATATTTATCCCTTTGAAGACTGTTGGATACTTCAAATTACCTCCCTTTAAGCAATACAAGGATATTTACCTTGTGATTCGTATGATTAAGATTAATAAACATTGAAATTATATGAATGAAAACTATTATTTAAATTAGTAACAACATCAAAATCATATTTAAGCCAAGATAAATGTGTACACATTTCATTAATTGTTTGAAGATACCCTAATGTATAGGTATGAATATAAATTTATAATGTTATAAACAAATTTTTATTTCAACGTACTAAGTCTGTGAATCTCACAGAAACACCCATTTTAATATACCAACATGTTAAAATAAATTAAAGAATGAACCGTTTTTGTATGTACTGAAACTAGAAATGTCCGTTTGTGTATAAGTATATTTCCAATATTTGCGATTTTATATTGCGACTAGTTTACCCAGCACGACGTAAACTTTCCTCTACCAAACTGCTGAACATGTATTTAAATGTTTAGCTGTGTTAAATATTTGTATTCCCTTTAAAATGTTTATTTAAATTGTCATACATGTGTATTATTAGACAAAGGTGTCAGACCAAATGGGAACTTAGTAAAATTGTGCGTATATACTAGAAATTACCTCCCTTTAAGTACTACCATGATTTTTTTTCTTGTGATTCGTATGAATAAGTTTGATAAACATTTACATTTCAACTAGACGGCAACATTTATTGTGAAACAGATATATCTGTGGTTTATATATGTTCATGTCTGCACTTCTTCATCTAGAATTACTGCGTAATATATGATAGCATGTAAGGAACGGAATGGCATTAATGCCGAGCGCGAGGGTAAACAACGCCAAACAACAACAACAAGAAACAGATTACATTTACTGCGTGCCTTCTCTTGTTCACTGTTCAAGATACAGTATGAATTTCGCTTAAATAAATGTTTAACTGTGTTAAATATTTGTATTCCCTTTAAATTGTTTATTTAAAGCGTCATACATGTGTATTATTAGACAAAGGTGTCAGACCAAATGGGAACTTAATTAAATTGTGCGTATATACTTCAAATTACCTCCCTTTAAGTACTAATAGGTTTTTTTTCCTTGTGATTCGTATGAATAAGTTTGATAAACATTAACATTTCAACTAGACGGCAACATTTATTGTGAAACAGATATTTTGTTCATGTCTGCACTTCTTTATCTAGAATTACTGCGTAATATATTATAGCATGTAAGGAACGGAATGGCATTAATGCCGAACGCGAGGGTAAACAACGCCAAACAACAACAACAAGAAATAGATTACATTTACTGCGTACCTTTCTTTGTTCGTGGTTCCCGGTTTGACATACTATCGAACTAAAAAAAGCATATGAGGCAGCGCTAGGTAACCAATTCAGTTTACTGTTTAGACAAGATACAGTATGAATTTCGCTTAAATAAAAATGTACATACATTCAATTAATATACTGGCCTTTGTCTTTTGTTTTTAATTTGTAAAACTCACACATGTATATAGAGTGTAAAAGGGATGTTTAAAAGTCATTACCTTAAATTAATGTACTTAGAAAGGACAAAGAGAAATCAAGATATGTGGTCACGCTGGCAGGTCTAAATATTCTCCTTGACCGAAAATTAAAAGCATCCCTACAGGAAGCCGCCTCCTGGCGGCTTCCAATAATGAAGAATTGTTATACTTCTGATAATAAAGTTTTTCAAATGTAGATAACCCTTTCCCTCATATAGACGCTTTCGGACGCCTCTGCAGCAGACGGCTTTTTGAAAACATAGTGACAAAAGAAGAATTTGCACAAAACGTGCAATTTCTCCTTTTGCCGCAATGTTTTCCACTTTTAGTCATAGGTTATCCATTCAATTATGGAGATTTTCTATGTTTTGACAAAATACGTTCAAAGTCGTCTGCTGCAGAATTGTTGTATGAGGGAAAGGGATAAACTCAGATTACTCTTGAATGTCAATAGTCAGTAACAGATTATATTGTTATCTCCCTTCTATGCAGAACCCAGAATTTCCGGATAATATTGTAACCCTTTCCCAATTCAAGACGTTTTTTGACACATGATTTCAAAATGAGAAGTCCGTTAAAATGTGGATAATCTGTAAATGAAGGTATGAGTATTGACAAGAGGTGAAAACATTGCGTCAAAAGTAGAAATTGCTCATTATGACACAAAGTTGTCAAAATTTGTCTGCTGTAGAGGCGGCAGAAAGCGTCTGTATGTGGGAAATGGTTAAAGAGAAAAGCATTTGAATATTCCTGTCAGGGTAGGAGTTGACTGTGTTTTCACATTGGCATTTAATGGCGTGATAACCTTTTCCCATATATACAAAAAATCTGACGCCTGTTAACAATCACTCTTAATGAAGGTGTAATTCTTAAATAGAGTTGTAAACATTTTGGCAAAATGAGAAATTCAATTAATTGCTCAATATGGGCTATTTGTCCTTTAGTCACACTATTTCAAAAGTCATCTGCAGCAGATACATCAAAACAACTCTTTACATGAATTGAACTCAATAATTTGGAAGCATTTTAAATAAAAAAAAAATTAAAGTTGAGACATATAAAAGTGATATTTTAAGAAAGGGTAGGAAAAGGTTAAACAAAGAAATCATTTAGACCAGTAATAAACAATTTCTCCTTCAATGTTTTCCAATCATCTGCTGCAAAAAGGGTTTGAAAGATATCTATGAAAGTGTTTATGTTTCTAATGAATGACATATATATATAAACACACTGGAAACATGCACTGAGTAAACTATTCCTAGTTTTATATTTCATGACAGATCTACTACATGTATTCTGTTCCCTGATGAATTAGTCTTGATTCATTTGCAGCAGCAGACGGCTTTTTGAAAACATAGTGACAAAAGAAGAAATTGCACAAAACGTGCAATTTCTCCTTTTGCCACAATGTTTTCCACTTTTTGTCATAGGCTATCCATTCAATTATAGAGATTTTCTATGTTTTGACAAAATACGTTCAAAGTCGTCTGCTGCAGAATTGTTGTATGAGGGAAAGGGTTAAGTCGTCTGCTGCAGAATTGTCGTATGAGGTAATCTTGCCCTGATGTTTTCAAAGTCGTCTGCTGCAAATTTGTTGTATGTGGGAAAGGGTTAAGCTCTTCTGTGTGGTTACGACATTTGACAACATTCTGACAAAAGTAGAAATTGCTCAAAACAAGCAAATCTTCTTTTGTTACAATGTTATCAACTCTTTCCAGTAATTATATCAACAATTTATAGAGCTTTTCCATGTTTTTGCCGAGATGCTTTCAAAGTCGTTTGTTGCAGATTTATTGTATGTGGGAAAGGGAAATTAAGACAAGTTTGACTGTGTACAATTATAACTGATTTTTCTCACGCACTGAGCACCATCTGGTGTAGTACTAGTTTTTGTGTGAGACCAAGGCATAATGCACAGTGGGTTCATTCCAAAGACTATCAAAATGGTACCAATAGTTTCCTCCTTGGTGCTCAAGGTTCAGGAATTGCATAATGCACAGTGGGGTCATTCCAAACACTATCAAAATGGTACCAATAGTTTTCCTCCTTGGCGCTCAAGGTTCAGGGGTTGCATTACCACTGATACATTGGTGAAAAGATCACTAGTACTGGGGATACTGGTAAATTACAAAGGAAATGGCATAATATAACTGAAATACTGTTGAAAATGGTGTTAACCCTTTCCCTCATATAGACACTTTCTGACGCCTCTGCAGCAGCTGACTTTTTGATAACATAGTGATAAAAGAAGAAATTGCTCAAAACAAGCAATTTCTCCTTTTGCCACAATGTTTTCCACTTTGAGTCATAGGTTATCCATTCAATTATAGAGATTTTCTATTTTTTGACAAAATATGTTCAAAGTCGTCTACTGCAGAATTGTTGTATGAGGGAAAGGGTTTAACCCTTTCCCGCATGTAGACGCTTTCTGACGCCTCTGCAGCAGACGGCTTTTTGAAAACATAGTGACAAAAGAAGAAATTGCACAAAACGTGCAATTTCTCCTTTTGCCACAATGTTTTCCACTTTTTGTCATAGGTTATCCATTCAATTATGGAGATTTTCTATGTTTTGACAAAATATGTTCAATGTTGTCTGTCTGCTGCAGAATTGTCGTATGAGGGAAAGGGTTAACAAAATTCAAACAAATCAAAATACATATATGCAAAGGTTTGAACTTTTATTTAAAAGCATTTTTTTCGCATTTTAAATTCCCTGATTATTATTCAGCAAATTATGATTTAACAGTTTCTCATACAATCAAAGCGCCAATGGCACTGTAGTGGCGATCGTATGGAAAATCCTGCGAAGTAACAAGCAGTATATCGGTGTAGGGCTTGCGCTTTTCAATAATAGTGCACTCTGGTGCGGATCAATTTGAGAATGTATCAACCCTGCATCTTTTGACAGTAGAATAATGTTAGTTTGCCAGAATGTTGTCTTAGTGATTGTTTAGTTACGTTCTGAAACTGGTCATGATGTGTTCAAAATTAGGCCATTCCAAATTTATGAAAAATCTAGTTGGTACTCGATAGACTAGCTACCGCTTTAGCTCATTAGAATGGCTATTTGTAATCTAAATTGTTCGGGTAATCACATGTTCATCAACAGGTCGCTAGGCCATATTAAGATAAAATATTGTGTACGCTTTAGAAATGACAAAATTATCAAGAAAGAAGAGAATACAGTATCCATTAGTTTGGTGTTTGTTTCAATGATGTCCGATATTAAACAGGTCTGTTTAATTTAGTCCCTTCACATTGCATGATTGAGGGTTGTCATTGACATATAAACACAGTGTATTTATATGTCTCTGAGGTTGTTAAACTGCTTCGAAGAATTTGAGTGCAAAAACAAACACAAAACATGCACAAAAAGCACAATTTCACTATTTGCCAAACTGTTCAATTTATAAAAATATAGGCATATATTATAATGCTCGATCTCCAAACTAAATAAGGCTACACTTTCAGCATTGATTGCTAATTGACTCTAGAACGTGCAGACGTGTATACATAACGTGTGTACACACTGACATCGTGTGTCCTTTAAACCTTTGTAAACCAGTCTTATCATCTAGACGCTTTCATATATTTAAACAACTACAAAATGAAGCGTTTATAATATTGAGATTTAAGAACTCGCGAGCTATTTATAGAACCTTTTGGAATTTCCAGATTTGAGTATCATCAGAGTTATTTTGCCGTTATTTGCAAGGCAAAACGCGCAATGATATTTATTATCTGCCAAATCATGACGAAGATAATATTTACATATTTTAACTCTATGTAGATAATGTCTCGATAAAACTCAAATATTAGTAACAATCCGGTACCAAAGTAGCACTGACATAATTATTACTAATCGCGTATCTGCATCAATGATGGAACTATAACGGATGTGAGTAAATTAGTTTGCAGTAAGGAAAATAAATATCAACCGATTTTTCAAAACCGACTATGTAAATATTGTTCGTTGTTGTTGTTTCTGTTAGCATTGTGGCGATTGTCAAACCAATCGCCACAAAAACGGCGTATTCATAAAGAAAGAAAAAAGCTCTATTGAGCTCATAAGGAGCTTTAACTTGTTACCTGATATCATTTTTAGCTCACCTGAGCTTTGCTCAAGGTGAGTTATTGTGATCGCCTTTTGTCCGGCGTCCGTCGTCCGTCAACTTCTTCTCCTCAGTAACCAGTGGGTCAATTGGGATGAAACTTCACAGAAAGCATTCTCTCAATGACCTCACCAGAATTCCTTCAATTTTTTGGGATCCATGCAGAATTCTGGTTTCCATGGCAACGATACGAAAAAAACTTCAAAATTCTTCTTCTCCCAAACTGGTTGGCAGATTTTGAAATTATTTTGTAGAAATGTTCCTTGGGTAACCCTCTATCAGATTCCTTGAAGCCATGTTGATTGGTCGAAAAACATGGCCGCCAGGGGGGGGGCGGGGCTTTTTTGCCTTATATGGCTATAGTGAAAACTTAAAAAATCTTCTCCTCCAAAAGTGTCAGGCCGATTTTCAAATAATTTTGTAGAAATGTTCGTTTGGTGACCCTCTATCAGATTCCTTAAAGCCTTGTTGATTAGTCGAAAAACATGGCCGCCAGGGGGGGGGGGGGGGGGGGGGGGCTATTTTGCCTTATATAGCTATAGTGCAAACTTAAAAAATCTTCTCCTCCATAAGTGTCAGGCCGATTTTCAAATAACTTTGTAGAACTGTTCCCTGGGTGATCCTCTATCATATTCCTTCAAGCCATGTTGATTGGTAAAAAAACATGGCCGCCAGGGGGTCGGGGCTATTTTGCCTTATATTGCTATAGTGAAAACTTAAAAAATCTTCTTCTCCGAAAGTGTTCAGCCGATTTTCAAATAGTTTTGTAGAAATGTTCATTGGGTGACCCTCTATCAGATTCCTTCAAGCCATGTTGATTGGTCGAAAAATATGGCCGCCAGAGGGCGGGGCTATTTTGCCTTATCTTACCATAGTGAAAACTTAAAAAATCTTCTTCTCCGAAAGTGTCGGGCCGATTTTCAAATAATTTTGTAGAAATGTTCCTTGGACGACCCACTTTCAGATTCCTTCAAGCCATGTTGATTGTTCAAAAAACATGGCCTCCAGTGGGCAGGGCTATTTTGCATTATATGGCTATAGTGAAAACTTAAAAAATCTTCTCCTCCAAAAGTGTCTGGCCGATTTTCAAATAATTTTGTAGAAATGTTCCTAGGGTGACCCTCTATCAGATTCCTTCAAACCAAGTTGATTGGTCGGAAACTATGGCTGCCAGGGGGCGGGCGGGGCTTATATAGCTAAAGTGAAAAAAAAAAAATCAGGTGAGCGATTCCAGGGCCATCATGGCCCTCTTGTTAAACCTTTCTCACCTACAGACATGTTTTGATGCATGTGCAGCAGATGACTAGTGAAAACATCTTGGCAAATTGAGAAATATTGTCACAATGTTTTTAACATTATTTAATAATAATACTTTCAATTATGAGGAATTTCAATATTTTTGCCAAGAAAGTTTTCAGTCATCTGCTACAAATGTGTTGTATGTTTTACTTTGAAACTTTGAGCAAAAACATATTCAACATCTGGAAAGTATTATGAATATCCAGAGCTGGAAACATTGTGGAACAAACTTTGGGCTTTTACTACAATGTTTAAAAGATACCTCTGCTTCATAAACATGAAATACTGTTGGTATCCAGTGGTTTAACCCTTCACTTATCATAAATTGGCTGCAGATGACTTGGAAAACATTTTGCCAAAATGTGAAAAATCTCTATAAATGACAGTTTTATTATTAAATAGAGTTGAACATTTTGAGACCAATGGAAAATGAGCAATTTCTCCTTTTGCAACAATGTTTTCAAAACTTGTCTGCTGCAGTAGCGTCAAAATAGTTCTATGTTGGAAAGGGTTTAACAATTTTGAATTGCATCATTATTATTGGAAATTATGATAGAAATTGACATTTTGTGACAATGAAAATATAAAAAATTGTCAAACTGAAATCAAGACAAACCTGTTAAAAGGAAAAAAATTCAACTTTAGATGTCTCTGCAGCAGTGACATCTTTGAGCCATTTCCTATGTACATATGCTTTCTGATGCCTCTGCAGCAGACAACTTTTATGATCATTTTGGCAAATGGAGAATTGTTCATAATGAGCATTTTTTTCATTTTTTCCAAAATGTTATAAAATCTTTTTAATAATTATACTTCCTTTTTAGCTCACCTGGGTGCCCCTCTATCAGATTCCTACAAGCCATGTTGATTGGTTGAAAAACATTTCCACCAGGAGCCAGGGCTGTTTCTCTAATAGTCTGTCCGATTTCCAAATAATTTTTTAAGAAATGTTCCTTGGGTGACCTTTTAACTGATTTCTTCCAGCCATGTTGATTGGTTGAAAAATGTAGGGGGTATGAGTCAGTTTTGGCCTAATATGGTTATATTGAAAACTTTATAAATCCGCTTCTCAAAAAATATTTTTTTGCTGAATTGTTACTTTGGTGACCCTCTACAAGATAACTTCTAGGCATTTTGGTTGATTAAAAAAAAGAGTTATTGTGCTAGGCATCCCAATCACATTGCATTATTCAGGTGATCGATACAGGGCCATCTTGCTAAAGTGATGTTTCATATTTATTGTTCGAAGTCGTCTGCTGCAGATTTGTTGTATGTGAGAATTTGTGATAGTCCATATTGAGCAATAAGTTTCCAACAAGCTTTTCAATTTTATAATTTCACCTCCTCTGTGGTCTAGAGCGTCAACTGGGTACAGGAGGTTGTGGGTTCGATACCCAGTAGGGTCATACCACAGACTTTAAAAATGGTAGTAATGGCTGCCCTTCTTAGAGCTCAGGGTTGTGGGTGAGCATTACAACTGACTGGATGGTGTCAGGATGAATGGATCAGCAGTACTGGTAATTTCACCCGGAAAAGCTGTGATATAACTGATAAGTTATTGATAGAGTGCCTAAAACACCAAACAATCAATCAATTTTATATTTTCTCATTTTAAGATGTTACATATTTGTCATCTCATGTTTTGAAAGCCAAAGTCTTTACTTATATTTTATCGAAAGATAAAACATAGGTTACTGAAAATAATAAGCTCTTTGCAAATACGTTCGCATGAAGAATAATTTGGAAAACAATTTGGTTAAGGTAGAAATTGCTCATAAACAGAAACTTCTTATATTTGTGAATCACTTCTTCTTATATATATATATATATGATCCATCTTCCACGAAAAACCATCTTGGCATATTTATGACAAGTAATGAATTATAAAAATCTGTAGAGTTAATCACTAATCAGCAAAAGGTACAGTGCTGGATCAAACTGCACAATTGTGCAGGTTGATCTAGATCTACATTGGTGGCAATTTCTTATTTAGTGACAATTTTTAAAGCAATGATTATCCTTTACGTAATATATACATTTAGCGTAAGAATCGATACTGCCGTGATCACCTTTATATTTAGTCAACATTCCATTCTATTTGGTATAAAGTGAACATTTGTCAACTATTCCAGGTAGCAGAGACCTGTCAACTGTCTATAGAGAGAATCCACTGGTTACACAACAAAGAGAAAGAGAATCTGTCCAGTAATCCCTACATGTCTGTGGACCCTGCACCACCTAGTGTCAACAACGATATTACCGCACTCAAAGGGAGATTACTTGATGAAACCCTCCCACTGTTTGATAGATACAGGGCCATGTTCTCGCTGAGGAATGTTGGCACATCTGAGGCAGTTCTGGCACTAGCTGAAGGTATTTAAGCTCTTATCTGCCAGAAATGTCTCCATAAAACCCAGATTTGAAGGCACTTGGTTAAATGTCAATGTCACAGAGGTCATAAAGGTCAAATCTGTTTCCTCTCAATATCTCAAAAACTCTTTGACACAGTCCTCAAACTTTAAGGTATGATTAGAAAAGATAACCCATATTGTTTTTGGGTCACTGTGTCAATGGGGTCATAAAGGACAAATCCGTCTCTGCTCTGACCCAGGGTCTTCAAACTTCATGGAATGTTTGGTCTATTAGATTAGATGACTCTTTTGTTTTTTGGGTCACTGCGTCAAAAATCAAGGTCAAAGGGATCATAAAAGTTCAGAAAAGTTCAATCTATTTCTGCTCAATATCTCAAGAACCCTGTGGCCCATAGTTTTTAAACTTCACAACATGGTTAGATTCCGTGAGCGATGACCCTACTGTTTTCTTATCACCCGGTCAAAGGCCAAGGTATTTTCGGCCTTCAAATTGAAATTGGTAATTGGCCTATGAGAGCAGATAACAGGGTCACCCTATGATTGTACAATTGACAGGCATACTCTTTTTCAGAAAAGCATCTTGTTATACATTAATTATGTCTCCCCCATACATGGGGGTGACATATTGTTTTTGCCCGTTCCGTCCCTCCGTCCTTCCGTCTGTCACACTTGTTTCCGCTCAATAACTGAAGAACGCTTGGGTGCAGGAACTTCATACTTGGTATGCAGGTTGGTCATGACCAGTAGCTGACCCCTATTGATTTTGATGTCAGAAGGTCAAAGGTCAAGGTCATGGTGACCTTGTGAGGTAAAAAGTGGTTTCCGCTCAATAACGAAAGAACGCTTGGGCCGAGGAACTCCATATTTGGTATGCAGGTTGGCCATGCCCAGTAGAAGACCCCTATTGATTTTGAGGTCAGTACGTCTAAAGTCAAGGTCACTTCATACTTGGTGTGCAGGTTTGTCACTACCAGCAAATGACCTCTATTGATTTTGAGATCACTAGGTCAAAGGTCAAGGTCACAGTGGTCAAGGTCACATCCATCACACTTGTTTCCGCTCAATAACTGAAGAATGCTTGGGAGTAGGAACTTCATACTTGGTATGCAGGTTGGTCATGACCAGTAGATGACCCCTATTGATTTTGATGTCAGAAGGTCAAAGGTCAAGGTCATGGTAACCTTGTGAGGTAAAAAATGGTTTCCGCTCAATAACTGAAGAACGCTTAGGCGGAAGAACTCCTTACTAGGTTCGAAGGTTTGCCATGCCAAGTAGAAGACCCCTAGTGAAATTGAGGTCAGTACATTTAAAGTCAAGGTCACCTTGAGCTGTGAGGTCACAGTGACAATGAGCTGAACAATTGTTTTTGCTTAATGGCTTTAGCCATGGAAGTTAATACTTGGTGTGAAGGTTGGTCACCACAAGCAGATGACCCCTATTGATTTTGAGGTCACTAGGTCAAAGGTCAAGGTCATGGTAACCTTCAGCTGAAAAATGGTTTCCGCTCAATAACTAAAGAATGCTTATGTCGAGGAACTTCTTACCTAGTGTGCAGGTTGGTCCTAACCAGTAGATGACCCTTATTGATTTTGAGATCACAAGGTCAAAGGTTAAGGTCACATTAACAATGAGCTGAGAAATAGTTTTTGCTTAATAACTGTAGAATGCTTTGGCCATGGAAGTTAATACTTGGTGTGCAAGTTGGTAACCACCAGCAGATGACCCCTATTGATTTGAAGTCACTAGGTCAAAGGTCATGGTAACCTACAGCTGAAAAATGTTTTCCCCTCAATAACTTAAGAATGCTTATGTCGAGGAACTTCATACCTGGTATGCAGGTTGGTCCTAACCAGTAGGTGAACCTTTTTGATTTTGTTTGATTTTGAGATCACAAGGATAAAGGTCAAGGTCAGGGTAACCTTCAGCTTAAAAATGTTTTTACTCAATAACGCTTATGCCCAGGAACTTCATACTTGGTATGCAGGTTGGTCCTAACACAAGGTCAAAGGTCAAGGTCACAGTAACATTCACCTGAACACATTTTTTTTTACTCAAAAAATCATACGTTGTTTGCAGGTTGGTTCTAATTAGTAGATGACCCCTATTGATTTTGTTTGATTTTGAGATCACAAGGTCAAAGGTCAAGGTCACAGTAACCTTCAGCTGAAAAATTTTTTTTACTCAATAACTCAAGAACGCTTATGGCCTGGAACTTCATACCTGGTGTGTAGGTTGGTCCTAACTTGTAGATGACCCCTATTGATTTTGACTCCCATCATTTCTTTTCCTCCCCTACGACCACACAAATGGGGAGACTAGCGCTTTTTCAAAAAAGCAATCTCTAGTTTATAGATATTTTCCAAATATTTACCTAGATGTTTTCAAGATGGATTTGTTATATGTGCAAAAGGGTTAGTACGACAATAAGTCATCCGCTTTGTAAAGATCTGGGTGGGAAAAAAAAAGTTTCATCCGGTCATTTGGAAGCATAATTTGAATACAGATTTGAAAACACTGGGGTATTGGAGAAATTGTGTCCAATTAAGCAATTTCTTCTTTTTTACACACTGTCAAGTTTTCTACTCCAAAGGCATTATATAACATCTTAATCAGGTAAATGGTCAAAATATATCAATCCTGTTCATTGGACCAATTATGCACAACTTGACTGAAATGATTCGTCTCCAGTCCCAGCCCCACAATTGAAGGGCCATACTGGTATATGTATATGTATAGTCTTTGAGACAATATATATAAATACTATCAGGATCAAGCAGGAAACAAACCATAAAAACAAGTGCTTCTCTTGCTACTGCTGCTGTCGAAGGCTGCATGCTGACCATTATCCATCAGCTCATGAAACACTGGACAGCCGGGCACACATTCCTTATACTGGCGAGACATTTAATAATGTGTCATATTTGTGAAATTATGTATATATGGGCCTCTGTAATTGCATCATGTCAATGATTAGCCCTGCACCTACAGCTGTCTGACCAGACTCTATACTGTTGGCTGCCCAACTTGACATTTTAATCTTGATATTCCTAAAATTGGCAGTGCAATATGCAAAACTGGACAAGTCCATTTTAAAAAGTCCTGAATGGGTTATTCATAAATATAGAAGAGTATTTTTATGACACATATAAGTCAAAATTTGGTTTCATGGTTACTCCCAGTTCTGACAGAATTGACAGGATCTGTTAGCTGTCATTATTACATAGGCTCCAGGTCTGTTTTCTGTCAACAAGATCTGACAACCTTTCAAAATAGTGTCTCATATTTAGTAATGCTCTCACACATACAATACATCTGTAGCAGACAAACTTGAAAATGTCTACAAAGGAAGGTAAACTATTGAATAGATTTGAAATTATTGTGACATAAAGGAGACATTCAATATAGAGTCAAAATACAGTTAATGTGTTGCTGTATGAAACCTTTCTAAATACATGTAGATTGAATTAAACTCTGTCAGATAACATTACATAGACAACCTACATATACAAACTATGACTGAACTTGCTTACACATGAAGCTTCAATTCTGAACACCGCCTTCATGGGGTTGTGCTTAGAGCTTTTGCCTTGGGAATAGGAGGCCAGAGTTTGATCCCCGGTTGGGTTATACCACAGACTTTGCTTGCCTTTTTGGTGCACGGTGTTGACATATGACCCGTCCCGCAACAAAACCAACATTATGGCCTTTGCATAATGTATCAACCCAGATCAGCCTGCGCAGTCTGTGCAGACTGATCCGGGCAGACACATTCCGTCTCAGGGGGATAGAGGTATAGAGTAATGATTCCTGAAACAGCAAATCCACAGGAGTCGAAAGTGTATCCAGGTAAGCCTTTGTGGCTAGCCTAGGCTGATCCGGGTCGATACTTTACGCAGAGTCCACAATGTTGGTTTTCTCATGAAACGGCTCATTTCATTATGACTGATGGATCAGTGTCGGGATATATAAAACCAGTAATACTGGTAATTTATCCTGTAAACGCGGTGATATCACTCAAATTTAAACAAATCAAATCTGAGCTGCTGCAAACTCAGAAAACTTTGTACACACTCAATATTTTCTGTGTTTGTTAAAGCATGAAATATTAATGATGCTTTCAAAGTTTCAGCATCAAAAGGGAATAATATGACATAATTATGTCTCCCATCATGTAATGAAAAAGAAGAAATATTGTTTTTGCATGAGATGTCACCATATTGAGACATGTGCTCTGCACATATTACAACCAGCTTGGGTCAAGGTCTCAATTAGAAGTCAAAGGTCATATGACTATATTTCTTGTCCACTCCATAACTGTTTAGCCACTTGAAGGATTTTGAAATAACTCACCACAAATGTTCACAATACTGAGATAATATGCGGAGCACACAATCACCAGCTTGGTTCAAGGTCAAGTTCACAATAGGAGGTCAAAGCCCATAGGAGTCATGACTATATTTCGTGTTCCCTACATATCTTTTGAATCCCATTACGGATTTTGAGATAACTATATGCATGTAACAACTAGCTTTGTTCAAGGTCAAGGTCATAATTAGAGGTCAAAGGTCATATTACTATTTTGTATCCTCTTCGTTACTGTTGAAACACTTAAAGGATTTTGAAATAGCTTGTTACAAATGTTTTCCATATTGAGACAAGATGCAGAGCACATATTACAACCAGCTTGGTCCAAAGTCAAGATCCCAATTAAAGGTCATATGACTATATTTTTTGTCTGATCCATATCCCAAATGTTCAATATATTCCGAAGATATGCTTGTTTCTGCCAGCTCAGTTGAAGGTCAGGGTAACATTAAGAAGTCGAAGGTCATATGACTTTTTAGCTCACCTATGCATGAAGTGCAAGGTGAGCTATTGTGATAACATTTTGTCCGGCGTGCGTCATCAACATTTGAGCTTGTTAACAATCTACAGGCTACATTTTGCATCCAATCTTTATGAAAGTTTATCAGAACATTCATCTCCATCAAATCTTGGACAAGTTCGAAACTGGGCCATATGAGGTCAAAAAACTAGGTCACTTGGTCAAATTGAAGGGAAATCTTGTTAACACTCTGGAAGCCACATTTTCAATTTGAGCAGTTTGAAATTATGTCAGAATTAAAAAAAAAAGTAGGTCACTAGGTCAAATTGAAGGAAAATCTTGTTAACACTCCAGAGGCTGCAATTTTTGCTTCAGCAGTTTGAAATTATGTCAGAATGTTTGTCTTAAAAATATCTAGGTCAAGTTCAAATATAGGTCATATTGGGTCAGAAACTAGGTCACTAGGCTAAATTGTAGAAGGGAAATCTTGTTCACACTCTAGAGGCACATTTTCAACTTGAGCATGTTGAAACTTTATCAGAATGTTTGTTGTGATCATATGTAGGTCAAGTTTGAACATGGTTTATTTTGGGTCAAAAAGTAGGTCACTAGGTCAAATTGAAAGAAAATCTTGTTAACTCTGTAGAAGACGCATTTGTTGCTACATCAGCTTGACATTTGATAAGCATGTTTATCTAAATGATATCTAAGCCATGTTCAAATATGGGTCATGTAGGGTCAAAAACTAGGTCACTAGGCCAAATTGAAGGGAAATATTGTAAACACTGTAGAAGCCGCATTGTTTGCTTCAGCAGCTTGAAATTTGGTCAGAATCTTTGTCTGAATTATATCTAGGTCAAGTTCGAATATGGGTCATATTGGGTCAGAAACAATGTCAATAAAGGAAAATATTGTTTAAACTATGGAGGCCGTATTTTTACTTTGAGCAAGTTGAAACTTTGTCAGAATATTGTCTTGATGATATCTAGTCTATGTTGGAATATGGGTCATATCAGGTAAAAAAATATAGATCACTAGGCCAAATGAAGGAAAATCTTGTTAACACTGTGGAGGTTGCATTTAGAATGATTGTCTTAATGTGTTTTACATTGCAGTACATTGTATAATTAAGGTGAGCGTACTACTAAGGGCCATCATGGCCCTCTTGTTACATGTCTGCTCCATATCTCTTGAACTGCTTGAAGGATTTTGTAATTACTTGACACCATATTTGATGTCCAGAGCTTATTTTTCTACCATACTATTTTTAGATCACCTGAGCCGAAGGCTCAAGGTGAGCTATTCTGATCACTTTTTGTCCGTCGTCCGGCATCCGTCCTGCGTTAACTTTTAGCTTTAAACATCATCTCCTCCCAAACTCCAAGGACAATTTCCGTGAAACATCACAGGACTGTTCCTCTGGTTGGCCTCTTTCAAAGTTGCTCAAAGATTTAAATTCCATTGAGAACTTTGGTTGCTGCGGCATCAGAAAGGGGGCAAAAGGTACAAACTTTAAAAATCTTCTCCTACGAATCTGCCTGTCAGATTCAAATATAATTTGGTAGAAATGTTCATTGGGTGACCCTCTATAAAAATTGTTCAAGCCATACTGATTGGTCGAAAAACATGGCAGTCAGGCGGCATCAAAAAAGGGGCAAAATGACAAAATTTGAAAATTCCATTTTTATGCAAATGCTTGTCTGATTTTAAGAAAATATAATACAAATCTTACTGTAATGATCCTATATTTATATTTGTTTAAGCCGTTTTGATTGGTTACACAATCATAGCAACCAGGCGTCATCACAAAAGGGGTAAATTGAACTTTTAGCTACAAATGACAACCATCTCCTACCATTCCAATAGACCAATTACCACAAAACATCACAGGAATGTTCCTTTGGTGGTCCTCTTTCAAAATTGTTCAAAGATTAAAATTCCAATGATAACTTTGGTTGCTGCGGCATCAGAAAGGGGACAAAATGTCCAAACTTTAAAAATCTTCTCCTCCGAATCTGCCTGTCAGATTCAAATATAATTTGGTAGAAATGTTCCTTGGGTGACCCTCTATAAAAATTGTTTAAGCCATACTGATTGGTCGAAAAACATGGTAGTCAGGCGGCATCAGAAAAGGGGCAAAATGACAAAACTTGAAAATTCCATTTTTATGAAAGTGTTTGTCTGATTTTAAGAAAATATAATACGAATCTTACTGTAATGATCCTCTATTTAATTTGTTTAAGCCGTTTTGATTGGTTACACAATCATATCAACCAGGCGTCATCACAAAAAGGGTAAATTGAACTTTTAGCTACAAATGACAACCAACTCCTACCATTCCAATAGACCAATTTCCACAAAACATCACAAGAATGTTCCTTTGGTTGTCCCCTTTCAAAATTGTTCAAAGATTTAAATTCCATTGAGAACTTTGGTTGCTGCGGCATCAGAAAGTGAGAAAAATACCCAAATTTTTAAATCCTTTTCCTCCTTAATCTACTTGTGCGATTGCAAGATAATTTGGTAGAAATGTTTCTTAAGTGACCCTCTAAATAAACTGTTGAAGCCATATTGATTTCGTTGAAAAACAGGGCAGCAAGGCGGCATCAGGAAAGGTGCAAAATGACAAAAACTTTATAATTCCATTCTTATTAAAGTTCTTGTTAGATTTCAAGATATAAATGGCCTTAACTGATAAGCTGTTTCTTGAGAAGTGTCCACTCCTTTGCAGTTTCATTTGCACTCCCTGATAAAAATTTCCAGATATTTGCAGTTAAATATTTGCTACTAATTTACTATCAATTAGGTGATCGATTTAGGGCCATCTTGGCCCTCTTGTTATTCAAATGTCCTATATCAATTTTACTGACAGGCTACAAAAAATGTTTAAGCCATTAGCATTTGTTTAAATTATTTTGAAAGGTTTAAAAAACATGGCCTCTAGGAATGAGGATATATTGCAGTTACAATGTAGGTTCTCTTTCAATAGAAAATGTTAAGTTGCATTGATCAGAATAATTGAATATCCTGATAATATTTATTTTGTTATAAAGAACAAACTGAGTGATCCAGTCCCTCATGGGCCTTATATTTGTTAGATATTATTCATATAAATGTAAGGCAGAGGTCCAGATAACGAGGTGTATTCAGCTCTTTTTCCCACAATTTCTCTTTTATTATCTTATTATTAAAGCAAACCCTATGTAGTGGGTACTCAAAAGAATCCTCTCACTGAGATGATTCTTTTGAGTACCCACAATATAGGGTTAGAGGGTCAAATAAGAATATGCAAAACGCTCCTTATCTAGAGCTCTGATAATGTATTGATTTTTTTTTTGCAGGTTTAAAATGCTCCAGTGCTTTGTTTCGGCATGAAATAGCTTATGTACTTGGTCAGATTCAGAGTGAAGCCTGTGTAAGCCAATTAGCTGAGAATCTCAGAGATGATAAAGAAAATCCAATGGTCAGACATGAATGTGCAGAAGCTCTAGGTAACTCATCAGCAAACACATCTCCCTGTTTGAGCAGGAGTCATGATTTCTCCCTGTTTTAGTTGGGAGTTTGATGATATCTGTCTGTTTAACTTCGAGTCTCATGATATATCCCTGTTTAACCTTGTAATTATGATATCTGTCTGTTTTAGTAGGAGTCCCATGATATCTCTCTGTTGGATGGGAAGTCTCATCGTATCTTTGTCTGAACCAGTGTCATAAATATCTCCAAGTTTTAGCTAAAGTATCATGATATCTCCTTCTTTGAGCAGGAGTCATTATATATCCCTCTTTGTGAAGGAATCTCATGTAACCTCCCTGTTTGAGTAGGAGTCTTGCGATATCTCACTATTTGAGCAGTAGTTATGATATCTCCTTGTTTGAGAAGGAGTCATTATATATCCCTGTTAGTGTAGGAGTCTCATGTTATCTCCCTGTTTGAGTAGGATTCTTCTGATATCTCCTTGTTTAAACAGGAGTGTTAAATCTCCAAGGTGAGAATATCTCAAAATATTTAAAAAAAAAATCCTTTGGTGACTGAAGTTTATTCATGTTGAAAACCATAAGAGTAAATGGATACTTTTGAACTTTTTTAGCTCACCTGAGCACTAAGTGCTCAAGATGAGTTATTGTGATCGTCCTATGTATAGCGTCCAGCAAGTATCTGTCAAAATCTTTTTCTCAGTAACCAGTGGGTCAATTTGGATGACACTTCACAGCAAGCATCCTTTCAATGTACTCTCCAGAATTCCATGTTTTGGATCCATGCAGAATTCTGGTTTCCATGGCAATCAAATGAAAAAACTTTAAAATTCTTCTTCTCACAAACTCAAATAATTTTGTAGAACTGTTCTTTGAGTGCCCGTCTATCAGATTCCTTCAAGCTATGTTATTTTGCCTTATGGTTATATTGAAAACTTTAAAAATCCTCTTCTCCAAAAATATCTTGCCAATTTCCAAATAATTTTGCTGAAATATGCCTTTGGTGACTCTCTACAAGATTACTTCTAGGCATGTTGGCTGGTAAAACAAATGTTATTGTGGTAGGTATCCCAATCACATTGCATAATTCAGGTGAGCGATATCCCATATGTATTATTTGAAATTTTCAAAATCATTAAATTGTCGTACTATATATTTAGCTCACCTTAGCACAAGCTGGTTAATTGTGATCGTCCATTTGTCCAATGTCCTTCAACATCTTCTCCACTGTGACCAGTGGGTCAATTGGGATGGACCTTCACAGCAAGAAACCTCTCAATGTCCTAACCATATATATTTTCATGCCCCCGGAATCACCGATTCGGTCGGCATCTAGTTTTTGGCCTGTCTGCACGTCTGTCTGTCTGCACAAAAAAAGAATTTAACCGTGACCACTTCTTTTGAACCATAACAGGTACGGCTACCATATTTCACATGTGTATTCCTTGTGACATGATCTTTCTGTCAGTACCAAATTTTTTGACCTTGCGACCTTGACCTTTGACCTAGATGTTGCCATTCTCGGAAAAAACTTTAACCTTGACCACTACTTTTGAACCATAAAAGGTACGGCTACCATATTTCACATGTGTATTCCTTGTGACATGACCTTTCTGTCAGTACCAACATTTTTGACCTTGCGACCTTGACCTTTGACCTAGATGTTGCCATTCTCGAAAAAAACTTTAACCTTGACCACTTCTTTTGAACCATAACAGGTACGGCTACTATATTTCACATGTGTATTCCTTGTGACATGACCTTTCTGTCAGTACCAAAATGTTTGACCTTGACCTTTGACCTAGATGTTGCCATTCTCGAAAAAAACTTTAACCTTGACCACTTCTTTTGAACCATAACAGGTACGGCTACTATATTTCACATGTGTATTCCTTGTGACATGACCTTTCTGTCAGTACCAAAATGTTTGACCTTGACCTTTGACCTAGATGTTGCCATTCTCGAAAAAAACCTTTAACCTTGACCACTACTTTTGAACCATAACATGTACGGCTACCATATTTCACATGTGTATTTCTTGTGACATGACCTTTTTGTCAGTACCAACATTTTTGACCTTGCAACCTTGACCTTTGACCTAGATGTTGCCATTCTCGAAAAAAACTTTAACCTTGACCACTACTTTTGAACCATAACAGGTAAGGCTACCATATTTCACATGTGTATTCCTTGTGACATGACCTTTCTGTCAGTACCAACATTTTTGACCTTGCGACCTTGACCTTTGACCTAGATGTTGCCATTCTCGAAAAAAACTTTAACCTTGACCACTTCTTTTGAACCATAACAGGTAAGGCTACCATATTTCACATGTGTATTCCTTGTGACATGACCTTTCTGTCAGTACCAAAATGTTTGACCTTGCGACCTTGACCTTTGACCTAGATGTTGCCATTCTCGAAAAAAACTAACCTTGACCACTACTTTTGAACCATAACAGGTACGGCTACCATATTTCACATGTGTATACCTTGTGACATGACCTTTCTGTCAGTGCCAAATTGTTTGACCTTGACCTTTGACCTAGATGTTGCCATGCTCGAAAAAAAAATAACCTTGACCACTACTTTTGAACCATATTTCACATGTGTATTCCTTGTGACATGACCTTTCTGTCAGTACCAACATTTTTGACCTTGCGACCTTGACCTTTGACCTAGATGTTGCCATTCGGGGGCATCAGTGTTTCACAAACACATCTTGTTTTTTGTTTTTTTATCCTTGCAATTTTGTTATCTCCATGGCAACCGTAAGTAAAAAAAAAAACGATTTTCAAATAATTTCGTAGAAATGTGTTTTTGGTGACTATCAGATTTCTTCAAACCATGTCAATTGGTAGAAAAACATGGCTGCCCTGGGGGCTGGGCTGTTTTGGATAAAGTGAAAATTTAAAAAATCTTCCCTCCAATAGAATCTGGCAAATTTCAAAATTATTTTGTAGAGATGTTTCTTGGGTAACCCTCTTCAGGTTTCATTGAAGCCATGTTGTTTGGTAAAAAACACGGCTGCCCCCTAGCTGCCAGGGGGCTGAACTGTTTTGCCTCATATGACTAATTTGAAAACTTAATAATTTTCTCTTCTGAAAGTATCAACTTAAAAAAATTCTCTGCTGAAAGTATCATATTGATTCTAGAAAAAAGGAAACTATGATCAAAAGTAACAATTTCTCTTTTTCCCACAATGTTTTTAAAAACCAACTGCTGCAGAGGATTCAAATGTAGTGTTTATCGGCAGACAACTTTGAAAACATCTTGGTAAAACTATGTTGAATCTCTATTAATGAAAATTTAATCAATAAATAGTGTTAAAAATGTCGATGCAAAAGGCGAAATTGTTCATCGTCATCATGGAGTAATTTCTAATTTTGTCAGAATGTTTTCAAATTCATATGTTGCATATGCATCAAAATGTGTCTGCAAGTGGGAAAGGCTTAACGCTTTCCCTCTTATAGGCGCTTTCTGACGCCTCTGCAGCAGACAGCTTTTTTCAAAAAATATAGTGACAAAAGAAGAAATTGCACAAAACGTGCAATTTCTTCTTTTGCCACAATGTTTTCCACTTTTTGTCATAGGTTATCCTTTCAATTATGGAGATTTTCTATGTTTTGACAAAATATGTTCAAATTCGTCTGCTGCAGAATTGTCGTATAAGGGAAAGGCTTAAGATTGGGTTATTTGTTCACTTACAGGGTCTATAGGTACAAAAGAGAGTGTGCAGATTTTAGAAGATTACAAGAATGACAAAGACACAGTTGTTAAGGAGAGTGTTGTGGTGGCCCTGGACATTGGGGAACATCAGACCAGTGAGAACTTTCAGTATGCTGACACTATGGCTAAACTTAAACAAGGAGAAAGTGTACAGGGATGATCCTCAATCAACTGTTTACATGAAATGATTTTTATAAGTGCTGTCTGCTTTGAAAACATCTCAGGTAAAAACTGTGATATCTGGAAGTATTATCTGACATTTGAGTCGAACACTGTGTGAAAAGGGGAGCAATTGCTCAAAACTTAAATGCTCCTTTTTCCACACTGTTTTGAAAAGTTGTCTGCTGCTTAAGATTAAATACTAAATTTAAACAGTGAAAGAAAGGGTCACGAAACGGTTCCTTTTAAACTCATTTGTGAAATATTTTATAAACAAGAAAACACATGGCCCCAGAGATAGGGATAGGACTGGTTTCACTAACATGCCTATGGTGACAATGTTAACCTTTCCCACATGCAACAAATCTAGAGCAAGTAAGTTTGAAAACATCGTGACACAGACATGAAAAATCTATATAAATAAGACGTCAAATTGAGGCAAAGGGAGAAATTGTACATCATGAGCTATTTTTCCTTTTATCAAAATGTTTTTTAAAGGTTGTCTGCTAATATAAAAACATTCTCCATTGAAATTGCATGGATCAGAACAATATAATGTCCTGTTAATATTGATCTTGTCCCTGTTCAACATACGACAAATCTTCAGCAGGCGAATTTCAAAAGGGTTTTTAAAGTGTTATCATTGAATAGATTTGAAAGCATTACGACAAAAGGAAAACTGCAATATCTCCACTTGTCACAATATTTTCGAAAGTTACATATGCGTTAATATGCGTCTGCAAGTTGGTAGTGGTTAAGGGGCACAGCTGGATGAACCAAGGCCCTCTTGTTTCAAATAAAACTGAAAATCTTTTTAAACTTTCTTTGATGCTTGCACCCCATTCATGGAGTATGATTCGGTTCCATGGACTTCTTGTTAGATTCTTCCAAATAAATTTATCCCTTTCCAACATACGACAAATCTGCAGCAGACAACTTTGAAAATATCTACTAAAAAATATGGAAAATCTCTATAATTGTAGGTATAATTACTGAAAACAGTTGAAAACGTTGAGGCAAAAGGAGAAATTGCTCGGTTTCAGCAATTTCTCTTTTTGCCACTACGTTTTCAAAAGTTGTCTGCTGCAAAGGCGTCGGAATGCGTCTGCAAGTGGGAAAGGGGTTAAAATTAACACACTGCAGACATATATTTGTTTTATAGACATATGTTTGGTTGTTATCAGACTTGGTGTGCTAGACTAAATCAGGTTTTCAGACAAAACTACAAACTGATCTATATGCAAGGATTACAGTGTACTCCAAAAACAAAATTGCAGCTTTAAGAAAACGGACATATTTCAATCTTGAAAGATTTTCTTTTTTTTCCTTATATACTCAACTTAAGAACCATTATTATGTCTCCGCCATTACATGGGGGTGACATATTGTTTTTGCCCGTTCCGTCCGTCCTTCCGTCCGTCCTTCCGTCTGTCACACTTGTTTCCGCTCAATAACTGAAGAACGCTTGGGCGTAGGAACTTCATACTTGGTATGCAAGTTGGTCATGACCAGTAGCTGACCCCTATTGTTTTTGATAACAGAAGGTCAAAGGTCAAGGTCATGGTGACCTTGTGAGGTAAAAAATGGTTTCCGCTCAATAACTGAAGAACTCTTTGGCTGAGGAACTCCATACTTGGTATGCAGGTTGGCCATGCCTAGTAGAAGACCCCTATTGATTTTGAGGTCAGTACATCTAAAGTCAAGGTCACAGTGACCATGAGCTTGAAAGGTCACAGTGACAATGAGCTGATAAATAGTTTTTGCTTGGGCCCAGGAACTTCATACTTGATGTGCAGATTGGTCACCACCAGCAAATGACCCCTATTAATTTTAAGGTCACTAGGTCAAAGGTCAAGGTCACATCCGTCACACTTGTTTCCGCTCAATAACTGAAGAACTCTTGGGCATAGGATCTTCGTACTTCGTATGCAGGTTGGTCATGACCAGAAGATGACTCCTATTGATTTTGATGTCAGTAGGTCAAAGGTCAAGGTCATGGTGACCTTGTGAGGTAAAAAATGGTTTCCGCTCAATAACTGAAGAACGCTTGGGCCGAGGAACTCCATACTTTGTATGCAGGTTGGCCATGCCCAGTAGAAGACCCTATTAATTTTGAGGTCAAGGTCAAGGTTACAGTGACCTTGAGCTGAAAGGTCACAGTGACAATGAGCTGAAACATTGTTTTTGCTTAATAACTGTAGAATGCTTAGGCCATGGAAGTTAATACTTGGTGTGCAGGTTGGTCACCACCAGTAGATGACCCCTATTGATTTTGAGGTCACTAGCTTAAAGGTCAAGGTCATGGTAACCTTCAGCTGAAAAATGGTTTCCTCTCAATAACTAAAGAATGCTTATGTTGAGGAACTTCATACCTGGTGTGCAGGTTGGTCCTAACCAGTAAATGACCTTTATTGAATTTGTTTGATTTTGTGGTCACAAGGTCAAATGTCGAAGGTCACGGTAACCTTCAGCTGAAAAATGTGTGTTACTCAATAACTCAAGAACGCTTATACCCAGGAACTTTATACTTGGTGTGCAGCTTGGTCCTAACCTGTAGATGACCCCTATTGATTTTGATGTCTGTAGGTCAAAGGTCAAGGTCGCGGTGACCTTTGGCTGAAAAATGGTTTCCGCTCAATAACTGAAGATTGCTCGGGCCCAGGACCTTCATACTTGGTGTGCAGGTTGGTCACCAGCAGCAAATGGCCCCTATTGATTTTGAGGTCACTAGGTCAAAGACCAAGGTCATGGTAACCCTCAGCTGAAAAATGGTTTCTGCTCAATAACTGAGGATTGTCACTGTTGCTTCATCTCCAGTCCAAAACTAAAAAATTCATCTCCATCATTTCTTTTCCTCCCCTACGACCACACAAATGGGGAGACAAGCACTTTTTCAAAAAAGCAATCTCTAGTTACAACATTTTCTGAAGGAGTTGTTAGCCTAAAAATCCCAACATTTTGTTAAAGAAAAGTGTTGGGTTACAGTAGCCGTGTTTGGTAAATATGAATACAGCCATGGTTTGGATGGGGCACTGTGTTTTACAAGCATTTTTCTAGAAAATAACTCTAGTTTAGTTCATGTATTACACTCAGTTTTGAAGAGCTCAGATCTATCAAACGTGGGTAGTTCCGAAATAGCGTATACTTTGTCTGTATCTACATTAAAATGAGAACATTTTGAAGGATGGATTAAGAGGGATCTATGGAATCTCGACGTATGTACAGCCTTGTCTAAGTATTTACATTTCTTGTGGCCCTGCCAGGGACGTAGATAAGATCTTATCTACGTCCCTGGGCCCTGCTCATTCACAATTTGTAAGAGGGCATATTAGATTCCTAGGATGGCTACGGAATACCAAAAGGGATAATTCCTCAATAGTATACACCGTTAGACGTCCGAGGTTCTTGGTTGCGTTAACCCTTTCCCACATACAACAAATCTGCAGCAGACGACTTTGAAAACATAGTCAATCATTTTTAGCTCACCTATGCACGAAGTGCAAGGTGAGCTTTTGTGATCACTCACCGTCCGGCGTCTGTCGTCGTCGTCGTCTGTCCGTCTGTTAACAATTTCCTACAAATGACTTCTCCTACTAAACCAATGGACAGATTTCAAAATAACTTCACAGGAATGGTCCTTAGGTGGTCCTCTTTCAAAGTTGTTCAAAGAATTTAATTCCAAGTAGAATTTTGGTTGCTGCGGCATCAGAAAAGGGGAAAATTGCCAAATCTTAAAAAATCTTCTTGTCCAAAAGTACTGCACCGATTTGAAAATTATTTTTCACAAATGTTCCATGGGGTACCCTCTACCAAGATTGTTCAAATATTTTCGATCAGTTGAAAAACATGGCCGCCAGGGGGCAGAGCTTATTTTCCTTATATGTGCATTGTTAAAACTTTAAAAATCTTCTTGTCCAAAAGTACTGGCCCGATTTGAAAAATATTTTGCACAAATGTTCCTTGGGGCACCCTTTACCAAGATTGTTCAAAAATTTACAATCCATCGAAAAACATGGCCGCCAGGGGGCGGAGCTTGTTTTCGTTATATGTGCATTGTTAAAACTTTAAAAATCTTCTTGACCAAAAGTACTGGCCCGATTTGAAAATTATTTTGCACAAATGTTCCTTGGGGCACCCTTTACCAAATATTTTCGATCCGTTGAAAAACATGGCCACCAGGGGGCGGAGCTTGTTTTCCTTATATGTGCATTGTTAAAACTTTAAAAATCTTCTTGTCCAAAATTATTAGCCCAATTTGAAAATTATTTTGCACAAATGTTCCTTGGGGCACCCTTTACCAAGATTGTTCAAATATTTCCGATCCGTTAAAAAACATGGCCGCCAGGGGGTGGAGATTGTTTTCCTTATATGTGCATTGTTAAAACTTTAAAAATCTTCTTGTCCAAAAGTACTGGCCTGATTTGAAAATTATTTTGCACAAATATTCCTTGGGGCACCCTCTACCAAGATTGTTCAAATATTTCTGATTCATTGAAAAACATGGCCGCCAGGGGGCGAAGCTGGTTTTCCTTATATGTGCATTGTTAAAACTTTAAAAATCTTCTTGTCCAAAAGTATTAAGACTGATTTGAAAATTATTTTGCACAAATGTTCCTTGGGGCACCCTTTACCAAGATTGTTAAAATATGTCCAATCCGTTTTCAATGCATTGAAAAACTTTAAAAATCATCTTGTCCAAAAGTGCCTGCCCGATCAAAAAATAATTTAGCACATAATTTATGTTCTTTTGGTGACCCTCTACCAATATTGTTGAAATTATTCTGATCTGATGAAAAACATGGCCGCCAGGGGGCGGGGCTTGTTTTCCTAATAGTATATATAGTGAAAACTTAAAAAAATCTTCTTGTACTAAATCGACTGGCCTTGTGTGACCCTCTGCCAAGTTTGTTCAATTTATTTTAATCCGTTGAAAAACATGGCCACCAGGGGGTTTGCTTGTTTTCTTTATACGTAGAGTAAACACTTTGAAAACTATTGATGTTCTAATAAATCAGGTAAGCGATATAGGGCCATCATGGCCCTCTTGTTTTAAAACTCCCTTCAAATGAAAGTACAATAATTGAATAGAGTTGGAAAACATGGTGACAATAGAAGGAAATTCCTCGTTTTGAACAATTTCTTCTTTTGTCGCCATGTTTAAACAAAAAATGGTCTGGTGCAGAGGCGTCAGAAAGTGTCTATTTGAGGGAAAGAGTTAGCATGATTTCCGATGATGATATTATTCTACCACTAACTACATGCATATATATAGCCTATGGCAGGCACAGTTTTAAGTAGGCCAACTAGATACAAATGTTTATTTCGTAAAAGGAGGCCAACTGAGGTTAAAATAAGTGAAGCAGGATGCAATTCTCTAATCATTTTCCAAAACAGTCTTTATCTTTTTAACCCTTTCCCTCATACGGCAATTCTGCATCAGACGACTTTGAACGTATTTTGTCAAAAAATAGACAATCTCCATAATTGAATGGATAACCTATGACAAAAAGTGGAAAACATTGTGGCAAAAGGAGAAAATTGCACGTTTTGTGCAATTTCTTCTTTTATCACTGTTTTCAAAAGGCCGTATGCTGCAGAGGCGTCAGAAAGCGTCTATATGAGGGAAAGGGTTAAAAGTGTTGCAGACCAGTATATAATCACGAATACATTCGAGACCCCGTTTTCCGGGGAAAGATCAGTCAATTGACTTCTTGTTGAATGAGACACGAGACCGTAATAGAATATTTATGTCTCTGGATGAGATACCCAGATACCCCCATTGCCGTACCGGGGTTTGATATGTTAACAAATGGTTTACGTTAACCCTGTCAGACGCATGTTGACCACTCTGCAGCAGACAACATTAGAATGAACAATTTCTTTTTTTGTCACGAAGTTCTCATATTTGTGGAAGGTATAGAAAAGTGTTGACACTCCTATCTGCGGAAGATCGATATACGTGATCGGTGAGATTTGGGCACGCCAAACCGATCCGTATCCCGTCGAGTTTCCTGCAAACGTAATGCTCTTCACTTATTTTGACAAATTGTTACATGTTTACGGACATGTATTTCCAGAAAAAATCGGTAAATGAGCAGCAGACTATGTAGACAATATTAGGATACAAGAACGTACAGGCAGATCTTTACCTCGGTGGTGAAGTGATTGAGCGTTCGCCTCGGGTGCGGGAGTCAAGGGTTCGATCTCAGGACGTCACGGGTCGTACCAAATACTTCGAAATTGTAGTAAATTAATGCCTTTTTCTCATTGGCGTTTTCAGAATATATGGACCAGAAGTACTGGTAACTTAACTAGGAAACGCCGTGATATAACTGAACAATTGTTGAAAACGGCGTAAAACCCAAAACAATCAAACAAGACATAGACATAGGTCTATGTTTCACGACTGCAGTTAAAAGTCGTGCAATACACGATCCACACGTTTTGGTAAAACGGCGTACATTTGGATACGCAGTAGACGACTTTGAAAACATAGTGGCAAAAACCTGGAAAAATCTCCATAAAAGCTAATAGCTTTTACAATTGTTAAAGTTGAAAACATTGTGGCCAAAGGAGAAATTGCACATCATGAGCAATTTCACCTTTGGCCAGAATGTTTTCAAAAGTCGTCTGCTGCTATTGTGTCAAAATGCCGAAAATAATAGATTTTTACAATTCATTGTTCTATCTGCTATTGATCCTTTCTCTCATATAGACACATTTTGATGTATTTGCAGTAGAAGACTTTTGAAAACATTGTGACAAAATAAATATTCTTTTATTTATAGAGAATTTCCATATTTTTTCCATCCACATTTTTCTGCTGCAGTTCTTTTTGTACGTGGGAAGGGTTAAAGGTCTTAGAGGAAGCAGATGCAGTTCAGTACATTGAAATAACCTGTGCAAACAGACAGTACATAAATATGTTGGAAAAAGAAGGCAAAATGTCCTTTATTTTAAACAAGAAGGCAAAGATGTGCCTATATTGCTCACCTGGCCACCATTGTCTATAATAAAAGATTATCAAAAGCAGAAAGGGTCAATTTTGACGTAGGGATTAGACGTGTATTCAGCATGTGACGTTTAGTCGTGAAATGACAAGTTTAGTCCTGAAACCATTTGGTTTACAGTTTGCTTAACATTGACTGCAACTATAATGTGTCATACAAGCTGAAGTTTCTGAATTTTTGCAAATAAACGGTTTTAAATCTGCTCTAACTAGATCAATTAAATTTAAAATCAAAGCACTGAAAGTGCGGACAGCCTGGTAGTTGCAGGAAGGTTGGAGAAGTAGGGAAAATATGAAAGGAAATAACAATTGCAGCTTATGTTTATGTATTTATTGTTAAGAAGTTGAAAGATAATATCAAAAATAGTAAATATTATGAAACTGCCAATTTGAAAAAAGGAGGACCTTGTTGTCACTATACTGCTCACTTAAGTGCAAGAGCTTACACATATACACATTTAAGACATGAAGAGTCAGTGGACAATTTGACAGCAGGTTTAGGCAGAATATTTTGAAGTTTCTGCCTTATTATATTGAGAAATATGTCAATGTTAAATCAACTTCCATCAAGTAGAAATAATTCTCTAAACCATGTACTAGACTGGGAGAAAGTGTTTGAACAATGCAAAACTTATCAAGACAATTATTCTGACAAAGATTCAAAATGCAACCTCCAGAGTGTTATGAAGATTTTCCTTCATTTGGCCTAGTGACCTATTTATTATTTACCCGATATGACCCATATTCGAACATGGACTAGATATCATCAATACAAACATTCTGACAAGTTTCAAGCTGCTGAGACGAAAAGGCGGCCTCCAGAGTATTAACAAGAATTTCCCTCAATTTGGCCGAGTGACCTAGTTTTTAACCAGACGTGACCAATATTCAAACTTGGCCTACATATCATCAAGACAAACATTTTGAAACAGTTTCAACATGCTCAAGTTAAAAATGCAGCATCCAGAGTGTTAACAAGATTACCATTCAATTTGGCGTATTGACAGTTTCTGACGCAATATGACCACTAACTTGACCCAAATATTATTCAGACAAAATTTCAAGCTGCTGAAGCAAAAAAAGCGGCCTCTATAGAGTGTTAACAAGATTTACCTTCAATTTGGCCTAGTGACCTATTTTTGACCCGGCATGACCCATTAGATATCATTAAGGTAAACATTCTGACCTGCTTTATTTTAAACTGCTAAAGCAGAACATGCTGCTTGTACAGTGTTAACGAGATTTTCTTTCAATTTGGTCTACTGACCTAGTTTTTGAACAGAAATGATCAATATTCGAACTTGGCCTACATATTATCAAGACAAACATTCTGATAGTTTTAACATGCTCAAGTTAAAAATTCAGCCTCGAGAGTGTTAACAAGATTTCCCTTCAATGTGGCCTAGTGACCTAGTTTCTGACCCAATATGACCTTTATTCGAACTTACCTTAGATATCATTAAGACAAACATTCTTACTAGAATGCTGTTGATACCTCCACAGCGCTTGCGTGCACATGCACAGCGCGTTCGATTGAGGGAGAGATTGGCGTTTGCACGCTACCGCTACAACTTTAGTGCTTGGTGCATTGGTGGCTGAAGAGGAGAGACATGGTCTCATTCACTTCACTGCCACTCTCCCTCTATTGTGGGTACTGCACTCTTCTTCTCCTTCAGTCCTCCCATATTTTCTAGGGCATATTGTAGTACTACTGTTACTCGTGACACTTTGTGATAAATTGTGTGTTAACTTGTTACCTTCTGTGAAGAGCGCGAGCCGACTGGATGATCTGATGAATGATGCGATGAGCCGGCTTTTATAACCTACGAGCCACAGTGGGTGGTCGGCCAGACGCCGGCCTGTCCCCGGTCAATGTCTGCCTGATTTCCGGCCGGGCTCTGAGCAGCGTCTGGGTAGTCCAAGCCCAATCTGTGTGATGTTCGGCCAGGAATCAGCCGATTAATGTGCGATCAGTTTGCGATGAGGTTTGAAGTCCGAGTTAAAAGTAACTCGATGCCAGCGAGGAGACCCGAAGGGTTCCGGCCGAAAATGCCTAGAGATCAGCCGCAAACTACTAGCAAACCTATCGCAAGGTAATTGTGACTTGGTTTTAAGTGATACTAGGTAGGCTACATTTTTAATTAATAAATACGCGTTTGAAAACAATATAAATCTGCAGCAGAAGACTTTTGAAAACATAAAGGTTGATATCCATATCTCTATGTGCAGACATTAGGCACATTCCTGTAAGCATTTTCTATGACATTGATGATCTTCAGTCTGACTTCACGAAGCCAATAGTTGAAATTCTTTCATCGAACTCGCAACTTGTCACCAAAAATGTGATCGCTATCCCAACGAATTATGGGGATATTCGGATTACATTCCTTAATAAAGTCGTAAATGGTCTGGTCGGTAAGATAAGGGTGATACACCACCCCATTTATATTTACACCTGGAGTGTATCATCCGATGGCATGTCTTCCCTGATAAAGTTGATCGACTCGTCGTTAAGTGCTATATCAACTGGCGGGAACAGTAAGAATGTCGTAGCCCGCTGCTGAAGTGAGCTAAATCGTTTGTTACGGCGTGTCTGTCGGCTACATAAACCGGTATAGTAGGTACCATGCCGACGGATTCACCAATAGCCGCAGCTTCCTGAAACGCCCGCTGTTTTAGTACTGGTGACATGACCAGGTTTGATTGATTGGGGTTTAACGCCGTTTTTAACAATTTCTCAGATATATCACGGCGGCCAGTTCACCTACTTATGCATTTCCTGGTTTTCTCACACCAGTACTCCACACAACAATCTTCCCAAGCAACTGGCTGCTTTTCCACATAGACTTAGCCCATTGGTGGAAGACGAATGATGCATGTCGCATCGACTTTTGTCAATCGTCGGAAAGAAAGTTGGCCGATAGTGGGATTCGAACTCACAACCCCTGGATTGACAGCCCGCGTCGCTACGGAATGAGTTACCGGGGCTCGGCTTTCCACATGACATGACCAGGACTGGAAACGGACTCGAGATAAATCAGCGTTTAAATTTTCTGAAGTTTATATATTAAAAGAAAAAAAATTAATATAAAATCAAAGCGCTGAAAGCGCTCATGGTATAGGGGCATATGTAAGTTGAAAATATATGGCATAGTTAATATGGACAAACATTGTTGAAACAATAAATCATCGGTCTTTAAACAAACCAAACCAAATCTTTTTGAAACAACAGAGATTGCCTGCCAATAATCAATACCTCATTTATCAAAGTTTGACCCGTATCTTGTATAAACAAAATAAATCACGATGGACAAAATGTTGGAAAAAAAACTGAGCAGCGACCCTTAATTAAAATATTTCCAGTTCATAAAACACTAAAGATCCACAATGTATATTGGAATCATGCTTATAAATGAAAGACAATCGAAAGCATGCTAGAGTTATGTATCTTGTGCACTGCCCATCTGTAGCTTATTAGTTTCCTATATACGAAGTATTATGTTGATTCATTGAACATCTATTGAGACAACGACCGAAGAAATATATGAACAAAATGAGTTTACACCAAAAATAACAGATCAGATTTGCGTTCGAAATACTGCATTGAAATGGATCTGCCAAACAGACACAACGTTTTGACCCATTAATGCAAACCGTAACAGACAAACGGACGGATGGATGAACAGACAGTCAGTCGCTCCGGACAAAGTACAAAGCACTCATTAACGAACAGGAGCATTTCACGAAACGCATGTATTGCACGCGAATGTCATATAATAAGTGAGAACATGGAAAGAAAAAATATACACACTCCAAACTCTATGTATCAAATCACGTCTGTGTTTAGGAAAGGGTTAACATGTTATGGTATTTGTAATGTATTTGCAGTTTAATTGAATCTCCGAAAAGGGCCAGTACAAGGTTAATTTACAAAAACCTATTTAGACTACATTTATAGTTTATTTGACATCTAGGACTAGATTACACGTTGACGTGTGTATGTTGAAATTAACTAACAACACTGACATTGAGGTCAATCATACGTCAGAGTGTGTTTCACTCATTGGAACTATTTTGTCTCGTTAATTAATGCAAGCGGATTGTTGTTCGTGATTCGGTCGAACCAATGCAATCAGTGTTAAAGCTGGTTATAACTAATAAAAATTCGGATTTTCGGGGAGGAATTCAATAGTAAGGCATGGTTGCAGCCGTTAGTCGACTTTTTGAAAGCAGGCTAGCAATGGGATAGGGGTGGGGGTGGGGGGGGGGGGGGGGGGGGGGGTTAGCCCCTGTCCCAAAAAGCAAAAAAATAAATAAACAGAATTTGTCACGCGACTTCCCTACGGGTCCCCTGGGAAATCCGCCACTGCATTTGTCACTTGCCTTTTTTGTTAACCATTTATTTTTCGTTGCAATTTTCCGGGAATATTCGCTTATCTTTTGTTTGTTAAATATATTATGGTAAAATCAGGCATGATGAATTGTTTCACTGAATTGGACAATCTCCGTAAATACTCGAATACAGCCGTACTTTTCCATTCCACTTCGTGAAGATGATACTCAGCTTCCATATTTGACCTCTCGGCGCATTAATTTCTAAGCATTTGTTAAACTTATATTAGAGAACTTACGCCTTAAGTTTTTCACTGATGTTCCAACAACAATATAATGATCTTTTTTGGGTAATGTACTAATTGCAAATTTATTGAATTCAGGATAAACTATATTTCTGGCGCAGTCTCACCCTAAAATGCGTTATACGGTATAAACAGCAATTGGCAGGCTGCCAATTTCGAAAAAATGGTATTACTTATATGACCAGGGGCTAAAGCCCCAGGCCAAAAACCATAGGTGCTGAAATATTAAAAGATATTAACTTAAGGTTTAATGCCTCTTGTTAAGTGAAGTGTGACACAAGCTTTGGAAGGAGAATGGGGAAGTATATTCTCCTTCCAGTTTAGCAGAGTTATGGTAACAAAAACGGGGAATATATAAACAAAAATATAAAGTAATTTTAACAAGTTTAAAGATATTTATTATCAAAAATAGTCAACATATAGCAAGAATACAATAGTCTAAATGAACAAACTGTATGGGGAGGAACGTTTTAAGTTTAGAAATACAACAGAATTTTATAAATAGGCAAAACCATCCACCGAGCCGTAAAGCAAACTATTAAAAAAGCGTAGCCTAGGAAGTTGGGGAAAAGTTATTAAATAGCCATTACATGCGTAAACATATTACAGAGTTTTTCTTTACAATAATAATGTTGGTTGTTCCCTTTTAGATTTCGCAACCCCATGGTAAAATAGTATAACATATTCCGGCAATACTAACACCGCGTTTCCATGCGGCGTCAACAACCACCTGCTTCAAATACTTAAACCTTGCCTGCCATGTTGACCGATGTGAACCAAACAAATGACCTTGAAACTTGGAATCATCATCTCTTTGAAACGTGCTTTTATAATCTGAAAAAAGTAACATGTAATTGCGAAAAGTAATAGACTGCAGATTCAGACAACATCATTGGGATACTTTCGCAACAGAATATTAAGTTTTTATTATAGTCATATGCGGCAAAACTGCCCTGCACTATTGCAGACATTTAAACATGGCTTGACGGCTTAATCTTGTAGAGGGTCACTCTTGGAACATTTCTACAAAATTGTTTTGAAAGACTTTCTGAGGTGAAGATTTTTAAAGTTTTCACTACAGCCATATAAGGCAAAACAGCCCCGCTCACTGGTGGCCATGTTTTTGGACCAATCAACTTTAGGAAGTCTGATAGAAAGTCAACCAAGAAAGATTTCTACAAAATTATTTGGAAATCAGTCAAATACTTTTGAAGAGGAAGATTCTTTAAGTTCTCGCAGCTTCACCTCCTGGCCTCCATGTTTTCAACCAATCTATTAGGCTTAAATGAACCTGATAAAGGGTCACCTAAGGCATATTTCTACAAAATTATTTTAAAATTGGGCGTATATATGTTTAATGTTTTTTTCATTCAGTTGCAATGGAAACCAGAATTATGCATGGATCAAAGTAATTTGAAGGAATTCTGGTGAGGACATTTAGAGAATGCTTGCTGCGAAGTTTCATACCAATTGACACATTGGTTACAGAGGAGACAATGTTGACGGATTGACAACGGACAATAATAATCACAATAACTCACCTTGAGCACGCGAACTAAAAATCGCGAAAGTGCATCATTTTCCAATTTTTCGAGTTCAATGGATTCTGAGTTCACAGTAAATTAATTTCACAATACTATACGAATAATAAAGTCATTCATATTTTCTACATGCCAGATATTGAAAATAATTGTATAACAAATGGAATTATAAATATTGTATTTACAAGCAAGAAATATCTCTAATGGAATGTGATGAGTTGCCAAGATTAAACAAAAGAGATAATATGATATGACACAATCACAATCACAAGCAATTCAATACATATTTGTGCAATGAAAACAACACTGTAAACAAAGCTATTATCAATATAACTTCAATAACAAGAAATGACTGACATCTCCATAGTTCATATAAATGATACAGATACCTGTAATATAGTTTCAACTATGTATCAAAATAATAGTTGTCTGTAGGAAATAGAGCTTGCCAATTTGGAGTAAATTCAAAACCTTTCCCACTTGCAGACTCATTATGACACATGATAAGCAATTTCTTTTGCCACAATGTCTTTATCTCTATTCAATAAATTAACTGCTCAAGATGTGTAGTATGTTGGAAATGGTGGACAAAGATGATGACGGGAAAACAACGGGCTAACAATATCTGGTTTTCTGCTGAATATACTTTCATGCTTTCAGAAGTTTCGAAACAGACAACTCTGACATTATCATATAAGCTTAACCCTTTCGACAAATGTGCAGCACTTGACTTTGAAAATATCTAAAAATGGAACATTCATTAATAAATTATTTTCTCTGTGTGTCACAATGCTTTAAAAGGTCGTCTGCTGCATCTGCATCTGCATGTGGGAAAGCTCAACGGTTTAACCCTTTCTCACATACAGACGCTTTCTGACACCAATGTAGCAGACAACTTTTGAAAACATTGTGGCAAAGGAGAAATTGCTCATAATTAGCAATTTCTCCTTATTAACGCAACGTTTTCAACTCTATTCAATAATTAAACCATCAATTATAGAAAAGTTCCCTGTTTTTTGTTGAGATTATTTCAAAGTCGTCTGCTGCAGATTTGTTGTATGTGGGAAAAGTTTGAAAGATACACAGGCAGACGTGATACATACATACCTCTGATATGGTTTTAGACATTTGGCGACACAATTCAGGTTCAGATTTTTCTTCTGCAAGGTAACTCTAAAGGATATCTTTGATTATATGTTTGATTTTTCCAGATGGGAATGCTTTCTTTGGTTAAGATTGATACGAGTTTTCTTGTCGTACCGGGGGTTTATAGTCGTGACCTGGCTCGTCCATAAATGACACAGTACTCACCGAACTGGCCCTCAAATTTAGAAAACAACTCTCAATTCATGTCCCTTCTCCCTTTGCCACATGCAGACACGTTTTGATAAACATGTGTTGCCTACGCAGCAGAAGACTTTTTCTAGAGGAGCAATTTCTACTTTTCCTACAATGTTTCCAACTCTGAATAAAAAAAACAAAAAAACTTATCATTTTCTAGATTTCGATCAAATAAGGTAAGCGTTTAATAATTTACTTGATATGCATTTTCCGAGTTATCTGATGTAAAAACATTTAAGGGGAAAATGTGAAAATCTGAGAAAGTGTAAGCATTAGAGTGTTGCACACATTGTAAGATAAAAAGAAAACCTTTTCGGTTAAAGCAATTTCTCATTGTTGAAATACATTTGTTTAAATTCTTATGCTACAGAGGCATCAAACGTCATCTGTTTTAGGAAAGGGATCGTTGTTGTCTTAGGGATGGGTGTCAAGGGCTTTTAATAAATTTATCTGCTATGAAATTATCTGAGTATAAAATATAATTATCTTGAAAATTAGAAGTATCTTTTTTAAATAGGGTTTAAAACTTGTGTTGGAAATGGAGAAATTGACAGTTCTCCTTTTAATAAAATGTAGTCTGCTGCAAAGATTGAAGATAAAGGTAACAAAATCTTTCTGCTTCAGGGGAAAGGTTGATTTCAATGCCATAATCTGCAGTATCGATTGGTATCCATTACATAGAAACGGTCAACTCAAAGATATTAATTACTTTTTTTAGTGTTAACCGTATCCCACATACATATGCTTTCTGACGCCTCTGCAGCAGAAGACTTTTGAAAACATTGTGTAAAATAGAGAAATTGCTCATTATGAGCAATATCTCCTTTGGCCATAATAATTTTAACTGTATTCAACCTCTGTATTCAATAGTTATACATATATTGAGAGATTTTCCATATTTTTGTCTAGATGTTTTTAAAGTTTTCTGCTTCGGAATTGTAATGGACATGGGTTAATGAAACGACACGACAATTGAGTTTCATATCAACAGGCAACATTCTATGTATTCTATGAACAAACACATCCACACCAAGTATCAACAGGCAACATTCTATGTATTCTATGAACAAACACAACCACACCAAGTATCAACAGGCAACATTCTATGTATTCTATGAACAAACACATCCACACCAAGTATCAACAGGCAACATTCTATGCATTCTATGAACAAACACATCCACACCAAGTATCAACAGGCAACATTCTATGTATTCTATGAACAAACACATCCACACCAAGTATCAACAGGCAACATTCTATGTATTCTATGAACAAACACATCCACACCAAGTATCAACAGGCAACATTCTATGTATTCTATGAACAAACACATCCACACCAAGTATCAACAGGCGACATTCTATGTATTCTATGAACAAACACATCCACACCAAGTATCAACAGGCAACATTCTATGTATTCTATGAACAAACACATCCACACCAAGTATCAACAGGCAACATTCTATGTATTCTATGAACAAACACATCCACATCAAGTATCAACAGGCAACATTCTATGTATTCTATGAACAAACACATCCACACCAAGTATCAACAGGCAACATTATATGCATTCTATGAACAAACACATCCACACCAAGTATCAACAGGCAACATTCTATGTATTCTATGAACAAACACATCCACACCAAGTATCAACATGCAACATTCTATGTATTCTATGAACAAACACATCCACACCAAGTATCAACAGGCAACATTCTATGTATTCTATGAACAAACACATCCACACCAAGTATCAACAGGCAACATTCTATGTATTCTATGAACAAACACATCCACACCAAGTATCAACAGGCAACATTCTATGTATTCTATGAACAAACACAACCACACCAAGTATCAACAGGCAACATTCTATGTATTCTATGAAGAAACACATCCACACCAAGTATCAACAGGCAACATTCTATGTATTCTATGAACAAACACATCCACACCAAGTATCAACAGGCAACATTCTATGTATTCTATGAACAAACACAACCACACCAAGTATCAACAGGCAACATTCTATGTATTCTATGAACAAACACATCCACACCAAGTATCAACAGGCAACATTCTATGTATTCTATGAACAAACACATCCACACCAAGTATCAACAGGCAACATTCTATGTATTCTATGAACAAACACATCCACACCAAGTATCAACAGGCAACATTCTATGTATTCTATGAACAAACACATCCACACCAAGTATCAACAGGCAACATTCTATGTATTCTATGAAAAAACACATCCACACCAAGTATCAACAGGCAACATTCTATGTATTCTATGAACAAACACAACCACACCAAGTATCAACAGGCAACATTCTATGTATTCTATGAACAAACACAACCACACCAAGTATCAACAGGCAACATTCTATGTATTCTATGAACAAACACATCCACACCAAGTATCAACAGGCAACATTCTATGTATTCTATGAACAAACACAACCACACCAAGTATCAACAGGCAACATTCTATGTATTCTATGAACAAACACATCCACACCAAGTATCAACAGGCAACATTCTATGTATTCTATGAACAAACACATCCACACCAAGTATCAACAGGCAACATTCTATGTATTCTATGAACAAACACATCCACACCAAGTATCAACAGGCAACATTCTATGTATTCTATGAACAAACACATCCACACCAAGTATCAACAGGCAACATTCTATGTATTCTATGAACAAACACATCCACACCAAGTATCAACAGGCAACATTCTATGTATTCTATGAACAAACACATCCACACCAAGTATCAACAGGTAACATTTTATGTATTCTATGAACAAACACATCCACACCAAGTATCAACAGGCAACATTCTATGTATTCTATGAACAAACACATCCACACCAAGTATCAACAGGCAACATTCTATGTATTCTATGAACAAACACATCCACACCAAGTATCAACAGGCAACATTCTATGCATTCTATGAACAAACACATCCACACCAAGTATCAACAGGCAACATTCTATGTATTCTATGAACAAACACATCCACACCAAGTATCAACAGGCAACATTCTATGCATTCTATGAACAAACACATCCACACCAAGTATCAACAGGCAACATTCTATGCATTCTATGAACAAACACATCCACACCAAGTATCAACATGCAACATTCTATGTATTCTATGAACAAACACATCCACACCAAGTATCAACAGGCAACATTCTATGTATTCTATGAACAAACACATCCACACCAAGTATCAACAGGCAACATTCTATGTATTCTATGAACAAACACAACCACACCAAGTATCAACAGGCAACATTCTATGTATTCTATGAAGAAACACATCCACACCAAGTATCAACAGGCAACATTCTATGTATTCTATGAACAAACACATCCACACCAAGTATCAACAGGCAACATTCTATGTATTCTATGAACAAACACAACCACACCAAGTATCAACAGGCAACATTCTATGTATTCTATGAACAAACACATCCACACCAAGTATCAACAGGCAACATTCTATGTATTCTATGAACAAACACATCCACACCAAGTATCAACAGGCAACATTCTATGTATTCTATGAACAAACACATCCACACCAAGTATCAACAGGCAACATTCTATGTATTCTATGAAAAAACACATCCACACCAAGTATCAACAGGCAACATTCTATGTATTCTATGAACAAACACAACCACACCAAGTATCAACAGGCAACATTCTATGTATTCTATGAACAAACACAACCACACCAAGTATCAACAGGCAACATTCTATGTATTATATGAACAAACACATCCACACCAAGTATCAACAGGCAACATTCTATGTATTCTATGAACAAACACAACCACACCAAGTATCAACAGGCAACATTCTATGTATTCTATGAACAAACACATCCACACCAAGTATCAACAGGCAACATTCTATGTATTCTATGAACAAACACATCCACACCAAGTATCAACAGGATGTATTCTATGAACAAACACATCCACACCAAGTATCAACAGGCAACATTCTATGTATTCTATGAACAAACACATCCACACCAAGTATCAACAGGTAACATTTTATGTATTCTATGAACAAACACATCCACACCAAGTATCAACAGGCAACATTCTATGTATTCTATGAACAAAAACATCCACACCAAGTATCAACAGGCAACATTCTATGTATTCTATGAACAAACACACCCACACCAAGTATCAACAGGCGACATTCTATGTATTCTATGAACAAACACAACCACACCAAGTATCAACAGGCAACATTCTATGTATTCTATGAACAAACACATCCACACCAAGTATCAACAGGTAACATTCTATGTATTCTATGAACAAACACATCCACACCAAGTATCAACAGGTAACATTCTATGTATTCTATGAACAAACACATCCACACCAAGTATCAACAGGCAACATTATATGTATTCTATGAACAAACACATCCACACCAAGTATCAACAGGCAACATTCTATGTATGCTATGAACAAACACATCCACACCAAGTATCAACAGGCAACATTCTATGTATTCTATGAACAAACACATCCACACCAAGTATCAACAGGCAACATTCTATGTATTCTATGAACAAACACATCCACACCAAGTATCAACAGGCAACATTCTATGTATTCTATGAACAAACACATCCACACCAAGTATCAACAGGCAACATTCTATGTATTCTATGAACAAACACATCCACACCAAGTATCAACAGGCAACATTCTATGTATTCTATGAAAAAACACATCCACACCAAGTATCAACAGGCAACATTCTATGTATTCTATGAAAAAACACATCCACACCAAGTATCAACAGTCAACATTCTATGTATTCTATGAACAAATACATCCACACCAAGTATCAACAGGTAACATCCTATGTATTCTATGAACAAACACATCCAAACCAAGTAAAATGGGGTTCTTGCCTTTTAACTGATACAGCAATTCTGTATTGCTTTCCATGCTTTGGCGATTTATTTGATACTTTCCCTTAAATACACATTTGATGTTTCTTTCCATGTACATCTAAAAAAGTTTTACCATTTTCCTCTTATAATCAATCTGTGACCAGAAGACTTTGAAACTATCTAGTTAAAAGTATGGCAAATATCTATAAATGAAAGTGTATAATTGAATAGAATTAAAAACATTGACAGTTTAAAGCATGAAATAAAATTAATTTCCTTAGTTAATACATAGTATTATTGACAAATAGACAAACATTGAATTGGTTTTACATAAACTGGTATTAAAGTTTTCAATGCAGAGCTATTTGACATAATGTATGAAAGCAATAACCAGTTCCAATAATTATCAAATATTCATCCTTACAACCAAATGTTTCAGTATTGACAGTACTTTCATTTTTATTTCAACAGACTAAAATCATGGCGAACATCAACAAAATTGGTAATTTGAATTAAGAGGGTTTGAAGGATGATGCTGGAGACGAATTTCGCCAGATGTAATTTCAAACCGTGAACTATCTGAACTTTCGGAAGAACAGGTGTGATGATTATTGTAAATGAAATAAAGTGAAAAAGATGGAAATATATTGCTCATATATTGAGAATGGGTAACAACCAACATGTTAAAATGTATTGACATGGACACCACAAGGGAAAAGGAAGCCTTGAAGACCAAAGGGCACTTGCAACAGAGAATCACTTGCTGAGATAAAAAAGAGATTACAGTTTACGCCTGAAATCAACTAGAGAGAATGGCACAAGATAGATCTGGTTGGAGGTCACTAGGGGATGCCTTATCCCTTTCCCACATGCTATCAGCAGCAGATGACTTTGAAAACATACCGAACAAATTTGGAAACTCCCTTTAAAAGAAAGTACAATAATTGAATAGAGTTGGAAACGAATCGTCTGCTGCAGAGGCGTCAGAAAGCGTCTATATGAGGGAAAGGGTTAACATGATTTCCGATGATGATATCATTCTACCTATATCTACATGCAACACATATAGCTACATTATTGACATGTGGCAGGTACAGTTTTAAGTAGGTCAACTAGTTACACGATACAAATGTTTATTTCGTAAAAGGAGGCCAACTGAGGTTAAGATAAGTGAAGCCAGATGCAATTCCCGAATCATTTTCCAAAACACGCTTCATCTCTATTAAAAGCGTTGCAGTATATAGAATCACGAATACATTCGAGACCCCGTTTTTCAGGGAAAGATCAGTCAATTGACTTGTTGTTGGATGAGATACCCAGACACCTCCATTTGCCGTACCGGGGTTTGATTTTAAGATCTTTAAACTAACAGTACAGTTTGTTAACAAATGGTTCACTTTAACCCTGTCAGATACATTTTGACGCCTCTGCAGCAGACGACGTAAGGACGAACAAGTTCTTTTTTTGTCACAAAGTTCTCAGATTTGTAAAACCATTGAGACAAAATGGGAAGTTGCGCATGTTGAGCATGTCTTCCATTTGTCAAAATATTTCAACTCGATGCAGTAATAAGACATTTTCTATGTTTTTGTTAAGCTGTTTTCTGCCCTGCATATTTGTTGTTTGAGGGAAAAGGTTAAAAGCAGCGTTACCATTGATATTGAAAGATCGCGTAACTGATTCAAAATAAAAATTATTTTAGTAGGGCGAGTAGTGATTATTATAGGCAGCTGTACCGTTTTACGCGTGTGAACAAAACAATAATACGAACGATGAAATTTTATTCAACCGTTGCGCTTTCATTTATCTATTTGCATTTTACATGTTTTTCTTTCATGTGTTGTTATCACACTCGGAGTGAACGTTACGATGTAGATACGTTGAACGAAAACAGGACTCTTTATTCACAGGACGATGTTATGAAGGAAACATTACTAAATGGCATAGACAATTCAGAAACTGTGCGTGATGAGGAAAATAGCGCAGACATTGTTGATGCTCTACCACAGAAGTTTGCTCGAGGCAATGATGACACTATTGCAAAGGTAAACGATATGAATATTAATGACGATCTAGCAAAGGTAGACATTGTTGGCGAGTTTACAAGGAAAGGTAATGAAGATATAGATGCATTGGCAAAGCGTATTGTGGGCGAGGATTCAGTGCTAAAGGGTGGCAGGCGGAAACCGATTGTCCCGTCGTACGTCTGGATGTTATACAATGCTAGCAACGATCAATTAACGAACGGAGAACACAATTATGGGAAGAGAAAAAGTGAAGTTCCAACTATACGGACTGTTAAACCATATTCAAGTAGGTATTCTTTATTTGTTTGACTACCTAGCCCGCCCGGTCGTTGCTTCTTTTCAATGATTGACTCAAGTAATGTTGGAAGGTATTAACCAGAAGCCTTTGCATACTGTTGTGTTGTTGCTGGTGGCTGAAAGCGTGGAAACACGTGGTACGGCATACTCGCAGCATTGATACAACTGGAAACGGCGCTCAACATTTTCCCACATACAAACAATATGTAGCAGACGACTTTGAAATGATCAAGTCCAACATATATAAAATCTTTATAAATGATGGTTTGATTGTGAATAAAGTTGAAATCATTGTGGCAACTGGAGAAGTTACTCACCATGAGCAATTTCCCCTTTTGTCACAATGATTTCAAAAGTCGTCTGCTGCAGAGGCGTCAGAATGCGTCTATATGCGGGAAAGGGCTAACCTCATAACAATCAATTATTTGTTCAAGAGACATGTTACATGAACAATAATCTTACTGCATTTGCAACAAGATCAGCATGCACTTGCATGCATTCTCAGTTGAGTATATTCACTTTTCAAAATTATGTCCCAGAAACAGTGATGTCAGACATGTAAATGCGCTAATTGATACGCAGGAGACCGTCTCCGTGGTGTTGTTATTAGAGCGTCAGTCGCAGGAAATCGTCACCGTGGTGTTGTTATTAAGAGTCAGTCGCAGCAGACCGGCTTCATGGTGTTGATATTAGAGCGTCAGTCGCAGGAGACCGTCTCCGTGGTGCTGTTATTAGAGCGTCAGTCGCAGGAGACCGTCTCCGTGGTGTTGTTATTAGAGCGTCAGTCGCAGGAGATCGTCTCCGTGTTGTTGTTATTAGAGCGTCAGTCGCAGGAGACCATATCCGTGGTGTTGTTATTAGAGTGTCAGTCGCAGGAGATCGTCTCCGTGGTGCTGTTATTAGAGCGTCAGTCGCAAGAGACCGTCTCCGTGGTGCTGTTATTAGAGCGTCAGTCGCAGGAGACCGTCTCCGTGTTGTTGTTATTAGAGCGTCAGTCGCAGGAGATCGTCTCCGTGGTGTTGTTATTAGAGCGTCAGTCGCAGGAGATCGTCTCCGTGGTGCTGTTATTAGAGCGTCAGTCGCAGGAGACCGTCTCCGTGGTGCTGTTATTAGAGCGTCAGTCGCAGGAGACCGTCTCCGTGTTGTTGTTATTAGAGCGTCACTCGCAGGAGACCGTCTCCGTGTTGTTGTTATTAGAGCGTCACTCGCAGGAGACCGTCTCCGTGGTGCTGTTATTAGAGCGTCAGTCGCAGGAGATCGTCTCCGTGGTATTGATATTAGAGCGTCAGTCGCAGGAGATCGTCTCCGTGATACTGTTATTAGGGCGTCAGTCGCAGGAGACCGTCTCCGTGGTGTTGTTATTAGAGCGTCAGTCGCAGGAGACCGTCTCCGTGTTGTTGTTATTAGAGCGTCAGTCGCAGGAGACCATTGGTTATGGTTTAACGCTGATATCAACAATTTTACACTCATATAGTGGCGGCAAATTCACTTATTCATGTGTTTCTGGGCTTTCTCACACCATTTCTCCACACAACATACTTTCCAAGAAACTGGCAGCTTTTCCACTTAGATTGGAGTTTAAAGGTATTTCAGTTGGTGGTCAATTCACCTAACGTTGGTAATCATTGATTGTCTGACAAAACCTTTTTCAAATAACATTGTGAAGTTTGTAAGTCTAGCATTTTTATTTTTTACAATTACTAGTAAATTGAATTGATCTTGTCGTGTTTATTTTTTTTCAATTTTGATCTGGTATGTTCAGGATAACGATGACCCGAATGTATACTGTCACTTTCTTGTTCCTGTGCTTGATTCTCTCGATGTGTTGGGGATCAAACTTAAGGACTTATCTAACACCTGGTTTTAGGCCTGGGGCTTTAGCCCCTTGTCATAGTAGTAAAACCATTTTCGGAGTCTGCCAATTGCTGTTAACACCCAACAACGCATTTAAGGGTGAGATTTCTCGAGAAAAATAGTTCATCATGGATTCAACAAAACAGCAGTTAAAAGGTTAAAATATCTCCCAAAAAGATCATTATAATGTTTTTGGAACATCAGTGAAAAACTTAAGGTGTGAGTATTCCAATATAAGTTTAACAAATGCTTTAGAAATTAATGCGCCGTGAGGTCAAATATGGAAGCTTATTAACATTCGCGACGTGGAACGGGAAAGAACAAAGAAGTCGCGTGAAAAATGCAGTGGCGGACCCGTAGTGCCCGTGCGACGAAAAATGTTAATGTGTATACTTGTGAACTCTTGCACTCAGGTGAGCGATATAGGGCCAACAAGGTCCTCCTGCTTTCCGATCGCCAGTTTCATGATATTTACTATTTTTGATATGATCTGTTAACTTCTTAACAATAAATACATGAATATAAGCTGTAATTGTTATTTCCTTTCACATTTTCCCTTCTTCTCCTTTCTTCCTGCAGCCCCAGGCCGTCAGAACTTTTTGAAAACATAGTGACAAAAGAAGAAATTGCACAAAACGTGCAATTTCTCCTTTTACCACAATGTTTTCCACTTTCAGTCATAGGTTATCCATTCAGTTATGGAGATTGTCGTCAGAACTTTTTTCTACGATCAATAACTATCATCCCTTACCCAACTGAACTCCTGCGACTTATTAATTCTAAACCTTTCCCATATATACACGCAGTATGGGTCAAAACATAGAAAATCTCCATAATTGAATGGATAACCTATGACTAAAAGTAGAAAACATTGTGGCAAAAGGAGAAATTGCACGTTTTGTGCAATTTCTTCTTTTGTCACTATGTTTTCAAAAAGGCGTCTGCTGCAGAGCGCATTATGGGTCAAAGTATAATCTGAGCACTTTACTGACTTACTTTTCATGAACGAATTCATATGTTGAACGGAAATATAAATGCGAGTCCTGAGAGATGAACAAAATAAGACAACAATAAGATAACTTTACAGCAAATAAAACATTTATAAACTCTTTGTTGGCAAACATGCACATATAGGTCGAATATTCGAATACTTATTTTTGTATTCGTTGCCATTCCTAATGTTGACGCATCTGCAGTGGACGACATTTGAAAACATTGTGTCAAAGGAAGAAATTACTCATATTGAGCTAAGTCTCCTTTTGCCTCAATGTTTTCATCTGATGTAAAATTAATATTTTAAGAGATTTCCTATATTTTTATCGAGATTTGTTCAATGAATGAATGTATATTTTTTTATGGCGCATCGACAGCTAAGGTCATTTAGCGCGCAATTAAATTTAATTATTCATGATCCCTTGGTAAACAAACCAGTACTAGGCTAGAAAATGTGCCTTGCCAAGGGCACTCCACCATGACCGTAGTGCCGCGACGAGATTTGTTCAAAGTTGTCTGCTAAAGATGCGTTTTATGTGGGAAGGGATTAACCCTTTCCCTCATACGACAATGCTGCAGCAGACGACTTTGAACGTATTTTGTCAAAACATAGAAAATCTCCATAACTGAATGGACAACCTATTACTGAAAGTGGAAAACATTGTGGCAAAAGGAGAAATTGCACGTTTTGTGCAATTTCTTCTTTTGTCACTATGTTTTCAAAAAGCCGTCTGCTGCAGAGGCGTTAGAAAGCGTTTATATGAGGGAAAGGGTTAATTAACAGGTTCTTTTAACATTTATTCAGAACTATTTTATACATTTAGATACATGAGTAGCGAACAATACCAAGATTGGACTGCACCGTGTAGACTATTAATCTTGATCTAAATAGTTCACAGTTCTAGTTTTTAAAACGTCGGACACATCACATCCAACGCAATTAATCTTAAACCCTTTCCCACATATAGACGTTTTCTGACGCCTCTGCAGCAGACGGCTTTTTGAAAACATAGTGACAAAAGAAGAAATTGCACAAAACGTGCAATTTCTCCTTTTACCACAATGTTTTCCACTTTCAGTCATAGGTTATCCATTCAGTTATGGAGATTTTCTATGTTTTGACAACCGAGCAATTTCTCCATATTTCTCCATTGACCAAAATGTTTTCAACTTTTGTCAATACCTGTCCTTTCATTTATAGAGAGTTTGCATATGTTTTACTAAATGTTTTCAAAGTCGTCTGCTGTAGATTTGCTGTATGTGGGAAAGGGTGAGGGGGGGGGGGGGGGGGTGGGGGTGGTAACGTAGCGCATGGTGGGATAAGGACAAGACCAAGACCGTCAGGTTGAACACAATTTAAATCAACATTGTAGTACGTATGTACGTACCGCCTGCACCTGTGTGCTAAGAATACATAATGTTTTTGTTTGTTTAACCGACTTCGGGTTTTTATTGTGAACATATTTGAAAAATGCACCTGCGTACATGTTTCACTTCTTACGATGCAATCATACGTGGGTTAATGCTTTTCACATATTTACATAGAACCTTTTGACCAACTAAACATATTACCCTTTTCAAACTTACTACACATTTACAGCAGACGTCTTTGAAAGCACCTAAGCAAAACTATGAAAAACCTTTTCATAGAACAGTTGGAAACATTGAGACAAATGGAAAATTGAAGAATGAAGGTCACGGTGCCTCAGTTAAGTGTGAACAGAATATCGGACCCAATTCGCAAATGTCGTACCAGTTTGAATCGAAAATTTACTTGACGTTTTACCAATAACCTCATTATGTATATATTAAGTAATTTAAATCCTCCCCAAATAAAAAAAACATAACATGAGAAAATAAGACATTTTTAGCTTTGCCACATGTCGATCGTATTTTAAAAGGTTAATGTACGGTGAGGTTCTTTAGGTACTTAAGCTATATTCTGGTTAATGTACGGTGAGGTTCTTTAGGTACTTAAGCTATATTCTGGTTAATGTACGGTGAGGTTCTTTAGGTACTTAAGCTATATTCTGGTACAAACAGGGTAGCCACAAACACCCTGGCAGAGGGATCATGACTGGCTCAACTGTGAGGCTACAACTGGCGCTATTAAAACAATAATGTCGCATTATTTGAGTCTTCATGCAATCATCATTAAGATCTTCTTTACCATACTCAAGCACATTATCATAATCATCATCATCGTCATCACCATCATTATTATCGTCAGCATCATACTCATCAGCAGTATAATCATCGTCATGATCATTATAATCATCACCATCATCAGTATCGTCATCATTATCACCATATCAATCGTCATCATCAGTATCATCATAGTCATCATCATCATCATCTTCTTCTTCTTTTTCCTATTTCCCATTAGACTTCTTCCTCATAATCATCATCACATCATCAATGGTACCATCATCATCTTCTTCACCACCACCACACAAAATTATTAAATTTGTACACTACAGCTTTTCGTTGAAGCAGTACTACTTCTACAACTACTACTAATTCTACTTATAGTCGTAGTGGAAGTAGAAGTAGAAGTAGAAGTAGAAGTAGAAGTAGAAGTAGTAGTAGTAGTAGTAGTAGTAGTAGTAGTAGTAGTAGTAGTAGTAGTAGTAGAAGTAGTAGTTGTAGTAGTAGTAGTAATAGTTGTAGTAGTAGTAGTTGTAGTAATAGTAGTAGTAATATAAGTAGTACTAGTAGTAGCATCAGCAGCAGTAACCCTTTCAGTTTTAGTGGCAGTAGTAGTGACGGTGGTGTAGTTGACAGTTGTAGTAGTGGCGGTGGTGAAGTTGACAGTTGTAGTAGTGGCGGTGGTATAGTTGACAGTTGTAGTAGTGGCGGTGGTGTAGTTGACAGTTGTAGTAGTGGCGGTGGTGTAGTTGATAGTTGTAGTAGTGGCGGTGGTGTAGTTGACAGTAGTAGTAGTGGCGGTGGTGTAGTTAACAGTAGTAGTAGTGGCGGTGGTGTAATTGACAGTAGTAGTAGTGACGGTGTTGCAGTTGACAGTAGTAGTAGTGGCGGTGGTGCAGTTGACAGTTGTAGTAGTGGTGGTGGTATAGTTGACAGTAGTAGTAGTAGTAGTGGCGGTGGTGTAGTTGACAGTTGTTGTAGTAGTGGCGGTGGTGTAGTTGACAGTAGTAGTAGTGGCGGTGGTATAGTTGACAGTAGTAGTAGTGGCGGTGGTGTAGTTGACAGTTGTAGTAGTGGCGGTGGTGTAGTTGACAGTTGTAGTAGTGGCGGTGGTATAGTTGACAGTTGTAGTAGTGACGGTAGTGTAGTTGATAGTTGTAGTAGTGGCGGTGGTGTAGTTGACAGTTGTAGTAGTGGCGGTGGTTTAGATGACAGTAGTAGTAGTGGCGGTGGTGTAGTTGACAGCAGTAGTAGTGGCGGTGATGTAGTTGACAGTAGTAGTAGTGACGGTGGTGTAGTTGACAGTAGTAGTAGTGGCGGTGGTGTAGTTGACAGTAGTAGTAGTGGCGGTGGTATAGTTTGACAGTAGTAGTAGTGGCGGTGGTGTAGTTGACAGCAGTAGTAGTGACGGTGGTGTAGTTAACATTAGTAGTAGTGGCATCGGTGTAGTTGACAGTTGTAGTAGTGGCGGTGGTATAGTTGACAGTAGTAGTAGTGGCGGTGGTGTAGTTGACAGTTGTAGTAGTGGCTGTGGTATAGTTGACAGTAGTAGTAGTAGTGGTGGTGGTGTAGTTGACAGTAGTAGTAGTGGCGGTGGTGTAGTTGACAGTTGTAGTAGTGGCGGTGGTATAGTTGACAGTAGTAGTAGTAGTGGCAGTGGTGTAGTTGACAGTAGTAGTAGTAGTGGCGGTGGTGTAGTTAACAGTAGTAGTAGTGGCGGTGGTGTAGTTGACAGTTGTAGTAGTGACGGTGGTATAGTTGACAGTAGTAGTAGTGGCGGTGGTGTAGTTGACAGTTGTAGTAGTGGCGGTGGTTTAGTTGACAGTTGTAGTAGTGGCGGTGGTGTAGTTGACAGTTGTAGTAGTGGCGATGGTATAGTTGACAGTAGTAGTAGTGGCGGTGGTGTAGTTGACAGTAGTAGTAGTGGCGGTGGTTTAGTTGACAGTAGTAGTAGTGGTGGTATGTTAATGATGAGGAGGACCACGACTAAATCACTTATCAACCAAATATCCAAATAGTAGATTCTCTAAAAATCATTGATATTATTTGAAGACAAAAGAGAGATTTCCATACATAAGGTCCTTTTTGTGGTTAAATATATTTTAATAATATTTTGCAGGACAATAGTCTAATTAATAAGGGGGATTTCTAATCCTGCGATTTTATACAGTTTGCAGTTTGCAGCTTACAATTACAATAGTTAGAAAAGCCCCTGTATTAGAATATATGTGTGCGTGATATCAACATTCCTGTATCAGGAAAAGGGTCTATATTGAGACCCCCTCTAAATAATCAAAGCGCTGAAAGCGCTGATGGTATAGGGGGCATATGTAAATTGAAAACATATGGCATAGATCATATGGACAAACATTGTTGAAACAATGAAACAATGACCTTTAAACAAACCAAACCAAAAATGTTTGAAGCAACACATATTGCCTGCCAATAACATATACCTCATTTGTCAAAGTTTTACCCTTTTCTTGTATAAACAAAATATCGAAGGACAAAAGATTGACAAAAAAAACCCGAGCAGCTACCCTTAATTAAAATATTTCTAGTTCAGAAATCACTAAAGATCAACAATGTATATTGTAATCATGCTGATAAATGAAAGACGATCGAAAGCATGATAGAGTTATGTTTCTTTTGCACTGCACAATTGCAGCTCTGAGTTTCCTATACACCAAGTCTTAAATTGATATATTGGACATATATTGAGACAATAACCGAAGAAATGAAAAAATTGAGTTTACACCTAAAAAACAGACTAGATTTGACGAAGTACAAATCTTGGGGAAGCACTCATTAACGAAAAGGGGAATTTCACGGAACGCATGTGTTGCATATAATAAGGGAGAACATTGAAAGACAAAAATATACACACTCCAAACGCAGCATGCTAAATTTATGGTAATGGTGCACTGCAAATCTGTAGGTCATAAGTTACATACAAACCAAGTTTGAAATTGATACAATGAAAGTTAATTGAGACAATCGCTGAACTAAATAAGGAAAAATGGAGATAACTGAAAAAACAGACCAGAGTTATGTACCTAGTACTTTGCCGTTCTCCTGATCACACGGGTATAATTGTGACCACTTTGAAATAAATCTGCCATACAGAAACAACGTGTTAACCAATACATGCAATCCATGACGGACGGACGAATGCACATTCAGGCAGACAGCCGGCCGGACGCCGGATTATACCTCCAAGCTTTACAGATGGAGACAACTCAAGTATTGATTACAGAAGACTGGTTCGATGCGTCAAAACACGTCAGCTTAGATTATGGTATTTGTAAAGTATTTGCAATTTAATTGTATTTCCGAAACGGGACCGGACCGTCAAGGTTAATTTTCAAAAACCTATTTAGACTACATTTCTAGTTTATTTGTCAACAGATACATCTAGGACTATATTACACGTTGATGAACGTTGAGTCTTAAATTAACGCAAATGCATATACATTATAATTTTAGTCCCAAAATCGCTAGAAGCTTCTCAATAATAAAATAAATAATGACCTTGCGGTTATAACTCGGATGTGTTGACAAATTCGGCCAAATTTCTTTCCGACGTTTGACAAAAGTCAATGCGACATGCGTCATTCGTCTTTCACCAATGGCTAAGTCTATGTGGAAACGCAGCCAGTTGCTTGGGAAGATTGTTGTGAGCAGTACTGGTTTGAGAAAACCAGGAAATACATTTGTAGGTGAACTGGCCGCCGTGATATGACTGAAGAAATGTTAAAAACGGCGTTAAATCCCAATCAATCAATGTTGAAATTAACTTATCTATAATTTGTAGATTTAATTTCTATTTCCTAGTAGGGTCTACATACAGCGACACATGAGAATATTCAACACAAAACGCGACCTGTTTTACCAACAATTCCCCAGTAGCGGTGAGACCGTTTGTAACATTATTTCATGGCATGTATACACAGTAGGACCTCTCTCTTTGGACGAATTATGTTGTAACAAGTTTGTTTACAGTATTCCTTAACCTTGACCACATAGACTAAATATACAGCAAACAACATTGAACTAAGGCATAACTATTGACCTGAATTAATAAAAGTATGATTTTGAATAGTGATGAAAACATTGTGGAAAAAGACAAACTTGTTGATTATCATTCATCTGTTAAGGTTAGTCAAATGTGTCTAAAAGGGGCAAAGGTTAAAATAATAACTGTAGACAAATGTTTTCGTTATCTAGGTTATAGAAACAATTTGATTCATGTTTCAAAGCATTGTTTGAAAAGGAGAAATTGCTCATTGTCAGCAATTGCTCCGTTTGCAAATATACTTTCAACATTTGTTTGTAACTAAGTAGCTATAACGGGAACAGTTCAACCCTTTCCCGCTTACAGTCGCTTTTTGACGCATTTGCAGCAGACGGCTGCAGAATTGTTTATCATGACCCATTTCCTCTTTTTCCACAAAGGTTTCAACTATATATTTTTCCCCTTGATGTAAGGCAAACTTGCTCGTAATCATTCATCTCTAGCATGTTATTCAAAATGTGTCCGGAAGGGAGAAAGAGGGAAAGAACGTCCATAGTAAAACGTTTAAATATGAAAAGAATTAATTTGAAACGTGTTTGAAAGCATTGTGTGAAAAGGAGGAATTGCTCATTGTCAGCAATAGCTCCATTTTCAACAATATTTTTTAAATATTCGAACTGTTATAGTATCACGGAAAGGGTTCCGCTTCCATGGGAAGGATGTAACCATTTTCCGCCTACAGACGCATGTGCAGCAGACGACAATCGAAAACATTGTGACAAAAGGCGAAATTGCTTTTCGTAGGCAATTTCTACTTTTGCCACAATGGTTTCAACTCCTTTCAATAATTGTATTTACAGTGCTTTGCACATTTCTCTATAAGTCGACTGTTGTAAACTAATGGGGTCACAGAACGGTCGACGTTACCTCACACTACTGACCTTAAGGTCAACCATAGTTCAGAGTGAGTTTCATTCATAGAAACTATTTTGTCTCATAAATTTATGCAGCGGAGGGTTTTGTGATTCGGTCGAACCAATGAAATCGTTGAAAAGGCAGATTATAACCAATCAAAACTCGATTTTGGTGTAGGTATACACATGTGGACTGCGGTTGCAGCTTTAAATTCGACTTTTCGAAAGCAGCTTCGCTATGAGATAGTGGCGAAACGCCCCTATCCCAAAAACGGTTTAAATTTAACAAAGTGAGGATTTGACTTCTATAAATACACAGTCTGCGTGAACTAAAACGATTTAACCCCGGTGCCGCTGTTAGGATTGACACCTATAAATACACAATATGCGTGAACTATACTATTTAACCCGGATACTGCGCATCATGCTATGCTAGAAAATAAAACTACTATTGCGAACAGTATAGATCAAGAACTGCCGTGTATATTCACGCGGTCTAATCTCGATCTACAGTGTTGGATTTTCATTTATAAATATTAAGCTCCGAAAGAATGTGTCAACGGATGATATGTAATATGTTAATTGCAGGGATTCAACGAGATCAGACTTGACCCGTTCCATCATAAAACTTTTTTCTGACGCCTCTTTTTGGAAAACCTTGTGGCAAAAGGAAAAAATGCTCATTATCAGCAAGTTCTGCTTTCACCGCAATGTTTTCAACTTCATTCAATAATACATATTTTATTTATTTAAAGCGTTGTCCTATTTTTGAATTTTGACTAAATGTTTTCAAGGTCGTCTGCTGCAGATTTGTTGTATGTGGAAAAGAGTTAAGGATAACATACATATTGTAGCATTTCACGGTATTTTGTTGACACAGTCTCGTTATATGCCACAACTCGCATGTTCTTCTCCTTTTATTTCGGTCAGGCACGATGTCAATCAGAGCACTGACGAATGTGATAGTTGTTGTTGTTGTTGTTGTTGTTGTTGTCGTATCTGCTCTCGTTAGCTTAAATTTAGCCATTTTCCCCACATGCAGACGTTTTCTGGAGCCTCTTCGCCAGATATCTTTTGAAAACAGTGTGGCAAAAGGATAATGATTTTCTTTTGTCACAATGTTTTCAACTGTATTCAATAAGTGTTACTTCATTTAAAGATAGTTTCCATATGTTTTACTAAGTGTTTTCAAAGTCATCTTCTGCAGATTTGCTGTATGTGGGAAAGGGTTAATAATTCCTCCCTCATTTCTCACGTGCTTTGCTTACGTGCTTTGCTTATAGTTTGTAAATTTCAAGCCTACTAAAACCGAAACTATGATCTTCACCCTGAAAAGACACAAACCTACCCCCATCCGCCGCTAAACTTCAACGAAACAAACCTACCCCCATCCGCCGCTAAACTTCAACGACACTAACCTACCACCATCCGCCGCTAAACTTCAACGACACTAACCTACCACCATCCGCCGCTAAACTTCAACGACACAAACCTACCCCAATCCGCCACTAAACTTCAACGACACAAACCTACCACCACCCGCCGCTAAACTTCAACAACACAAACCTACCCCCATCTGCCACTAAACTTCAACGACACAAACCTAACCCCATTCGCCGCTAAACTTCAACGACACAAATCAAACCCCCATCCACCGCTAAACTTCAACGACACAAACCTACCCCCATCCGCCGCTAAACTTCAACGACACACATACGTCAACAGTGAACGAATATCGCAACATCGGTCTCATTTTTTTCTGAAGACAGCAGATGGAAAATGCAAATACCAAGAATCCTAACAACAGCGTGGCAACGAATATGCATCCTTACATCATTAAAGTTTCTCTTAAATAAGAAGAGTCTCGAAAGAACTTACCTGATTGGTATACGTCCTCTTTCGGCGATAGCTGTTTAACCTCAGTGTTGACATACATGTTAAACAAATGATCTAGATTTTAGACCAATCAAATGTTGTATTTAATGAATAATGTCGAAGAAATAAATGAAATGATACGTTTTGATTGGTTTATAGTTAAGATGGCGATCATACGAGAGGCACTAATAAGGTGAAGTTTTAAAATGAAATGTTTTGCACACTAACCTTTATTTGTTTACCTTAAGAAATAAATTTCAGTGAAAGCGTATGCAATATAGTATTTAAGAGCAAAATATTAATAATTCTTGAAACATGATAAGTTTTCAGTTATTTATCGTCAATTTAAACTTATACACCTCTTGGGAGCCTCGCGCAATCTCCAGTCATGTGACGTATTCTCGGCCGTGAATGCGCATGATCCATTTCTTAGTGTTTTCTCATATTGATCGCCGTTTATCTTTTTTAAAGATATTTCTTGTTTAGAATATGCAGACATCGTCTGGGGTAACTGTACCAACGTTCTCAAAAACGAATAAAAGCCTGTACAAGTTGAAGCTGCCCGTATTATAACAGGGGCAACACAGCTATGTAACATAGATCGTCTTTATAGTGATTTTAATTGGGAAACTCTTGACAAAAGAAAACAACAACACAAATCAATCTTGATGTACAAAATTACACAACACTTAGCTCCAGAATATCTTCAAAGACCCCTTCCTAAAAGACAAAGAAGAATATCTCACAATCTAAGAGACGACACCGAAAGTCCTGGAATCTCATGGCCAACAGAATTCTATAGATCTTTGTTCTTACCGTTTAACTTTAAATTGGAGACAGGAAAGCACAAGTCCTGCACACACACATAATGCTGTCTTTTAGCTCATAGTCTCAATTAGGTTTGCGTTGGAGTATTGTCATGCAACAATCGAACATGTTCGAAACCTGTGACTGGGCGACGTCTTTCGTTGTACTTAGAACCAATAGTTCTATGCAACAACACGGCAGTACCTTCCATTGACACTTCGGCCCCATGTTACTGTTATCTTGACTGCTAGGCCTGTGCCACAGAAGAATATGGCATTCACAGTCTTCATATTTCGTTATAGGGCAATTACATGTATTGACCTTTTGTCAATTATGATGGTCCATAGTGTTTTCACCAGGTTTAACCACAGTTAACAATATTTTAAAGAAAAAACAAACTTTTTGTTATAGTTTGGGATCATTTTTGCAATTATAACATGTAACTTTTTTTGAGGTTACAAGTAAATACATGGGGGCACAACATTCCTAACTTTCAAGATTATCTTTATATTGAAATGGACCGGTTATAATGAAATACCAACAATGTATGCAGTATCACGTACTGTATATCTTTCTAGCATTATTTTGATAATTCCTGTTATCTTCAATACGTTTTTGTCACACGCTGCTGTCTTCGGCCGACCTGACTGTGTTGCATCTTAAACAGATTGTACGCAAATAATAAAATTTCTTTTTCCAATCTACGGTTCAACATCTTGCCACAACAATTAACACGAGTAGCTTACTTTCTAAAAAAATGCCATGTACATAACACGCGATGTTACTGCGAACTGTTATGTTAGCCCAAATTTCTTCAGTAGTGTCTATTCCTTTTCCAAGTATTCAGTTGTATAATCATCCATGTAAAAATCCCTGGAAATAATAGCTTAAAATCACAATACTGAATACATTTCGAATATACCTCCTATCTAAAGTTATAGCTAATTAGGTAATTAACCCTTTCCCAAATAAACACATCTTTGAGGTATAGTAACAGATAAGATATATAAATAAGGCTTAAATAAGAGATGATTACGTTTGCAAGAAATCAGTGTAATAACCCTTTCCCATATACACTTGTTGAAGTCTCACTAGCAGGAGGGGGTTGAAAACATTGTAAACAAAACAAGGGCAATATATGCATCTAGGCATTCCCAGCATACTGGTGAATAGGAATTGACCCTTGTGAAACCAATGTCCTTTCTCCATTACAAACTGTACTGAATCTACAACGGTAGACCGTGGTTTGAATTAGTCGTAAAACATTTCGGTGATTTGCTTTGGGATAGGTAGGCGACGAATTTGGAGTCGGTAAGTGTAACTGTTTGAATGATCAAGTTGTTAACTTCCAAACCGTACACACACCGGGTCTAAACCCGTCTCAAATCTATGCAGCAGGAACGCATGAACATGTGCAGTTCCTAACCTTAACAAGGAATGTGTGTTGTTATTGGGACGGTTTTCGACAGACATCTATTCCAGAGTCAACAACATTATTAAACCTTTTTTTAGGAGTTACTACGTTCTTATAACACAGGCAGCTCCGGCAAAACAATTAGTTCCAAAGCGGAACAAATAGTTCAAAGCAGAGTAATTCCTTTGCGTAATTTCTCCGGGTAGATTTGCTATGTCATTTTCTCCTTCAATGACCATGCATTCGGTTACATCATGCAGATTTTACATACTTAAGTGTCAATGCTGGCTACTTCCCTGGTAGTGGGTATAAAGGAATCTGGTCTTGATGCTGTTGTCATAGTCAATTAAAACATCCCTGGGCAGATTCAAATGAAACTTGAAACTAAGTAACTTATCTCATTGTTGAGTGAAAGCATTCGTAGTTAACAAACATATCCTGTGTACATGTACATACTTATACATCTGCATGCCTGACCTTAAGTTACAAATTCCAGCACGACCGTCCCACGAGTACTTTCAGTGCTTTGATTTTTGCACTTTGGTTTACTTTCTGAAAATTGTACCTAAAAGTATTAATGATCATTTCAAAACAACCATCAAACCCGTAGAACACGAAAGCTCGTCCCATCTTCAAGCCGACCTATCACATTGGTAACTGTCCAACAGACACAAACACATTCATCTTCCGTTGTAAATTCGATACAGAGAAAACGTAATTGAGCGGTCTGCCGCTCCAGGTAAACCAAACTTAACATAAGTATTACAAGTTTACATATATATGAGCCGTTCCACGAGAAAACCAACATTGTCGACTTTGCGTCAAGTATCCAACACGGACGGCCTCAGCATGCCGCACAGGCTAACCTGGACAGACTCTTTTCGCCTCCTGTGGATTTTCTATTTCAGGAATCATTACTCTATACCTCTATCTATCCCCATGCGCAGGCTGATCTGGAAAGATACATTACGCAGAGTCCATCATGTTGGTTTTTCTCGTGGGACGGCTCGTATCTGCCTGCGCATTCATTCTATCTCATAACAGTTCAACATTCTTGAAACCTTCCGTGAATAAGTTGCGAACAGTGCATATTCATATTAGACTTTGCGGAAGGGCATGCTGATCTGGATCCGCACTAGTCGCAAATGCCTTTTGGTTGTTTTTCGTAAAGCATCATTGAAACTATTCTGGGAGACATTTTAATGTGTCTTTAAGTTTCTTTTATTTTCTCATGTATCGGTTTGAAATAGTTTGTTATTATTGTTTTGGTAACACATTTATTAAAACAGGTAATATAGCAAATTCCAATTTATTTCTGCATTTAGCCGTTTAGTTATTTGAGGAACTGTCTCGCGACTTTCCTACATGCAGACGCTTGTTGGTGCTTCTGCAGCAGACGACATTTAAAAACATTCTGTACCGTGAATTTCTCCGTTTGCCACAATACTTTCAACTCCATTCAATAACTATAGTTCATTTGTAGAGATTTTCCATTGTTGCCCAAACAATTTCAAAGTCGTCTGCTGCAAAATATATTTTCGTTAAGATTCTTTGATAATAGCATTCTTATGGATATTTAATTGTGTAACGCTGAAAAGTTGCAAAAACAAAAAAGAAGCTAGGGGTGTAAGTCTATAAATTAACAAAAAACCTTGCCTTAACACGAGTAAGACACTGCTTCAATATACATGTATAGTCTCCACGTTGAATTATTATGTCAGGCAGATATGTTATCAATTTTCTATTAATCAGAGTACCTTTTGAGCAAGTACAGTATTTTGACAAAAAATGTGAGATTTAAAATTTAAATGTCAATGTAATGCCGGACACTCAAAACTTCCCTACAATTCAGCATCGTTCGAAAGTCCCCTTAATGCTCGGGTATGTAACTTAATGTCGGACATGTAAAACCTATATCACTTCAGATGTCCCCATTAGAGGTACCGTCCAAAAACCGTGAGAGAGTCCCTTTTATTGTCGTGCGTGTAATTTAATGTCGGATACGTAAAACCTCTATTCCTTCAGATGTTCCCACTACCAAAATCCGTGAGAGAGTCCCTTTATTGTCGGGCGTGTAATTTAATGACACGTAAAACCTCTATTCCTTCAGATGTTCCCACTATCAAAAAGCGTGAGAGAGTCCCTTTATTGTCGTTCATGAAACTTAATGTCGGACACGTAAAACCTCTACTCCTTCCGATGTCTCCACTACCAAAAACCGTGAGAGAGTCACTTTTATTGTCGGGCATGTAATTTAATGTCGGACACGTAAAACCTCTACTCCTTTAGATGTCCCCACTACCAAACAAAAACCCCGAGAGAGTCCCTTTTATTGTCGGGCATGTAATTTAATGTCGGACACGAAAACCTCTATTCCTTTATATGTTCGTAAACGAGTCCATTTTAATGTCGGGCATGTTAATTGCTGATACTCACTTGAAACCTCTACCTACCACCAAGAATCGTGAGAATGTCCCTTTAATGATCGTGCATGTAACTTTACACCTACAGGAAGTTGATTACCATTTTCTATTCGTGTTTCTATTTTATAATATACCCTTTGAGATACGTATCCTTTCCTGCGAATGTCTTCAAAAGTCGTATGCTGCAAGAGTTGGCTGCATGATGTTATCATTTTAATTATTATCTTAAAAATCAAAATTTAAATAAACTTTTTCTGATGCTGCAGCTAACAACTCAGCGGCGCTTATTTACAGCCAACTACGGGGCGCTCGCAACGATTATCCAGATCAATGTGTATCTACAGAGATTTACCATATTTTTGCCCAACTATTTTCGAAGTCGTCTGCTGCAGATTCTTTGTATGTGGGAAAGGGTTAAGTATGGACACGACTCAATTATTCTTCGCAATTCAACGCATTCGAAGAAAAAAACAGAAAAACTACAACTCTGCTACGATTTTGTATAGAAGAGACGAATACAAAAAAAGTAGTTCAGTCGAAGTCATAAAAAGGATTGAGAATGACAAAATAGAAATAATATTCAAAAATGAAGCTTAAAAAAAATTAAACATCAAGATACCTTCGTTTTAATCACGTTACCAAGCAACTATAGAAATCATGACATCAAATTTCTATTTGCGATATTTCGAGATTAAACCATATTCATTCAAATAAAAATAATCTGAGTTCCAGGAAAACAAAACAAGCATAAATGTGTAGGTAAGCCACGCATCTGTTTTATCTGATCCAAATATACATCCATGATTGTTTGACACCGCATGGTCTGTACTTATATAACTGTATGTATGAGCGCGGCTGCTGGAAAACAAAAGAGAGCATATTCGATGAGTACAGACCCTGACCAAATTACGCTTACGAAACTACTGGCAAACAGTTCTGGTAAACACTATCGGTTAGTATGGTTGCACGGGCATATAGTTAACTACATTTATCGGTTAGTATGGATGCACGGGCATATAGTTAACTCCATTTACCGGTTAGTATGGATGCACGGGCATATAGTTAACTACATTTACCGGTTAGTATGGATGCACGGGCATATAGTTAACTACGTTTATCGATTAGTATGGATGCACGGGCATATAGTTAACTACATTTACCGGTTAGTATGGATGCACAGGCATATAGTTAACTACATTTACCGGTTAGTATGGATGCACGGGCATATATTTAACTACATTTACCGGTTAGTATGGATGTACGGGCATATAGTTAACTACATTTATCGGTTAGTATGGATGCACGGGCATATAGTTAACTACATTTATCGATTAGTATGGATGCACGGGCATATAGTTAACTACGTTTATCGGTTAGTATGGATGCACGGGCATATAGTTAACTACATTTATCGGTTAGTATGGATGCACGGGCATAATAAAGTTGTTTTTCCTGTATCACCGCCCATATTTAGGAACAGGTTTTTTCCGGTACTTTAGTTAATATTGATAGACACCCATAAGGCAAACCAATTCCAACTTCTCTCATTTCTTTCTCGCCAAAAGAAAAGACATTCCCTTAAAACAAGAACAGACACTCCCTCACCTCAAGAACAGACATTCCCTTACCACAAGAACAGACATTCCCTTACCGCAAAAACAGATATTCCCTTACTGCAAAAACAGACATTCCCTCACCACAAGTACCCCAAGAACAGACATTCCCTTACCACAAAAACAGACATTCCCTCACCACAAAAACAGACATTCCCTAACAACAATAACAGACATTCCCTTACCCCAAGAACAGACATTGTCTTACCACAAGAACAGACCTTCCCTTACCACAAAAACAGACATTCCCTCACCACAAAAACAGACATTCCCTAACAACAATAACAGACATTCCCTTACCACAAGAAAAGATATTCCCTTACCGCAAGAAAAGACATTCCCTAACCACAAGAAAAGATATTCCCTAACCACAAGAAAAGATATTCCCTTACCGCAAGAACAGACATTTCCTTACCACAAGAACAGACATTCCCTTACCACAAGAACAGATATTCCCTAACAACAAGAACATACATTCCCTAACCACAAGAACAGACACTCCCTTACCACAAGAACAGTAATTCCCTTACCCCAAGAACAAACATTCCCTTACCACAAAAACAGACATTCCCTAACAACAATAACAGACATTCCCTTACCACAATAACAGACATTCCCTTACCACAAGAACAGACATTCCCTTACCACAATAAAAGATATTCCCTTACCGCAAGAACAGATATTTCCTTACCACACGAACAGACATTCCCTTACCACAAGAACAGATATTCCCTAACAACAATAACAGACATTCCCTTACCACAAGAACAGACATTCCATTACCACAAGAAAAGATATTCCCTAACCGCAAGAAAGGCATTCCCTAACCACAAGAACAGATATTCCCTTACCACAAGAAAAGATATTCCCTTACCACAAGAAAAGATATTCCCTAACCACTAGAAAAGATATTCCCTTACCACAAAAACAGACATTTCCTAACCACAATAAAAGATATTCCCTTACCGCAAGAACAGACATTCCCTTACCACAAGAACAGACATTCCCTAACAACAATAACAGACATTCCCTTACCGCAAGAACAGACATTCCCTTACCGCAAGAACGGGCATTCCCTTACCACAAGAATAGACATTCCCTTACTACAAGAACAGACATTCCCTCACAAGCAAAGATATTCCCTTACCACAAGAACAGACAATCCCTTACAACAAGAACAGACATTCCCTTAGCGCAAGAACAGACATTCCCTTACCACAAGAACAGACATTCCCTAACCAAAAGAAAATATATTCCCTTACCACGAGAACAGACATTCCCTTACAACAAGGACAGACATTCCCTCACCACAAGAACAGACATTCCCTTACAACAAGAACAGACATTCCCTTACCACAAGAACAAATATTCCCTTACCGCAAGAAAGGCATTCCCTAACCACAAGCACAGATATTCCCTTACCACAAGAAAAGATATTCCCTTTCCACAAGAAAAGATATCCCTAACTACAAGAAAAGATATTCCCTTACCACAAGAACAGACATTCCCTAACCACAAGAAAATATATTCCCTTACCGCAAGAACAGACATTCCCTAACAACAAGAACAGACATTCCCTTACCACAAGAGCAGACATTCCCTTACCGCAAAAACGGACATTCCCTTACCACAAGAATAGACATTCCCTTACTACAAGAACAGACATTCCCTCACAAGAAAAGATATTCCCTTACCACAATAACAAAAAATCCCTTACAACAAGAACAGACATTCCGTTACCGCAAGAACAAACATTCCCTTACCACAAGAACAGACATTCCCTAACCAAAAGAAAATATATTCCCTTACCACGAGAACAGACATTCCCTTACAACAAGCACAGACATTCCCTTACCGCAAGAAAAATCATTCCCGTACCACTAGAACAGACATTCCCTTAGAGCAAGAAAATACATTCCCGTACCACTAGAACAGACATTCCCTTTCCACAATAAATGACATTCCCTTACTACAAAAACAGACATTCCATTCAACAAGAAAAGAGATTCCCTTCGCACAAGAACAGACCAGCATTCAAAAGACACTGAAACTAAAATATGTAATGCATTGAATTGATAATATTGTGGCAAATGGAAGAATTGTTCATTATGAAAACATTCTCATTTCGCCACAATGTTTTCTAATAACGTCTGCTGAAGATGGGTCAAAATGCGTTTACAAGTGGGAAGATATAAACATATATATTTCAGGCAAAAGTATGGAAATAATAAGTTTTGAATTGAATTGAGTTCATATTCCCTTACCGCAAGAACAGACATTTCCTTACCACAAGAACAGACATTCCCTTACCACAAGAACAGATATTCCCTAACAACAAGAATATACATTCCCTAACCACAAGAATAGACATTCCCTTACCACAAGAACAGACATTCCCTAACCAAAAGAAAATATATTCCCTTACCACGAGAACAGACATTCCCTTACAACAAGGACAGACATTCCCTCACCACAAGAACAGACATTCCCTTACAACAAGAACAGACATTCCCTTACCACAAGAAAAGATATTCCCTTACCGCAAGAAAGGCATTCCTTAACCACAAGAACAGATATTCCCTTACCACAAGAAAAGATATTCCCTTTCAACAAGAAAAGATATTCCCTAACCACAAGAAAAGATATTCCCTTACCACAAGAACAGACATTCCCTAACCACAAGAAAATATATTCCCTTACCGCAAGAACAGACATTCCCTAACAACAAGAACAGACATTCCCTTACCACAAGAACAGACATTCCCTTAACGCAAGAACGGACATTCCCTTACCACAAGAATAGACATTCCCTTACTACAAGAACAGACATTCCCTCACAAGAAAAGATATTCCCTTACCACAATAACAAACAATCCCTTACAACAAGAACAGACATTCCCTTACCGCAAGAACAGACATTCCCTTACCACAAGAACAGACATTCCCTAACCAAAAGAAAATATATTCCCTTACCACGAGAACAGACATTCCCTTACAACAAGCACAGACATTCCCTTACCGCAAGAAAAATCATTCCCGTACTACTAGAACAGACATTCCCTTAGAGCAAGAAAATACATTCCCGTACCACTAGAACAGACATTCCCTTAGAGCAAGAAAATACATTCCCGTACCACTAGAACAGACATTCCCTTAGAGCAAGAAAATAAATTCACGTACCACAAGAACAGACATTCCCTTTCCACAATAAATGACATTCCCTTACTACAAAAACAGACATTCCATTCAACAAGAAAAGAGATTCCCTTCGCACAAGAACAGACCAGCATTTAAAAGACACTGAAACTAAAATATGTAATGCATTGAATTGATAATATTGTGGCAAATGGAGGAATTGTTCATTATGAAAACATTCTCATTTCGCCACAATGTTTTCTAATAACGTCTGCTGAAGATTTGTCAAATTGCGTTTACAAGTGGGAAGATATAAACATATATATTTCAGGCAAAAGTATGGAAATAATAAGTTTTGAATTGAATTGAGTTGAAACATTGTGGAAAACGGAGAAATTATTTCAAAAATCGTCTGATGCAGATGTACCAAAATGCGTCTACAAGTGGGAATGATTTAACATATATATTTCAGGCAAAAGTATGGAAATGATAAGTTTTGAATTAAGTTGAATTGAAAACATTGTAGCAAACGGAACAATAATTTGAAAAATCGTCTGCTTAAGATGTGTAAAAATACGTCTACAAATGGGGATGAATTGACATTTATATTTCAGTTCACCAGCGGAACCTTGAAGCGGACCGACTGTTGCTCTTCAAGTTAAAGACACAACACAAGCACATTGGCCGTTTAGAGATAGTTCTGTACGTACGGGACATCTCCGAGCTATTATTGGACACCAAGACACACGTGCTCATCAACGTTATTTCCTCGGATGATCGTACGTATCTTTAACCATTTCTCTAATATAGACGCTTTCTGACGCCTCTGCAGCAGACGGCTTTTTGGTGTTTCTCATCGCCTAACCCTGATTAAAGGGACTTTCGCACAATGTTTGGATCCACAATTTACAATTTTCAAACTATTTCAACACTTAACCCTTCTCCACCTGCAGACGCTTTTATAGTTTTAATGTTTCGCCTTAAGTTTTTTAAAGTCGACTGTTTCCGATTTGTTATATGTTGGAAAAGGCAAGGACTGAAAAAAAGCAAAACAAAATGTATGGTTCTATTTGTATGTATAATTAATATTGTAGGGCTGAAAACGTGCAAACGATGAAATTACTGGGTCAGTCTACCAGGTAAACTTTTAACACTAAACACGTGATTGAGGCATAAGATCACAATTCATAAAAGGATATATTTCCGCATTAGAAAATCATCTTCTGAAAATATAATCCATGTTATGTAACAAATCTACTTTTTTCACTTATCAACAATCTTGAAAACTGAAAGATTTATATTGATGAAGAGTTGAAAATGTTGCAATAAAAGGAGAAATTGCTCGTTTTTATTGCAATGTTTTCAAAAGTCATGTTCAATGTAAAATGTCGTCTGCATGAAGTAATGAGTTAAACGTATTTCGTTTTTAGAATAAAAAACCTTTGTACAGTCCCGCTGAAGAATATAATTTTTTTTTCTAGATTTATATGTTACATTATTTTGTGTTACAGGATGGCAAAGCTTTCATGGACAGCGGTATCAAGACTTTGTAATATTTGACATATCAAATCTACGAACGCTACTGAATTTGACATTAATAATGGATAGAAATATCATGATCGGAAGGCAGTATATTCGAGTCAGAAAGAGATTTGAACCAATCCTGGTTGTGTTTGAATACAAGACAAGTAATCCAATATTATCAGCGCCATATAGAGTCAAAAGAGATGCGCCGGAAGTTGATAACCCGACCGCGGAACCAGCAAGTAACGGGACGGTCTTCGACCATTTTAGTTCCGTACATAATTCGGCAATGCAAGTAGATATGGGAGACTGGTACCACTGTAGACGATACGATTGGTCGATTGATATGAGAATTTTCGATTGGAATTGGTACTCATTCCCAGAAGCACTCGATGCTGGCTTCTGCAGCGGCCAATGTCCGTTTCCTTTAGATGTTGAAATGTTAAATAGTACGAACTACTCGTTCCTAAAGAATCGATGGCGAGTGCAGACATTTGGGATGGACGACACAGTTCCCGGAGAGTGTTGCACGCCCGTCTCATATTTACCCTCGATCATCATATATTTGTCGTCATCCCACGAGTTCGTGATAAAAGAAATGCAAGATATGAAGGTGGTGTCGTGTGGATGTCGGTAATAGCAAGGTCATTTGATGATCTAATTTTATATCCAGGTTTTCTTTTAAAGTGAAATCACTCTGTAAGAAGTTAATTTAGTGGACTAAATATGTATGGTTATGTAGTGAACTAACTCTATGAAAAGGTTATCGAGTGAACTCACTTTATAAGAAGGTCATTTATAGGACTTACTATATATTGTTATTGAGTAAACTAACCCTATGAAAAGGTTATCGAGTGAACTCACTTTATAAGAATGTCATTTAGAAGACTTACTTTATAAGAATGTCATTCAGAAGACTTACTTTATATGGTTATTGTGTGAACCCACTCTATAAGAAGGTTATTGAGTAAACTATGTATAAGATTGAGTAAACTCACTCGATAAGAAAATCATTTATAGGACTTAGTTACTATATATGGTTATTGAGCGAACTCACTCTATAATAAGGTTATCGAGTGAAATAATTCTATAAGAAGCTCATTTATAGGACTTACTATATATGGTTATTGAGTGAACGCATATGAAGAATATCGAGTAAACTCACTCTATACGAAGTTTATTGAGTAAACTCACTCAATAAGAATGTTATCGAGTGAACTCACTCGATAAGAAAATCATTTATAGGACTTACTATATATGGTTATTGAGTGAACTCACTCTATAATAAGGTTATCGAGTGAACTCACTCTTTAATAAGGTTATCGGGTGAACTTACTCTATAATAAGGTTATCGAGTGAACTCATTCTATAATAAGGTTATCGAGTGAACTCACTCTATACTAATGTTATCGAGTGAACTCACTCTATAATAAGGTTATCGAGTGAAATCACTCTATAAGAAGGTCATTTATAGGACTTACTATATATGGTTATTGATTGAACGCATATAAGAAGGATATCGAGTAAATTCTCTATATAAGACGTTTATTGAGTAAACTCACGCAATAAGAAGGTTATTGAGTGAACTCACTCTATACAATTATTTTGTGGATATACTATATAAGAAGGTTTTGAGTGAACTCAATAATAAATAGGTTAATTAGTGGACTGTTTTATTCATTATCAAAACTAGTCACCAGTAGATGGTGGCGGTTTTATTCACTATCATTACTAGTCACCAACGAATGGTGGCTGTTTTAGTCATTATAATTGTTGTCACTAATGGATGGGGGCTGTTTCATTCATAATCATATTTGTTGACATCAAGGGTAGGAGGCTGTATCATTCATTATCATTGCTAGTCACCGAGGTTATGAGGGCATTTTTATTGTTTATCATTACTAGTCACCGAGTGACGGTGGCTGTTTTATTGATTATCATTACCAGTCACCATTGTATAGTGTATGTTTTATTCTTTATCATTACTAGTCACCAAGGTATGGTGGCTGTTTTATTCATTATCATTACTAGTCACCAAGGTATGGTGGCTGTTTTATTCATTATCATTACTAGTCACCAAGGTATTGGGGCAGTTTTATTCATTATAATTGTTAGTCACCGAGGTATGGTGGCTGTTTTATTCATTATCATTACTAGTCACCAAGGTATGGTGGCTGTTATATTCATTATCATTACTAGTCACCAATGCATGGTAGCTGTTTTATTCATTATCTTTACTAGTCACAAGGTATGGGGGCTGTTTTATTCATTATCATTACTAGTCACCAATTTATGGTGGCTGTTTTATTCATTATCATTACTAGTCACCAATTTATGGTGGCTGTTTCATTCATTATCATTACTAGTCACCAATTTATGGTGGCTGTTTTATTCATTATCATTACTAGTCACCAAGGTATTGTGGCTGTTTTATCCATTATCATTACTAGTCACCAAGGTATGTTTGCTGTTTTATTCATTATTATTACTAGTCACCAATTTATGGTGGCTGTTTAATTCATTATCATTATTAGTCACCAATGTATGGTGGCTGTTTTATTCATTATCATTACTAGTCACCAAGGTATTGTGGCTGTTTTATTCATTATCATTACTAGTCACCAATGTATGGTAGCTGTTTTATTCATTATCTTTACTAGTCACCAAGGTATGGGGGCTGTTTTATTCATTATCATTACTAGTCACCAATTTATGGTGGCTGTTTTATTCATTATCATTACTAGTCACCAATTTATGGTGGCTGTTTTATTCATTATCATTACTAGTCACCAATTTATGGTGGCTGTTTTATTCATTATCATTACTAGTCACCAAGGTATTGTGGCTGTTTTATCCATTATCATTACTAGTCACCAAGGTATGTTTGCTGTTTTATTCATTATTATTACTAGTCACCAATTTATGGTGGCTGTTTAATTCATTATCATTATTAGTCACCAATGTATGGTGGCTGTTTTATTCATTATCATTACTAGTCACCAAGGTATTGTGGCTGTTTTATTCATTATCATTACTAGTCACCAGGGTATGTTTGCTGTTTTATTCATCATCATTATTAGTCACCAATGTATGGTGGCTGTTTCATTCATTATCATCACTAGTCACCAATGTATGGTAGCTGTTTTATTCATTATCATTACTAGTCACCAATATTTGGTGACTGTTTTATTCATTATCATTACTAGTCACCAAGGTATGATGGCTGTTTTTATTCATTATCATTACTAGTCACCAAGGTATGGGGGCTGTTTTATTCATTATCATTACTAGTCACCAAGGTATGGTGGCTGTTTTATTAATTATCAATATAAGTCACCAAGGTATGGTGGCTGTTTAATTCATTATATGCTCCCTGAATGCTTTCATGACGAACATACAGTCACTGCTTCGTCCGTCAGTTCGTTCGTCCGTCCGGCTGTCCATCCCGCTTCTTTCCGGGCTATTTCTCAGCAACTACTGACCCGAATTCAATGAAACTTAATAGGCAGCTTCGCTAACAAGAGGAGATGTGCATATTATACCATGTTTCGGTTCAATGAGTTGTCGCCCTTTTAATTTTTATATAATATGCCATAGGAAAAGTTAGTCCGCGATATTTCTCAGCAACTACTGACTTGAATTCGATGAAACGTTATGGGAAAGGTCACTAACAAGAGGAGATGTACATATTATCACCATGTTCCAGTTCGATGATTTTCACATAGTTATTGCCCTTTTGATTTCTATATAATATGACAGAGGAAAAGTTTGTCCGCGATATTTCTCAGCACTTACTGACTTGAATTCGATGAAACTTATGGGAAGCATGTTCCGGTTCGAGTTATTGCCCTTTTAAATTGACAAAATTGTGTCCAGCTATTGCTCAGCAACAGCTGACTTAGATTCAATGTAACTTTATGGGTATGTGCATATTATCACCATTCCTATGTCCTCGCTATACTTTGGGAGCATCCATCGGTTCCACCGATATCTTGTCATTACTAGTCACCAATGGATAGTGGCTGTGTTAGTCATTAACGTTTATAGTTATCAGTAGATAGTGGTAGTTTTTATTCATTATAGCAGTTGTATTAGTTAGCATTACTAGTCACCCATAGATAGTGGCTGTTTTTATTCATTATCATTACTAGTCACTGAGAGTTGGGAGCAGTTGTATTAGTTATCATTATTAGTCACCGAGAGTTGGGGGCAGTTGTATAAGTTACCATTACTAGTCATAGAGGGATAGGGGGCAGTTTTATTAGTTATCATTACTAGTCAAAGAGGGATAGGGAGCAGTTGTATTATTTATCATTACTAGTCATAGAGGGATAGGGGGCAGTTGCATTATTTCTCATTACTAGTTATAGAGGGATAGGGGGAAGTTGTATTATGTATCATTACAAGTCATATAGGGATAGGGGGCAGTTGTATTATTTATAATTACTAGTCATAGAGGGATAGGGGGCAGTTGTATTATTTATCATTACTAGTCATAGAGGGATAGGGGGCAGTTGTATTATTTATCATGACTAGTCATAGAGGGATAGGGGGCAGTTGTATTATTTATGATTACTAGTCATAGAGGGATAGGGGGCAGTTGTATTATTTATCATTACTAGTCATAGAGGGATAGGGGGCAGTTGTATTATTTATCATTACTAGTCAAAGAGGGATAGGGGGCAGTTGTATTATTTATCATTACTAGTCATGGGGCAGTCTGTTTTGTTCATTTTCATAACTAATGGTTATTGAATTGGTCATTGATGAACGGTGATGAATCGCCAACTGAGTGCTTTGTTATTTAATGTTTGATTCCGTATTACATTAATTTCAATATTTATTTTCCATCTCATAATAAATGTGCGTCAATAAGTAAACCTCTGTTTGTCAAATCATTTGAATTGTCACCATGTTCATTGACAATTTGAGTAACTATTTCACGTGTTTAACTTTAAACCTTGATAAGGACCGTATTCATGAATCGTGTTGTTAAATAATGCCCGAACTTACATCTAGGTTAGCATGACTTAAAACAGCAATTGCGTATCTGTTATCATGACTTTAAACAGAAATTGCGTATCTGTTATACAATACTTTAGCAACAATTGCATATCTGTTATAGACGACTTTAAACTCCTTAACCCTATCTGTAATACATGACTTTCAACAACAATTGTGATTTTTTTTATATACGACTTTAAACAACAATTGCGTATCTGTTATTGACAACTTTAATCAACAATTGCGTATCTGTTATTGACGATTTTAAACAACAATTGCGTTTCTGTTACAGACGACTTTCAACAGCAATTGCGTATCTGTAAATCGCGACTTTTAACACAATTGCGTATCTGCCAATCGTGACTTTTAACAACACTTGTGCATCTGTAAATCGCAACTTTAAACACCAATTGCGTATCTGTTTATCGCATCTTTCAACACTGTTATGTATATGTTAAGCGTGACTTTTAACAACAATTGCGTATCTGTTATACACGACTTTAAACACCAATTGTGTATCTGTTATACACGACTTTAAACACCAATTGCGTATCTGTTTATGTTATCTTGATAACCCAACTCTTGCTTATTAACCCTTTCAAAACAACTCTCCAACAGACGACTTTGAAAACATTTAAACAAACATATGGAATATCTCCATATGGGAAAGTTTAATTAGCTTTGTTTAAACTTATTTATTTTACATCAATTGTGAATTAATCAACCACGCTCGATGCCTGCTTTCTTGAGACATTTGTTCACATTGTTTTCAAAGGTCGTATGCTGCAGATGCGTCAAATACCATATTACTGCCCATCATCCAGTCATTTTCGTGAATTATGGTCATGTCTTGGTGTATCGAAACGAGTGTCACTTTGCTGTGTCTTTCTAGTGCACCATACATATCGATGAATGTTCATTCTAAAGTAGCCCGTCTGAAATTGTATTGTTCAGAATGCCGAGGAAATGAACAAACAATATTTTGAAAAAAAATATGTGTATGGTTGACTCTCTCCAGCGGAAAATCATAAAGGGTTTTATTGAATTGATATACCGTCTTTTCTATGAATAAAAACATATCCTTATCTTTAAACCAACCTTTTAAATATACATTTACGCCCAATTAGAAATACTAGAAATATGAACCAAACAATACCCTTGATGCAGGCACTGACATGTAGGTTTCGCCACTTCACACGTTCACCACAAGAGGTCAGGAGGAACAGAGAAGTTCAATTCTGGTTAAACCATGGGAGATCTGGATCAACATTTGCTGCAATTGATACATATGTCTAATAAAGTGTTGTGTTTGTTATTGTGTTTTATGTAACTTTCAACCTATTTTTCAGTTAAATCATGGCGATTTCTGGGTTAGTTTCCAGCCCATCTTGTCAATTTACCCAGGTATCAGTTAGTCAGTCGTAACACAACACTGCGCGTCAAGGAGGGAAAGTCATTACTACCATTGTAAAAGTATGTGGTGTGACTCGGACGGGGATTGAGGCTGTGACCTCCCATGTCCGAGGCGGTCTTATAAAATAGTAAGTAATTATGAGCGCCCTGTGACCTCCCATGTCCGAGGCGGTCTTATAACATAGTAAGTAATTATGAGCGGCGCTCCGAGAACGCCAGACTTCTGTACGAGGGGTGCTTATATTTGAACAAATTGAAAATACCACAAAACGTATTGTATTTACATTGTATTATAACAAATGAGCCGCCCCGCGAGAAAACCAACATTGTGGTATCTGCGTAAAGTATCAACCCGGATAAGCATAAGCATGCCGCGAAGGCTTACCAGGATAGACACTGTTCACCTCCTGTAGATTTTCTGTTTCAGGAATCATTACTCTATACCTCTATCCCTCTGAGACGGAATGTGTCGGCCCGGATCGGTCTGCGCGGATTGCGCAGGCTGATCTGGGTCGATACATTACGCAGAGGCCATACTGTTGGTTTTCTCGCGTGACGGCTGAAATTGAAAATACCACAACACGTATTGTATTTACATTGTATTACAACAAATGTTCAATTTGAGCTCCATAACAATAGTAACTCTTCCACAACGTTGCCGATATCTTATTCTTTCTCAAGTTTCCCCCACTCATCTTTCAGTGCGCGTTTGAGACCTGTTAAGGTGTTGATATTCTTCTTTTGTAAAACTGCCTTTCAATATTTCTCAGCTTTAAAAGTCCATTGTTGCTGTATCGGGGGACTACCGCATCCACTATCTGGGTGAACTATACTTCACATGTTTTGCCTTGATGTACTGAATGGTATTGTTTGCTGTGTGGTATTGTTTGCTGTGTGGCCTGACGCGGAACTTTGGTAAAAAGCCATGTCATTGGAGCTATCTCCAGGGAAGAGCGGTGGGTCATATCTTTGACCATAAAGGTTAACGAACATTTTTAACAGAGTACTTTGTGTAGACTGTTGAGCCTTTGTCAATGATTCTCAGTTCAGTTGTGCCGCTGTAGCATACAACAGCCCATGCCATGTAACCGGTAACGAAAGCATCACGCTTACCTCTTTCAGCGCCAAAGGCAATATTGAGGTTTTTGCAAACAATACTGATTCAGGTGAGTCTGCTCGTAACGAACTGTCTCACCTGCAATCAGCATTGTTTGCCTTTTAGTTATCAAAATAGTCCAAACTGTTATTACATGAGAAATGGAGACGCCCGATTTTGAACATGGAATAGTCTACTTTAAACAATTCGGCGCTGAAAGAGTTAAAAACATTCAACGTATGCCTATCATCGTGACCCTTTCGTAAAAAGCAGACACTTCTTCTACCATAACTTCCGCCTAGGTATAACATTGACTCGTCAGAGGTAACATACAATTTCGAATTACCGTTCCGCAGTGGCATATACAGCTTCCAATACCCTTTGTCTTCGAAACATGATTTGTCTGGTATTTAGCTGAGGAACACCGCACGTTTTCCGGAGTTTCTTATTCAATAATTTTTTAATAATGCGTTTGACAGTTCCGACGGACACATCAAACTGCGTTGTCGCTTAACGTTCAGTTCGTGGATTGGTCCTAGATATTATGGAACCAATATGCTTAATCACTGCCGAAATTGAACATATTGGACGTTCTTTTACATCTGGGATATATTATTTTGTCAAATATAAGAGAATGTCTCTATAGACAATCGTATATCTATGTTCCGTCACCACATCATTGATGTTCCTATAGGAGTGGTAAGACTTCAAAAGTCCAAGGACACTACCCTCAGTACCAGCATTGATTTAACAACACACACTATTGAATAAACAATACAAAGTGAATGCTTATCATAAAAGATAAATCACATTAGACGGTTGAAAAGCGAAACTTAAAAAAAACCTTGCGAGCACGATGAAATTGAATGTTTTGTACTGTTCAGATATAAGTTGAACACTTCTCATATTTGTAACAATTTTATTTCTTTACATCCTCTTTTCAAGGAGACAATTTTGATACCACGAATTTAAAAACAGAAAATAGAATTTCAGGTGTATATAGGTTTCGACTTTATAGTTAAGGGTTAATGTTTTGCTCGGTAATTGTGGAGAAACATACTGTTAGCCTGTGCATGTACATGTACGATACATAGTCTGAATGTAAATTGTCTGTCAGACTAGTGTGTATGAAATAAACACATGACTTCACATGTCTTTTCAAAGGTCGTCTGCTTTATAATCATCAGACGAACAATTTCAACAATCTAGAAAACTGACAGATTTTTATTTATAAAGAGTTGAAAATATTGCAGTAACGAGCAATTTCACCTTTTATTGCAATGTTTCCAAAAGAAATGTTCAATGGCAGGTGTTAAATGTCGTCTGTGTGAAGTAATGGGTTAAAGAAAGTAAGAACCTTGCCTAAGGAATACCACCCTTATGACATTGGAAATAAGTTGCGCTTTCATCCCAAGGATCCGAATGGATATTGATGTACATACGTTTATTGAATCCTTCCGTGACAAATAAGCGAAAATTGCAGAGACAAGTTAGACGACACGGATGTGCGGGCTGATCTGGATCTACACGTCTTAAATGCCTTGCGGTTGGGTTTTTATCGGAGTGGTCCGTTCAAATGAATAAATCTTAAAACACTAAGAGAATATGATGATGAAATAATCGGTTGGATTGGGTTTAGACCCCATACCGTGACTTTTTCACGACGTCCTCATTAAATCAGCAACACTGCCATGCTTCTAGTGACCATTATCCTCATTATAATACAGAGTATTTGTACAATCATCTTGAACAACCAGTTACAACCAGTTACAACCAATTACAACCAATTAAAACCAGTTACAACCAGTTACAACCAATTACAACCAATTAAAACCAGTTACAACCAATTACAACCAGTTACAACTAATTACAACCAGTTACAACCAATAACAACCAGTTACACGCAATTGCAACCAGTTACAACTAATTACAACCAGTTGCAACCAATTACTATCAGTAACAACTAATGACAACCAGTTACAACCAATTACAACCAGTTACAACCAGTTACAACCACACAATTGAAGAGTTCCAAACTCAAAGTACAATTACAAGAGGGGTAGTCTCGGTGGTGTAATGGTAGGGTGTCCACCTCTGGTGCGGAATGTCGCGGGTTCGCTCCCGGGCCGTGTCACATATACATCAAATCAGCAGCCGACGGCTTTGAACAAAACATCTAGGCAAATTTAAGGACACTCTCTACAAGGGAAAGTTTAATAAATTATTGAAAAGAACAGAAGCATCAACTGGCGACTTTATGTTGGAAAGGGTTAAGTCAACGATCGCATGATACATAAATAGCGAAGTCAGTTTGAATAGAAATAAATAGTAAGCTGATCGTTTAATGTTTAATTCAGGCGACAGTTCAAATTAAATGGACACTAATCGTTATCACATTTCATTTTCTTTTGCCAGCCAGTTTTTACGAAGACAAAATGTCTAACCATTTGGCTGCTTGGTAAGATGTTGTGAAGCAAGAGCCCCCAGTATAAAAAAAAAGCCAGGCCCGTCGGAACATCGGCACATCGGCGCCATCTGATCAAGCTATTTATCGCTGCCTGCTCAACTCAACATGTGTATCTTGATATCACTAGAATTGGCAATTGGATCTTCAAATTGCAAAGCTGGACGCGTTTGTTTTAAAAAATTAGCATTAAAAGGGTTAACGTGTCTGATGATTTAGCGTTTGTCTGGCAGTTTACCGGCCGAAGCGCTGTGCAGTAAAATGACATCCTCTGTCACATAAAAAATACACGAACAAATAAACATTTCCATAAAAGGTGTTATAAGTTATAGATAAACGTTTTCGAAAGTAATGAAAGCATGACAAGAACCGTTGTAAATGCTTTGGCGCTTTGGGGTGCACATGATACATTTTTCAGCCCGTCTTCCATCATAAGTTGATTATCGTCTGCTTCAATGTTTTTTCGGGAGTGATCAATAGCATTTTTTTTCGAATGGTGACCAATTTTTGTCCGGCCTTGCTTCAACCTATCATCACGAATGACCGCCCTTTCCTTATGGTACGAAGTAACTACCATTGACGTCAAAGGGGTCACAAGACCATATTTCAATGCAAGAGATAGTGCCTTTTGTTTAATATCCTCTTCAACTGTTTCATCGAACGCCATTTGATGTTTTTGAAGTAGTTCCTTGATGTGCTTATAAACAATCAGTTTTGAAAGTACATCAGCTTTTGAATCTGTCACAAGGTTTCTTTGTACAGAATCAAAAGAAACAATGCCAGTTGAGCTTTCGGCAATGACTCGTGGTTCGATAAGAGTGTTAGGATCGCTCCAGCCAGCGACGATCAACTCTTCTCCACAATCAAAAAGTGGAAATATCTGTTGAGTTATATTAGATTCTGGTAAAGGGATACCTTCCACACGAAAAGAGAAATTTACATTTTTGAAATATGGGTTTTCCATGTATGTAAAGAATTCGTATAAAGCAAGGTGATTTGTCTCGTCGTTTTTTTCTCTTACAATTTTTATTGTCCCACTATTTTCGCTTGCAAGCATCTGTAGAAACTCCTTTGCCGATCCTTGTCCAAATGCAACTGTAAAAACACTAGCTTTACAGCATTCCATTTCGCCATGACTGTTTGCATCTCGCACATTTTGCCTTATCGTTTCAGGATTCCGCACTCCTACTGTTGGTTCGCCGTCTGTTAGCAAAACTACAATCTGCCCAAACATTCCTAGACTATTTTCATCGTCAATATCTGCATTATCAAATAATTTCAAAGCATCTAGAACCGCATCATTGATATTAGTACTTCCTTTAGCAATTAAATTATTTTCAAAGTGCTTCTTGGCCAAAGTTATATGTTCTGGTAATGCTTGGACAAATCCCTTGTTCCATATGTTTCTATTGCCAGAGAACAGAATGATATTGAACTTGTCTTCCCTTCTGAGCTGGTCCAAGATTGACATCATAGCGAATTCCACTTGCTTGATAGGGGTGCCTTTCATCGAGCCACTTATATCAATTACCAAAACTATCCGCTTTGGCAATATATTTTCCGGCTTACAAATGGTAGAGAAAAAGTGCGCAAATTGTCCGGCGTTATTCATTACGAGTTGACCCCCTTCTGCAATAGGCAAAAGGTCATAAACTATATCGAATGCATTGTTTTCTCCAATCGTGTTTTCAATTAAATCCGCAGTTGATGGGCTCCAGATCCCGCGCTTTTTGTAATTCCCGCTCGCGTCGTCTGTTGTTTCTATTACATCAGATCGGAGCGAATTGGTAAATGGAGTCCTATACTCGAATGATTTGAAAGCTTGTGTTTCCGTTATTTCAAATGTTACTTCAATTTTCGCCACAGTAAGTTTTGAATTTACATACAGCCTTTGTTTGTAGACGTTTCCCTTCCGGTTAATCATCTCTTGGTATCGTAGATCAAACGATGCAGTCGATTTCGGCGCTATATTTACGGCAATGTTAAACTTATCACGATCAAAATCATCCAAGAGAGCACTTTGCTGTGATACAAAACCGGCCGTTTCATTGTCTTCCAAGGCTTTGTTGTATTCGTCCAAAGCAGCATTTTTCTCTTTGACCACGGCTTTATGTTCGACACCGTCAATGATAATCGAGAATTCTGTAATAAAAGCTGATTTCGGTAAGGTTATATCAAAGCTAGTTTGTTTACTCACGGTGGCCAGATTCCGCAGCGTTCCCTGAAAACTGACCTCTCCAAAACGCATGGATACATTAGATTTCACTAGCATCTTTTCTATGATTATATCCCCATCCGCGGCAAAGGCTTTTCCGAAAACAACTAAATACAAAAAAACTCCCGCCGCGTAAATAATATATAGATGTGTCATGTTGGCTTTACAATCCTGGAAACAAGACGAACTATTCTACGGACGATCTACAGTGCTTGTACTTTATATATTTCTCTCATTCTCTCTAAATTACCTTGGTTACATGAACGCGTCATCGATCAATGATAGTACCATGATCATCTGTATTGAAAATACATACACAACATATCAAATTACCCAGGAGTATAAAAAACCCAATTATTTATGGAATAATCTAGTACATGCATAGCTCTTCTGATATAGTTGTTATTTAATGTCACCTTAATCCTTTCCCTCATATAGACGCTTTCTGACGCCTCTGCAGCAGACGGCTATTTGAAAACATAGTGACAGAAGAAGAAATTGCACAAAACGTGCAATTTCTCCTTTTGCCACAATGTTTTCCACTTTTAGTCATAGGTTATCCATTCAATTAAAAAGATTTTCTATTTTTTGGCAAAACATGTTCAAAGTCGTCTGCTGCAGAATTGTCGTATGAGGAAAAGGGTTAATTACACTGTCCACCATCGAGCTGCTTTTGGCGAAAATGAAAAATAAACAATCATTTGAATGAATCTGTGTACCCACAGAGTATCTCCAGCACATTGACCTTCAGTAGAGAGCCATGAATTTGAAGCGTGGCGATTATCTTATTTTTCCTAAATTTAGTTTCACTGATGCCACTACCAAAAACCTTGTATAGTGTGGTATGGTGGTAGAATGTCCGCATTTCGACTGACTCTCTGGTGTTGGGATAAACGGATCAGTAGTACTGGTAACTTATCAAGGAAACACCAAGATATAACTAAACATGTTTGAAAGCGGGGTAAATCACCACGCAAACAATCAAATTAAATTCTGCTTAATCAGGGATGATCAAGTTTCATTTGTTTTGTTCAAGCACGAAAATGCATGTATACATTTGTCTGCATTATCCCGGCTGGCTGTACAGTTACCGACTCTGCCTTCACGCATTGTTGGATGACATTCCCTAATGTTATAACAATGTATTGTTTTACAGTCAATCATGGTGTGAATTGTCGATGACAACTACGCCCAAGAAAGCCGACCTTCCTACGTAAGCGAAAGTATTCAAATACAGAGGCATCAAAGTCGGCCAAATAAGAAGAAGGGTACATCGTCAGGATGATAAGGGTATATTAAGCCTATCCCACATACAACAACTCTGAAGCAAAAAACAAACACAGCTAGGTGACATTATCGAAAATCTCGTAACAAGCTATTGCTTCTTTTGCCAAAAAGTTTTTAAAAAGCGTCTGCTGCAGCAGCGTCAAATGTGTCTGCAATTGGAAAAGGATTTATGCGGGGACAAAAGAGAATAGCAATCTCAAGTAGTGCTAAGTTCCCCTTACCATCATTACCCATGTATACATACCACATAATAAAGTCAACAATATTCGCGTATAACGAGCTGGACTTGTTTAACCTTCGTCCCCGATAACGCGCTTTCTTACCATCTCTGAAACCTTTCTCACTTTCAACAGATATGTAGCAGACGACTTTGAAATTATCTTAGTAGAAAAGGAAAAATCTGTGTAAACGTAAGTAATATTATTTTTTAAAAGAAGTTGAAAACATAGTGTCATAAGGAACAATTGTAAATGCTTAAGTCGTCTACTGCATATGCGTCAAAATGCGTCTGAAATTAGGAAAGGGTTAATTAAACGTATGCTGATTATGATCAGATTCTCACTGTCCAACCTATCAAAATTAAACATCCAATATAACCACGTAAATACATCATTTGACATCTCAATATAACCACGTAAATACATCATTTGACATCTTTGGAGCTTACGAGATGGTCATAACATTGTTGAAAAGGAGAAACCCGTCATAATGAGCAATTTCCCGTTATACTTCTTTCCTAAAGCAGGCGACTATTCAAATATAATATCAGGTAATGGGTTGGTCAACGCCTTGTAAACTCGGAAGTATCGATCTTTTAGTATATTTGTGCTGTTAATCATGCCGCATCAAATTCTGTCTCTGAGCCAGCACGCTATTGGATAAGTATTAAACAAATGACAAAGCTCAACATGTAGTTAAAGGGAAACGCAATGAATAGGGATTTGGTTAAGCAATGAGAAGCAACATATGATAAAGATCGAGAAACAGAATGATTAGGAATAAACAAGAGGGTCATAATGGCCCTGGATCGCTCACCTGAGTAATGCAATGTGATTTGCCATGGCAATCGCAATAACTCATTTTGCAGGTAAGCAAATACAAGAAGCCTAAAAGGACCAGTATAATCCACACGAAATAACCCACACCCTGTGCTGTCTGTCTTTTGTCAAATCAATACAACATAGAAGATCAACAGAGAAATGTAAATGTACCAGTTAGTATTTCAAAATCAGACATTTATTTTCATAAGAAATACTTTCCTAAATCTTACATAAAAGGTAAAACAGTCATGGTCATATCTTTTGACCAATCAATATAACTTGAAGGAATCAGGTTTACCCAAGGAACATCAAAAATTATTTGAAAATTAGTGTGGCACTTTCGTAAGATAATATCTTCTACAACTATATTTATTTGACGAATCAATATGGCTTGAAGTATTCTCGTAGATCAACCAACAAGTTTGTTAACAAGATAATTTGGTAATCGGTCAATCACTTTCAGAGAAGAAGATTTTTTTAAAGTTTTCACTATGGCTATATACGGCAAAACAGCCGACACAGTTTGGTAAGTTTATTCCTTTAGCTTCCAGCCCATGAGGATACATTTTATATACATTGCTGACTGACAGTCACACAGCAGGGAAAATAAACATACATACAAATTTACACAATTTTTGGCGGAGAAATATAATTAATGTTTTCATAAGTTTGTCTTTAACCGCTGTCAAAGTCTTCGCTTGTAAATGTTTGAGATATGAAAATATAGACAGTTACAACAACAATGTAGAAAGGAGAGAAACCGTCTATTTGGGCCAACAACTCTCCTCTTTTCATGATGTCCCTATATCAACGAAGATTGAATTGTATACGTTTAGATATATCTGACACTAACTACAATAGTCACCAATGGACGAAGGACGTCAGACTATGCGCCTGTCACACTGTCCCGAAATTGACATCACATGGACACACGATAAAGGAAATGTTCAAATTCGGCTCTGATCGTCAGAATATCGGGCCATTCGTGAGGGCATCTTAGGCCATCGTATGACCGCCGGTGGACTTTCTCGGGCTCCGGAAGCAACGTCGTGAGCGGTGGTAAAATCTTTGGCATGCCAAAAAATTGCCGAAGGACCTTGCGAAGGTTCATTTTCGTGTTGAATTCGTGTGTCCATTTTGCCCTTCATAAGGCCATCGTGAGGGCATCTTTTCAAATCGTGTCATCCTCATCTTTATTTCGTGTGATCATCGGTGCCATCGGTTATTTTCGCCTCACGAGGACAATACGAAGGAAACAAAAAGCTGCCCGATTGTCTTAGGAAAGCAACACGACTACGTGAAGCCCTCGCAATGCCTTCGTGTAGCCATCGTATTATAGTACGATGACATCGAGATGGGACCACGGTGTCTGCGAAGACAGCTGAATTTGAGTAGCTCAATCGTTTCCCATGTGTCATGGTAACTTACACATATAAAAGGCCAGCATCAGAGCATCTTCCTCAGTCAGTCCTGAGCAACTCTACAGAGCAGAGGCGTGTGTAACTCCCAAAGCTTCAATCACAATTAATCACAATTCAGTTCCTGCAGAATGGCATACTTTGATGATGAGTCAACCATGAAAAAGAAGGCAGCAGCATTGCTTCTTTTGATGCACCTCAGAGACCATGATGAGAAACTCTTACAGGCCGAGCACCTCCTCTTACAGGTAAAATTGTCTTATTTCACTTTTTCATTTCTTACTATTTGCCTTTCTAGCATTCGACAATGAAATTATCTTGTTTTGCTTTTTATTTTCCAGGGCAGGGGCAAACCGAGGCGAAGGAGGAAACCGAGGTCTATGTGGGTCAGAAAATGTCTGTCTGACAAAAGAAGAGAAGGCTATGGCTACTATAGCACTCTACTATATGAGATGAAGACAGAAAATGAAGAGGCCTTCTACAACTACACAAGACTTCCCAGAGGCCTCTACGATGAGGTCCTGCGAAGGGTAGAATGCAGAATAGAGAAGATGGACACATGGTACAAAAAGTATCTCCCTCCTGGTCTCAAGCTGTCCATCACTCTACGACACATGGCCTGCGGTGACAATTATCCAAGCCTGTCCAACAACTTCAGAGTTGCACCATACACTATCTCCCTCGTCATTAATGAAGTCTGCGATGCCATCAAAGCCGAGTTTGCTGCTGATGTGATCCAGTGTCCTACTTTGACTGAAGAGTGGACCGCCATTGCTGAGCAGTTTGAGAACAGATGGTAATTTTCACACTGTGTGGTGCTCTGGATTGCAAGCATGTCGCGGTCACCTGTCATTGGAATACTGGCTCTGTGTACAGAAACTACAAGGGCTTCTTCTCCATTGTCATCATGGCCCTGGTCGACGCAGACTATGAGTTTCTTTGGATTGATGTCGTCTCTGATGGTTCCAGTAAAGTTGCCAGTATCTCCAATGGGTCAGAACTGAAGGAATGCCTGGAGAGTCCGAACAACATATTCAATCTCCCTGAAAAGAAGTCTCTACCTGGTGATGACTTTCCTGTCCCATACTACATAGTAGGGGACAATGCTTTAGGGATCAACAAGCGCCTTATTAACCCGTTTTCAATCAGAAACATGGATCCCCATGAGAGAATATTTAACAACAGATTCACCAGAGCAAGGCTTGTAGTGGAGAATGCCTTTGGTATTCTGGCACACAAGTTCCGAGTTTTGCCGAGGACCATGAACCAGAGGCCAGCGACATGCAGAAACAACTCAATCTTATCAGACTGAGATATCCTATCCAGCCACTCACTACAATCTGATGGACTTGGGGGACCAGCACCAGAATGTCACCCTAGGGGTGATGTAGAAATGACAAAGTACTTCTGGGTGTTTACCATGAGAGAGCAAGGAACACTTGAACCCAGGAGGGGAGGCAACTAAGAAGATACCTGGGATACGGTCGGCCGAAGGTTTTATACCATCGGGAAGTGACGTGATGCCTTCGTGACATATTTCGAACGCATCGTTCTCTCAATACGACGTCGTGTAGCCATCGTGATGCCTTCGTGTGTCCTGCAGGTAAACTACTTAATACAAATTCACATCTTCGTGTTGCCTTCGTGTGTGGTTGGGTGCTATCGTGTGAACTTATGTAGGCATCGTACTTGCTTTGGCTGACCAAGTTCGGGGCCATCTTCGCGCGAAATTCCAAATTCCATATTCGTACGGCCATCTGGGTTCAATATCGGGACAGTGTGACGCCATCATTATAGGGCAATCACAATAACTCACCTGGAGTTCTTCGTGCTCATGAGCTAAAAAGGTTTGTTTTAAAATTCCGAATTAAAATATTGTAAAATATAGTTGCTTCGAGTTCAAATCGAGTGGAAAACGATGAACTGCTCGATTTCAGCAATTACTAATTTTTCAAACAATGTTTTTTGTATATTTTCCGGTGACGCTGAAAGTCATCTATGTCTGTGGAAGTGTTAAATATAATAATACGGTAACAAGAAAATAATGATTTCGTGACACTAATTTCACAGAACTTAATGTGCGATCGCAAGGTTGTCACATAAGATGAGAAGTCGTCAACAAAACGTATAGTAATTTGAATAAATAAAACTGAAGTAAATACGTCGTGTTTTCCTAAAATGGATCCTTTCATTAGCAATAACAAACAGTCCTGTACGCGTTCATGGAACCGATGGCTGTGGTTTTAATTTTAGTTTTATGTCAAAAATCATATGAGCCGTTCCATGAGAAAACCAACAATTATGGACTCTGCGCAATGTATCGATCCAAATCAGATTCGTTTTAATGTTGAAGCTTCACATTGATGAAAATCACGACATTCTCGCATCCCTGACGACAAAGAACACGAGCTGAAATCTTAATGAACTCTTAGTGAACTCTTAGTGAAATCGGTCAAACAATATTAACCCTCTTCTACATAAAACAAAACAAGACGATTTGGAAATCATATTGGCAAAACTATGGACTGCTTTAAAAACGAAAGTTAAATCGTTGAATAAGAGTTGCACATTTTGTTAGAAACGGTTGATTGATTGATTGGGGTTTAACGCCGTTTTTAACAATTTCTCAGTTATATCACGGCGGCCAGTTCACCTACTCATGCATTTCCTGGTTTTCTCACAACAAACTTCCCAAGCAACTGGCTGCTTTTCCACATAGACTTAGCCGATTGGTTGAAGACGAATGACGCATGTCGCATTGACATTTGTCAATCGTCGGTTGTGAGAAATGGAGAAATTGCTCAAATTGAGCACTGTTTCATTTTCCCACAATATTCTTTGATAATTCCTCTGCTGCGGAAACTTCAAAACATGCATGCAAGTCGGAAAGGGTTCATCCTTTCCTTAACCCTTTTCGACACAGAGGCGCTATGTCGGTGACGCCTCTGCAGCAGACGACTTTTAAAAAAAACCATAATGACAAAATAAGAAATTTTCTCATAATGAACACTTTTCTCATTTGTCACAATGTTTTTAACTCTATTCAATTATTAAACTTCCATATATAGAAGTCTACCATCTAATCAAGCAGATGTTTTCAAAGTTAGTTATTTTGTTGGAAATGATTAATTTATACAATCTTGGTGTCATGGTGTCTGACAAGGATTTACAGTTTGAACTTGTAGAATTAATCATCATGAAGACTCTCTCAATCCATATTCACCAGCCAGGGGCGTAGCTCCCTTTATGCACTGTAGGCACGTGCCTACACATTTTGTCTCAAAATGCCACAAAAATGCAGCTGCGGCGATAGACATATGCGTAATGTATCGACCAGATCAGCCTGCGCTGTCCGCGCAGACTGATCCGGCCGACACATTCCGTCTTAGGGGGATAGATGTATAGAGTAATTATTCCTGAAACAGAAAATCCACAGGAGGCGAAAAGTGTATATCCGGGTAGGCCTGCGTGGCATGCTTAGGCTGATCCGGGTCGATACTTTACGCAGAGTCCACAATGTTGATTTTCTCACGAGACGACCTACACATTGAGTAATTATTGCAAAGCTACGCCCCTGCCAGCAAGTCTTGATTTTATTCCAATTATCCCTTTCCCACAAACAAAAAATTTGCAGCAGACGTATTTGAAATTCTTCTATGACTGAAGGTACTATTGAATAGAGTTGAAAACAGTCCGACAAATATAGAAACAATGCTCATGAGCAATTTCTCCTTTTGTCACAATGTTTTAAAAAGTCGTCTGCCGCAGATGCGTGTAAATATCCGTCTACAAGTGTGAAAGGAATAGATAACCTGACATTCTCAGAATAAATAAATATTTAACCACATGATTTTGAAATTGGATGTGTCTGACGGTTTTCTAGTGTATTCCGACTGTTCTCATTGTTTCATATATGAGGAGTGGTATAACGGTTTTGTACGTGTATAATATGATTTTGAACTGTATCACAATTATAGAAATGAATTATAAAATACAATATCATATTATTATGTACACTTATTTTGCTGGTTTGTTCACCGAACGCCTACTGGATTTAATCTCTACCTGGTTTAAAGTTAAGACAATTGGAAAAAAGTCTGATCAATCTGATAGAAACATATTGTTAAACTAGAATGGAGTGCTCCGAGGAGCACGTGTGTCACATGCACCTGCTTATTGAAAGTGTGACGAAAAAGTGTGACGGACAGACGGACGTACCCATGAAGTGTATTTGTTGGGTTATTTCTTTTGTTTCAAACTTATGCTATTCATTCCGTAATTATTCCCCTTTTACGGGAATAGCATTACTATGCAACTAAAATACCCGTTATAAAATAAACAAAACAAGAGGGCCATGATGGCCCTGGAATCGCTCACCTGATTTATTTTTTTCACTTTAGCTATATAAGCCCCGCCCCCTGGCAGCCATAGTCTTCGACCAATCAACTTGGCTTGAAGGAATCTGATAGAGGGTCACCCTAGGAACATTTCTACAAAATTATTTGAAAATCTGCCCAACACTTTCGGAGGAGAAGATTTTTTAAGTTTTCACTTTATTATAGCCATATAATGCAATATAGCCCTGCCCACTGGTGGCCATGTTTTTCGACCAATCAACATGGCTTGAAGGAATCGGATAGTGGGTCACTTAAGGAACATTTCTACAAAATTATTTGAAAATCTGCCTGACACTTTCGGAGAAGAAGATTTTTTAAGTTTTCACTATAGCCATATAAGGCCAAATAGCCCCACCCCTCCTGGCCGCCATGTTTTTCGACCATTCAACATGGCTTGAAGGAATCTGATAGAGGGTCATCGAAGGAGTATTTCAACAAAATTATTTGAAAATCTGCCAACCAGTTTGGGAGAAGAAGATCTTTTAAGTTTTCACTATAATAGCCATATAAGGCAAAATAGCCCTGCCGACTGGCAGCCATGTTTTTCGACCAATCAACATGGCTTGAAGGAATCTGATAGAGGGTCATCCAAGGAACATTTCTACAAAATTATTTGAAAATCGGCCTGACACTTTCGGAGGAGAAGATTTTTTAAGTTTTCCCTATAGCCATATAAGGCAAAATAACCCCGCCCCCCCCCCCCCCCCCCCCCTGGCGGCGATGTTTTTCGACCAATCAACTTGGCTTGAAGGAATCTGATAGAGGGTCATCCAAGGAACATTTCTACACAATTATTTGAAAATCTGCCAACCAGTTTGGGAGAAGAAGAATTTTGAAGTTTTTTTCATTTCGTTGCCATGGAAACCAGAATTCTGCATGGATCCCAAAAATTTGAAGGAAATCTGGTGAGGTCACTGAGAGGATGCTTTCTGTGAAGTTTCATCCCAATTGACCCACCGGTTACTGAGGAGAAGAAGTTGACGGACGACGCACGACGCACGCCGGACATAGGGCGATCACAATAACTCACCTTGAGCACTTTGTGCACAGGTGAGCTAAAAATATTTATCTAAGTGTCTTTATAAGGGTGGTGGGTGAACACCCCACAAGTACTCGGTCACCAGGACGGACGCCGGACACAGGGTGACACAAAAAGGGCCAATGCATGTATTTTTTTTATCAATATCAACAGTTTATAATAAAGTTTTCCAAAGTCATCTACAAAATAAATAGGAACACACCATTTGCTTATTCCTAGTCAAATGGTGTGTTCCCCGAACGCCTACTCGACGTAAAATGTATAAGGGGGACCTTGTAAAGGGTAAATTATAAATTTATTTTGTAGATGACTTTGGAAAACTTTATTATAAACTTTTGATATTGATAATAAAATACATGCATTGGCCCTTTTTCAACAATATGTTCCTATGGGATTGATCAGATACACATCTGGCATTTGTACAAGGTAGGATCTGTACAATAAATCTGAGGCAGACGACTTTGAAATAATCAAGGCCAAATAAAGAATTTTTTTTTTCTACAAACGAGTTTTATATTTGAAAAGTTGAAACGTTGTGACAAAAGGAGAAATTGCTGGTTTTGAGCAATTTCTCATTTTGTCACAATATTTTCAAAGTACGTGTGCTGCAGGGGCGTCGGAAAGCGTATATATTTGGGGAAAAGTTAGACATATTTAACAAGATTCCGTAAATTAAGCCGAAAGAATATATCAGACGGAGAAGTGACTCGAGAGTGTTGCAACACGCCTAGCACTCGGGCGTGTGTAAGTTAAAAGCTATTATCTGATTGGTGGATTCGGTTAGCACTTGCTCGAGTGCTTGTTGTGGTAGGACAATATGAATACACACCTCAGGTCCTTTTCAAATAGATATTATCTGACATCATTTTGTAACGATGGGTAAAGAGCTTAACGTTGAATTTCGAATTTCTTTTTCTATTAAGCTTATTTAAACTACCCTTAGTAAAGGGTGTGAAGGGAGTTCTGCATCCGACATATCCTTAACCTCCTGTCCCACATACAGACGATGTCTGACGTCTCTGCAGCAGACGACGAGTTTTAAGCACTTTTCTCCATTTACCTCAATGCTCTAAACTGTTTTTTATAACTGTTCTTTCATAAGTATACTTTTGCCAAGATGTTTTCGAAGTCGTCTGCTGTAGATATGTTGTATGTGGGAAAGGTTTAACACTGTTAACAGTCGACCGTACCAGGAACATTGCCACGAAGGTTGGTTAAAATCGGCCAAGCATGTATACATGTTATTTAAAGAAATTCTAGATGACGATGCTATCGCCAATGACGGACACGTGATGATCATCACAGCTTGACATTTGTTTGGTATATATTGTACTCGATGTGTATGCAATTTAAAGAGCACACTCTCAATTTTCCTTATGTGGTCCAAGTCAAAGTTAATGTCGCTTAAACTGTTATTTATATCCCCCAACCTTGCCTAATATGTAACTCTAGACGGATGTACAGACATTGGAATAATTGAATCACATCCTCACACTAGTAAACCCGATTTTAGATTGATTGATTATTTGGTGTTTTACCTCGTTTTCAACAATTTTTCAGTTATATATATATATATATATCTATCCATTTATCCCGACACCCGAAGCAGACGTATCGAGATGGTTAACCTGATTTAGACATCAGGCATTGTTAAAACAGATACCAGTTATTTCTTACACAAAATCTGAACGACCAATAACAGGAATTTTAATTTATAAACAGTTGGAAATATGCGTTGCTTAGCAAACAATATCATTATCGATATTTAAGGGTCCTATTCGTCTCTAGAATAAGAAGGCTACTGTGGCCCGTTAAAGCTCACCCTAGTACCATGACTCTGTATGATAAGATGTTCATAAATAACTATTAACCCCTTCCCACATACAGTTTAATTTAGATATTAAGTTAAATTCTCTCTTTTCCACAATGTTTTCAAAATTCATCCACTGCGAAGGTGTTGAAAATGTCGTCAGTTGGGAAAAGATCACGGAGAAGAAATATGAAGAAATATAAATTATGTACATATATTTATTTAATTAATAATTTCATGATATTGTGACTATAATCAGCCCTAGTACAGTTGTAGTATGACATGTATATTTGACTTCTTCCATTGACCTAAAATGATATTTTAGAGTCACATTGAAGCCCTCGGAGGAAACTATTGTAATATCTGGTAAATTAGAAGTTATAAATTTGATACGGAGAACATAATGTTTTTGTAAAAGGATTAACTGCTTGTTATTGATAATTTCTCATTTTCCGATTATGTTTTCAAACTATTATCTGATTAAAGTAAACAGTTACACCTTTCCAACATACAAACGCTTTCTGAAGCCTATGAAGCAGACGAGTTTTGAATTAATTGTAGAACAAGAGGCCCAAGAGGGCCAGTATCGCTCCACGGCCATAAGGCAAAAATAAAATCTCCAAACAGCCCTGCCCCGTGGTGGCTATTTTTTTTACCAACCACCATGGCTTAAAGGAATCTTGTAGAGTGTCACCAAAGGAATGTTTCTGCAAAATTATTTGAAAATATGCCTGACACTTTCGGAGGAGAAGATTTTTTAAGTTTTCACTATGGTCATATAAGTCAAAATAGCCCCGCCCTCTGGCGGCCATGTTTTTCGACCAATCAACATGGCTTGAAGGAATCTGATAGAGGGTCACCCAATGAACATTTCTACAAAATTATTTGAAAATCGGCTGAACACTTTCGGAGAAGAAGATGTTTTAAGTTTTCACTATAGCTATATAACGCAAAAAAGCCCCGCCCCCTGGCTGCCATGTTTTTCGCCCAATCAACATTTCTTGAAGGAATCTAATTAAGGTTCACACAAGGAACATTTCTACAAAATTATTTGAAAATCGGCCTGACACTTTTGGAGGAGAAGATTTTTTAAGTTTGCTCTTTAGCCATATAGGCAAAATAGCCCCGCCCTGAGACGGCCATGTTTTTTTACCAATCAACATGGCTTGAAGGAATCTGATAGAGGGTCACCCACGGAACATTTCTACATAATTATTTGAAAATCTGCTGAACACTTTTTGAGAAGAAGATTATTTAAGTTTTCACTATAGCTATATAAGGCAAAAAAGCCCCGCCCCCTGGCGGCCATGTTTTTCGCCCAATCAAAATTTCTTGAAGGAATCTAATAAAGGGTCACCCAAGGAACATTCTACAAAATTATTTGAAAATCGGCCTGACACTTTCGGAGAAGAAGATTTTTTAAGTTCTCACTATTTTTTTCTTTCGGTTGCCATGGAAACCAGAATTTTGAATGGATCAAAAAAAATTGAAGGAATTTAGTAGAGGACATTGAGAGGATGCTTCCCATGAAGTTTCAACCAAATTGGCCACGTGGTTAGGGAGAAGAAGTCGTTTAAAGGAAAAAGTTAACGCACGCACGATGACCAGATGTTTTCAAAGTCGTGTGTATAGACTATTTATTCCAGATTGAAAATTTGCAAAATGGCCATAGTAGACAAAAGTTCCATAACAACTTGTTGGACCATCCCTTGGAAATTATATCAAAATCTGGCAGTAGTTTCTGAAGTTTCCCCCCATTTTAACACCCCTTTTCATACCAGGGCATCAACAGTTCTGGAGGGATTTAGAAGAGGACATTTTGATCCTAAGATGTATGCTGTTAAGTTTCATCACAACTGACCCATTGTTAACATCAGACAATTTGACATGACTGGCTCTCTGAAAGTGGAGCTACAAATTGTCTTAGTAAAGCTCTATTTTAACAGGCACTTTCTTCTTTTCCAAAAAAGTGTTTGTATATAAAGGTTATATTGACAATTTTACATGCCTTGCTTCCGTATGGTTTTAATTTCAGAAGTCTAAAATTATATTATTGAGTATAATGTATAAGACTTGAACAAAGAACATGGCACACTCATTTTACCTTTGGCAGAAACACATATTACAGAAATAGTAGGAATTGCTACTTTTCCTTAAATGTAATACAGATTGATAATATAAGATTTTCATAGAAAACTAAAACTGTCACTAAATGTGACTTCATACCCGCATACACTGCTTTGAAAATTGCTAATAGTACTTCATTCAACAAACTTCAAGGGGATAACATTCTAAAAAGTCACAACAAATAAGATCTGTCTAGCACATCTAAAATTCTCTTTACCATCTAGTGTTAAGGTTTAAGGTTAAGCCTTAACCCTTCCAACATATAGATGCTTTCTGACGCCTCTGCAGCAGATGACTTGTAAAAACATTGTGGTGAAAGGAGAAATTGCTCTTATAATGAGTAATTTTGTTCTTTTGCCATAATATTTTCAACTCTATTTAATAATTAAACACTTTTAGTTGGAGATGTTTTACGTAATCTTCATAAATAAGCCCTGAAACAATTTTGTAAATACCATGTTTGTAAATTGTTTCGTCTGTTCAATATGATCAAAGTTTTCCAATCATTATAAAGTGCTGTTCTTTTGACAGAATAACAAACCAATCCCAGTGATTCCAGCAGGGGCGTAGCTTTGCAAGAATCAATGTGTAGGCCGTCTCGTGAGAAAATCAACATTGTGGACTCTGCGTAAAGTATCAACCCGGATCAGCCTAAGCATGCCACACAGGCCTACCCGGATAGACACTTTTCGCCACCTGTGGATTTTCTATTTCAGGAATAACTACTCTATACATCTATCCCCCTAAGACGGAATGTGTCGGCCGGATCAGTCTGATCTGGTCGATACATTATGCAGATGTCTATCGCCGCAGCTGCATTTTGGGGCATTTTGAGAACAAATGTGTAGGCACGTGCCTACAGTACCTCAGGGAGCTACGCCCCTGTCCAAGTACACTTTGTTTACATGCATATAACCCTTTTCCACCTGCAGACACATTTTAATGCAATAGCAGCGGACGACTTTTGAAAACATTGTGGCCAAAGGTGAAATTTCTCATGATGAGCAATTTCTCCTTTGGCCACAATGCTTTCAACTTTATTTAACAATTAAGCTTTCTTTTATGAAGAATTTTCAGGTTTTTGTCACTATGTTTTCAAATTCATCTGCTGCAGGTTTGTTGTATGTGGGAAAGGGTTAATGACAGAATCAACCCTTTCCCTGGTACAGACTTTTGAAGACTCTATAGTCGACATCTGTTGAAAACATTGTGGGAAAAAGAAGAAACTGCTTCAGAGGCATTAACAGAATTGTACCAGGGAATGTTATCATCCCTGCATCAAAACCATCATTTTAATATTTATATATTTGATGACTCATGTACAAGATGAAAAGTTCTTTTTAAGTTACACAAAGAATTATACTGATAAAAAAAGGTGAAATTTACACATCAATGCAAGTAAATATATACATATGTGTACGAGTATGTTTACTAACATTTTTTGATTTCGTAAAAATAAGCCCTTTCCCATATACAGCAAAGCTGGAGCAAACATCTTTTAAAACATCTACATCTAAAATAAGGTAAATATCTGCGATCAAAAAGTATAATTATGGAAAAGAGCTAAAAACATTGTGCAAAAGGGAAAATTGCAAATTATCATGATTTCTCCTTTTTGTTGCAATGTTTTCAGAAGTCGTCTGCTGCACTTATAGAGGCGTCAAAAGGTGTGTATGTGTAGGACAGGGTTAAGTGGATTTATTTTTTAACCCTTCCCCTCATACGACAATGCTGCAGCAGGCGACTTTGAACATATTTTGTCAAAAAATAGAAAATCTCTATATTTGAAAGGATAACCTATGACTTAAAGTGGAAAACATTGTTGCAAAAGGAGAAATTGCTTGTTTTGAGCAATTTCTTCTTTTGTCACTATGTTTTCAAAAAGCCTTCTGCTGCAGAGGTGTCAGAAAGCAAGTCTTAGATAATCTTACAACAAACAATTGCAAACATTGCTAGACAAAGAGTTACTAATTTATATCATTAATAAGATGTTCTTAACACCTTTCTAATAGGCGCTTTTTTATAGCATCTGCAGCAGACAACTTTTGAAAAGATTGTGGTTAACGGAGAAATTTTTCTATTCCGTAATAAGACTTTCATTTATAAGGCTTTTTTATTATAAAAGCCTAGATGCTTTCAAAGTCGTCTGCTGCAAATTTGTTGTATATTGGAAAGTGTTAAGTCACAGAAGCACAGACTAGATATTAATTCCTTGATATTTTTTAAAGCGGATCATCGAAGGAACATTTCTATGAAGTTTGCTTGAAGGAGGGAATGTATTTACCGTATATACTCGGTTATAAGTCGCACTTTTTTACCTTCAAAATCGAAAGTGAAGTGGGGGGAGCGACTTATAAGAGGGTCAAGCAAAAATTCAGAAAAAATTACCCTCCAATTTTCTTATCTTCTCAATGAAAAAGAAACAAAAGATAAAACAAAGGGTTAATCAAGACGAGTGTGTTTTCACATAACCTGGGGCCTTTTGTGACCGGACAAAACCGGTTTATGTATTCCCCAGTAAATCTCTTTAGATAAAACAAATTAAAACTAGTTGGACATCATTGTATGTTCAAATAATGTAAACAAAAAGCTGATGCTCGATCTTGATGACTTAAGGTTATATATCTCGCTTCTTATGATAGTAAAATCTATTTAGACTATAAATCAATGCTTACATAAAACTAATTGGACATTATATGAATGTTTTAAACAAAAAATCTGATGCTCGATCATGATGACTTGGGTTATATCTCGCTGCTTGTCATAGGGTTTTGACGTGAAAAAAATCAAAAATCTAACTGCGACTTATAAGAGGGTCAATCATCAAACCCTAGACTTTAGGCCTCGAAGTAGGGGGTGCGACTTATAGACGAAGGCGACTTATAACTGAGTATATACGGTAACCTTTTAATACTTCCATTTATAAAGATTTTCCGTATGTTTGTCTGCAGCTGCAGATTAGTTGTATGAGGGAAAGAATTTAAGAAATTGGTGGTGACAATGCATGGAAATTGGCATTCAGCCCTTTGACAAACTTTTATCTAAATTGCATTTTCGAGTAATGGGACTTGATCAAAGAACGTTACAATTAAAACTAAAGACATGTGCAGTTTCAAAATCCTTGGTAGTTCTTGGTAGTTACAGAGATATGGGTTTAAACTGAAAATATGATATACAGTACATAAACAATATAAGTGCTAGGGGCCACCTTAACTCTGATGTTCCTCAGGCAATCTAAGTGAAACGCAGCAGGGCTTCATTTCTTGATAATGGACAACAGTTTTATAAGGATTTAATCAACCATCCCTTAAATGTGGCTCTGGAATGATAAGGTCACTCCTTCCGTGTTTGACCTTTTCCCACATATAGACGCTTTCTGACGCCTCTGCAGCAGATGACTTTTGAAAACACTGTGACAAAGGTGAAATTGCTCATGATGAGCAATATCCCCTTTGGCCACAACGTTTTCAACTTTATTTAACAATTAAGCTATCTTTTATGGAGATTTTTTTCACCATGTTTTCCAAGTCGTCTGTTGCAGATTTGCTGCATGTGGGGGAAAGGGTTAATAACCATTTTTTTTAAAAATTATCATTGTGCTATCAATGCTTTCTCACCTCTATTGATACATCACACAAAGTTGTGACATTTCTTTTGTGCTTTGTGCCATATTATACAGATATAAGAGCACCTGTGACTTTCACAAGTTTTCTTGCCTGTAAGACAAGTCATAAAAGATATCAATGCCTTTTTTCTCGCGTTGTCAACAAAAATATCAACTTTCAAGCTATAGTATAACAGCATAGAATGATTATTTACTTCACTGCTTTACCTTTTTTTGAACATAGGGAAAATTGGGAGTGTAATTTGAATATGGATAACGAAAATCATTCTGGGTATAGGAGGCATTGCTTGTTTGAGAAGATGGATATACAGATGGACATACAGATGGACAGAACAAAAATTCAACAAATGCTCCCTGAAACCAGTCAGATACATTTAACCCTTTCCCTCATACAACAATTCTGCAGCAGACGACTTTGAACGTATTTTGTCAAAACATAGAAAATCTCCATAATTGAATGGATAACCTATGACGAAAAGTGGAAAACATTGTGGCAAAAGGAGAAATTGCACGTTCTGTGCAATTTCTTCTTTTGTCACTATGTTTTCAAAAAGCCGTCTGCTGCAAAGGCGTTCGAAAGCGTTTATATGAGGGAAAGGGTTAAGGAGCAGAACGATAGTTATTATTATTACTATTCTTTAATTCCTCCCAAATGGAAGATCATTATTTGACCTTCAAGCAAATAGAAATTGTTCATGATGTGCTCAGTCTCCTAATTGTAATTTAACCCTTTCCCTCATACGACAATTCTGCAGCAGACGACTTTAAACATATTTTGTCAAAAAATAGAAAATCTCTATAATTGAATGGATAACCTATGACTAAAAGTGGAAAACATTGTGGCAAAAGGAGAAATTAATCGTTTTGAGCAATTTCTTCTTTTGTCACTATGTTTTCAAAAGGCGTCAGAAAGCGTCTATATGAGGGAAAGGGTTAAAAAAAAAAGTATGATATTTGACCTTCAAGCAATTAGAAATTGTTCATGATGTGCTCAGTCTCCTAATTGTAATTTAAAGGCATATCAAGTGATATCACCTGCAAACACATTTTGATGCATCTGCAGCTGTTTAAAAATGACATCGCAAAAAGAGAAATTGCTTATAGTGATAGAATTCTCCTATTGCCAAAATATTTTCAACTCTATGAAATTGGTATACTTTCATTTATAAATTTTATAGAGATTTTCCATATTTGTACTTAGATGCTTTCAAAGACGTCTAGATTTAATTTAGGTGGGAAAGGGTTAAACTGGTTTCGAGTTTTACAACCATTGAGATTTTTTACAATCTACCTTTATCTATGAGACAGCAGAAAAATATGATTATGAGCATAATTTCAAAATTGCCAGTTATGCATACATTTAATCAAGTTATAATCAGAATGCTTAACCCTTTCCCTCATATAGACGCTTTCTGACGCATTTGCAGCGGACGACTTTTTGAAAACATAGTGACAAAAGAAGAAATTGCACAAAACGTGCAATTTCTCCTTTTACCACAATGTTTTCCACTTTTTGTCATAGGTTATCCATTAAATTATGGAGATTTTCTATGTTTTGACAAAATACGTTCAAAGTCGTCTGCTGCAGAATTGTCGTATGAGGAAAAGGGTTAACCATTGACCTTGAAGTGTAATTTGACCTTCAAGCCATAACAATCATGATCCTTTCTTTGCTCATGAAAAAGTTCATGAAACTTACAATACACCAGTTATTACTACTCATTATTTCTCAGTTTGTGATAACAGTATAGGTCTAATTAAGTTCTGGGAAAAGTAGAAATTGGTCATAATTCCCTTTTTTAATAATGATACCTAGTTTGTTTTATTAGGACTTTATGCAGGTTTCAACATTATTTCAGATATATCACAACAACAGAACACTTATTCATAACCCCTTGGTAGTTAACAACCAAGTATCAGGCTAAGAACTTTGCCTTGCCAAAGAGCACTTTACCATGACCCCCGGACGCCTGGTTTCAAATCTCTTGCCCTAACCACTAGACCAAGGCAGATTCCTTAATATTATCTAACATTATATTCTGATCAGAGGTCCAGATAAGGAGGGCTAGACAGCTCTTTTCCCCATAATATGAGCCGTTCGACAAGAAAACCAACATTGTGGGCTCTGCGTAAAGTATCGACCCGGATTAGCCTAAGCATGCCACGCAGGCTAACCCGGACAGACACTTTTCGCCACCTGTGGATTTTCTGTTTCAGGAATAACTACTCTATACATCTATCCCCCTAAGACGGAATGTGTCGGCTGAATCAGTCTGCGCGGTACATTACGCAGAGTCCATAATGATGGTCTTCTTGTGGAATAGCTCATATCTGATTTTACCAAACCAAATCCTATGTTGTGAGTACACACAACATAGGGTAAGATGGTCAAAAAGGATTTTACAACATGCATAATGCTCCTTATCTAGAGCTCTAATTGAAGATGCATACAAAACCTGTTCATTAAGAAAGAGCGATACAAAAGATATCAGAACAATAACCGGTAAACCCTTCACTGCTGGAACCAAATTTGTGTGCCACCAGTATAGAGCCAGGACAGCCTTCGCATCCATGCCGTCTGACCAGGCTCTATACTGTTGGTTCTTCAACTCAACATTTTTATCTTTATATTCCTAGAATTGGCTATGAAGTCTTCAAAATGCTAAACAAAAATTAGCCTTGAAAGGGATAAATAAATAATGATAATAAATAATAGAGTAAGATAATTGTAACCATGCCAAGAAGTAACTCAAGAATCATCTTGTTTTAGCCATTTCCCACCTGTAAATGCATTTGGATGCATCTTCAGGGGATGAATTTAGAAAATATCATTATGACATTTGCTTTAAAACCTGTCTGCTGCAAACTAATCACAATGCATCTTTATGAGGGAAAGATTAAAATTATTTAAAAAATATCGGTAACATTGCAAAACTAGAAGATAAAATTTCAATAACTAGTTGAAAATATTGTTGGATAAGTAAAAGTTACTCCTTAATATAAATATCTTGTTGGTTAATAATGAAACTTAAAGTCATTATTACATAATGAAATCAAAAGTCGTCTGCTGAAGAGGTATCAAATGTCATCAACCTGTTAATGCTTGACTAGTTCAGCCATGACCCTTTCCCACATGCAGAAGCATTTTGATGAAACTGCAACAGAAAACCTATGAAGTTTGTGGAAAAAGCCACAATGTTTCCAAATCGGTTCAACTATTATACATTCATAATTACAGATTTTCCATGTTTGCCTCGACATTTTCAAAGTTGTCTGCTGTAGGTTTATTGTCGTCTGCTGAAGAATTGTTGTATGTTGGAAAGGGGGATTGAATATACAGGGATAAATAATACTAGTAAACATTGTATCAGGAAATAGCACATTCACTTTGTTTTTGTTGTTCTGTTTGATTCACAGGGGGCGAGTCGGGTTGTGGGTCAATGTTACTATGTATTGACATGCCCCCAGGTGATAAATTACCCTCTTCCACTGAAACCTGGCTCGCCGTCTCAAGATCTGTCTGAAGTTGTAACTTTGACGGAGCATCTTCAACAAGCTTGGCTAGAACGTGTATCTGGCCTCTGATTGCATGTAGAAATGGCTTATAACCAACACTGAAAAATAAATGGATGAACATGGGGAACATGAGGTGCTGTATTGCTAACCAGATCTATCCCTTTCTAAGTCGAAAAATGGGCATTTCTAAATAATAATAAAGCCAGAGTTATGTGACTTGGTATAGACATGCGTATTGTTCATAGGAACATGTATACTAAGTTTCATTTTTAAAAAAATGTTGAACGCTTTTCGAGTTATGAGGTAAGGTTGAAGTTTTGTGACAACGCAAAGGGTATCACAATACCCTGACTTTTTTTCTTCGAAAAACAGACGAGCTAAAGACACTATTGATGTTACTATAATTGTTTAATAAATTTGAAAACAATGTGCAAAAGGAGAAATAGCTCATTTTCTCCTTTGGTACAATTTCAAAAGTTTTCTACTGCACATGCGTTAAAATGCTACTGCATGTGGAAAAGGAATAACATAACTTCAACTAAAGTAGAATACTTCTATGTAAAATTATTATGCGGTAATGTACTGTGAGTAATTGTGAGACCAAGGTTTGTGTTGATGATCTTAACCCTTTCCCTCATATAGATGCTTTTTGACGCCTCTGCAGCAGACGGCTATTTGAAAACATAGTTACAAAAGAAGAAATTGCACAAAACGTGCAATTTCTCCTTTTGCCACAATGTTTTCCACTTTTAGTCATAGGTTATCCATTCAATTATAGAGATTTTCTACCTTTTCACAAAATATGTTCAAAGTCGTCTGCTGCAGATTTGTTGTATGAGGGAAAGGGTTAAACCATATACAGATATTTTCTATACATGTCTGTGTAAACCATTTGCCTCTGAGAGGGGATGTAATTGAACAATACTGGTAAAGTATCACTACAGTATGCTACATACCACATAACAAAGCTGTTTTTGACAAGCAGATATTAAAACTTTTAATAATTCCAGAAGCCCATGATTTCTTCTTCAGATTTGTTGTATGTGAAAAAGAGTTAACCCTTTCCCTCATACAACAATTCTGCAGCAGACGACTTTGAACGTATTTTGTCAAAACATAGGAAATCTTCATAATTGAATAGATAACCTACGACAAAAAGTGGAAAACATTGTGGCAAAAGGAGAAATTGCACGTTATGTGCAATTTCTTCTTTTGTCACTATGTTTTCAAAGAGCTGTCTGCTGCAGAGGCGTCGGAAAGCGTCTATATGAGGGAAAGGGTTAAATCACATTTGACACATTTTTCTCTTTTCAATGGATCCCATTTATCCCTTTCTCACATACAAAAAATCTGCAGCAGACAATATTTGGGTGAAAACATAAACAAATCCTTTGAATGAAAGAATAAATAATTAAAAGAGTTGAAAACATTGTGGCAAAGAGAGAAATTGCTCATAATTAATTGTAAACCAATCAATTTCTTTGAATCTAGTTTGTCTGTGCATGCTCTTGACGTTATCAAGCAAGAGTGTTTGAAGGAACATCCAAAACATCCAAAACAAACATCAAAAACATATTAACCCCTTTCCACATGCCTTTAATGCAACTTCTGTAGATAACTTTCGAAAACATTGTAATAATATGAAATTTCTTCTTTTGTCACAATCTTTACAACTCTATTCAATGTCTTCTACTGCAGGTTTGTCATATATAGGAAAGGGTTAATACATACCATCCAGTCTCAGACCACAACTCCAGGGCAGAAAGCCCCTCCCTCATCCTGCCCACAATCTCAAGGGGTGTATCAGTCATACTGGCCGTATTTACCGTCCTTATCACAGCTAATGTATCTCGTAGTATTATGCCCATCAATAATGCCCACTCTAAACAACCTGCCTCCAATGTGATTTGAAACAGATATCTGTAATAACATAAAACAACAATGATAGATTTTATTCATTTGGCCTAGTGACCTAGTTTTTAACCCAATATGACCCATATTCAAACTCATTCTGACCAAATTTTAAGCTGCTGAAGCAAAAAATGTGGCTTCTACAGTGTTAAATAAGATTTTCCTTCAATTTGGCCTAGTGACCTAGTTTTTGAACAGACATGACCAATATTGGAACTTGGCATTATCATCAAGACAAACATTCTGATAAAGTTTAAACATGCTCAAGTAACAAGAGGGCCAAGATGGCCCTAAATCGATCACCTAATTGATAGTAAATTAGTAGCAAATATTTAACTGCAAATATCTGGGATTTTTTTTATCAGGGAGTGCAAATGAAACTGCAAAGGAGTGGACACTTCTCAAGAAACAGCTTATCAGTAAAGGCCATTTATATCTTGAAATCTAACAAGAACTTTAATAAGAATGGAATTATAAAGTTTTTGTCATTTTGCACCTTTCCTGATGCCGCCTTGCTGCCCTGTTTTTCAACGAAATCAATATGGCTTCAACAGTTTATTTAGAGGGTCACTTAAGGAACATTTCTACCAAATTATCTTGCAATCGCACAAGTAGATTATGGAGGAAAAGGATTTTAAAATTTGGGTATTTTTCTCACTTTCTGATGCCGCAGCAACCAAAGTTATCAATGGAATTTAAATCTTTGAACAATTTTAAAAAGAGGACCACCAAAGGAACATTCTTGTGATGTTTTGTGGAAATTGGTCTATTGGAATGGTATGAGTTGGTTGTCATTTGTAGCTAAAAGTTCAATTTACCCTTTTTGTGATGACGCCTGGTTGCTATGATTGTGTAACCAATCAAAACGGCTTAAACAAATTAAATAGAGGATCATTACAGTAAGATTCGTATTATATTTTCTTAAAATCAGACAAGCACTTTCATAAAAATGGAACTTTCAAATTCTGTCATTTTGCCCCTTTTTTGATGCCACCTGACTGCCATGTTTTTCGCCCAATCAGTATGGCTTGAACAATTTTTATAGAGGGTCACCACAGGAACATTTCTACCAAATTATATTTGAATCTGACAGGCAGATTCGGAGTGAAGATTTTTAAAGTTTGGACATTTTGTCCCCTTTCTGATGCCGCAGCAACCAAAGTTCTCAATGGAATTTAAATCTTTGAACAATTTTGAAAGAGGCCAACCAGAGGAACAGTCCTGTGATGTTTCACGGAAATTGTCCTTGGAGTTTGGGAGGAGATGATGTTTAAAGCTAAAAGTTAACACCGGACGGACGCCGGACAAAAAGTGATCAGAATAGCGCACCTTGAGCCTTTGGCTCAGGTGATCTAAAAATACAGCATCCAGAGTGTTAACAAGATTTCCCTTCAATTCGGCCTAGTAACCTAGTTTCTAACCCAATATGACCCATATTCGAACTTGACCTAGATATCATTCGGACACCTATTTTGACAAGCTGCTGAAGCCACAAATGAGACCTCCAGTATTTACAAGATTTTATAGCAATTTGGCCTATTGACCTAGTTTTTGACCCGGCATTACCCATATTCAAGCTTGGACTAGATATCATTAAGATAAACATTCTGACAAAATGTTCAGCTGTTGAAGCCAAAAATGTGGCTTCTACAGTGTTAACAAGATTTCCCTTCAATTTGGCCTAGTAACCTAGTTTCTTATGCAAAATGACCGATACTCAAACATTCTGACACAATTTCAAACTGCTGAAGTAAACAAGAGGGCCATCATGGCCCTGGATCGCTCACCTTAATTATACAATGTACTGCAATGCAAAACACATCAAGACAATTATTCTGAATGCATCCTCCACAGAGTTAACAATATTTTCCTTCATTTGGCCTAGTGATCTATATTTTTTTACCTGATATGACCCATATTTCAACATGGACTAGATATCATCAAGACAATATTCTGACAAAGTTTCAACTTGCTCAAAGTAAAAATGCGGCCTCCGGAGTTTGAACAATATTTTCCTTTATTGACCTACTTTCTGATCCAATATGACCCATATTCGAACTTGACCTAGATATAATTCGGACAAACATTCTGACCAAATTCAAAGCTGCTGCAGCAAACACATCCAAAGTGTTCACAAGATTTTCCTTCAATTTGATCTAGTGACCTAGTATTTGACCCAGCATGACCCATATTCGAACTTGGCCTAATTATCATCAAGAAAAACATTCTGATAAAGTTTTATCATGCTGAAATTAAAAATGCAGTATCCAGAGTGTTACCCTTCAATTTGGCCTAGTGACCTAGTTTTTAACCCGGCATGACCCATATCCGAACTTGGCCTAGATATCATTTAGACAAATATTCTGACAAAATTTCAAGCTGCTGAAAAAAAATTGTGGCCTGTGGAGTGTTAACAAGATTTTCCTTCGATTTGACCTAGTGACCTACGTTTTGACTCGACTTGACCCATGTTCGAACTTGACCTACATATCATCAAGACAAACATTCTGATAAAGTTTCAACATGCTAAACTTGAAAATGTGGCCTCCAGAGTGTTAACAAGATTTCCCTTCAATTCGACCAAGTGACCTAGTTTTTGACCTCAGATGGCCCAGTTTCGAACTTGTCCAAGATATTATGGAGATGAACGTTCTGATAAACTTTTATGAAGATTGGATGCAAAATGTAGCCCGTAGAGTGTTAACAAGCTCAAATGTTGACGACGCACGCCGGACAAAATGTGATCACAATAGCTCACCTTGCACTTCGTGCATAGGTGAGCTAAAACTGCTATCTCTAGAATTTAGCTAGATTTGTCTTAAATTTGGCCTAGTGACCTAGTTTTTGACCGGACATGACCCATATTCAAACTTAGCCTATATATCATCAAGACAAACATTCTGAGAGAGATTCATTTTGCTCAAGTTAAAGATGCATCTTCCATAGTGTTAACAAGGTTTTATTTCAATTTGGTCTATTGACCTAGTTTTTAACCTGACATGACTCCTATTCAAACTTGGCCTAGCTATCATCAAAACAAACTTTCTGTCAAAGTTTCAAGCTGCTCAAGAAAAAAATGCGGTCTCTATAGTCTTAACAAGATATTCCTTCAATTTGGCCTAGTGACCTAGTTTTTGACCGGGCATGACCCATATTTGAACTTAGCCAAGATATCATTACCGGTAAGACAAGTTTCAACATGTTCAAGTTTAAGTCAGTTTCCAGAGCGTTAACAAGATTTTCCTTCAATATGACCTAGTTACCTAGTTTTTCTTGGATCAACAAAATTTGAAGGAATTTTGGTGAGGAAATTGAGAGGAATTTCTGTGAAGTTTCATCCTAATTGATGGACGACACACGCCAGACAAAAGGCGATCACAATAACTCACCTTGAGCACTTTGTGCTCTGATGGTGCTCAGATGAGCTAAAAATATAAAAAAAAATCACTATATGTGAAAGTTTCATTATTGAATAGAGTTGAAACAAGAGAACCATGATGGGTCTATAAATCGCTCACCTGATTTAAAAGAACTTCAATAGTTTTTGAAGATTTTACTTTAAACATATAAGCAAAATGAGCCCTGCCCCTTGGTGGCCATGTTTATCAATATATCAGAATAATTTAAACAATCTCAGTACAGGTTCACTCAATGAACATATCTGCCAATTTTCTTTTATATCGGCCTAGTATTTTTGAACAAGAAGATTTTTTGAAGTTTTCACTATATATAATTATACATATAACCAAAGCAAAGTTCCAGCACCTGACGACCATGTTTTTCAAGGGATCAGAATAACTTGGTAGAGGGTCACCCAAGGAATATTTGTACCAAATTATTTCCAAATCAGGCCAGTGTATTTGTACAAGGTATGTTTTAAAGTTTTAACTATAAGGAAAAACAAGCTCCGGCACCTCCTTGCAGCCATGGTGTTCATTGGATCAGAATATTTTCAACAATTTTGGTAGAGGGTCAAGGTCACCCAAGGAACATGTTTGTCAAATTATTTTCAAATCAGGCAAGTACATTTTGCACAAGAATATTTTTACTATACACATACAGCTCCAGCACCCCCTGGCAGCCATGGTGTTCATCGGATCAGAATATTTTCAACAATCTTGGTAGAGGGTTACCCAAGGAACATGTTTGCCAAATTATTTTAAAATCAGGCAAGTACAATGTACATTTTTCACAAAAATAATTTTACTATACACATACAGCCCCAGCATCCCCTGGCAGCCATGGTGTTCATTGGATCAGAATATTTTCAACAATCTTGGTAGAGGGTCACCCAAGGAACATGTTTGCCAAATTATTTTCAAATCAGGCAAGTACATTTTGCACAAGACAATTTGTACTATACACATACAGCACCCTCTGGCAGCCATGGTGTTCATTGGATCAGAATATTTTCAACAATCTTGGTACAGGATCACCAAAGGAATATGTTTTCCAAATTATTTTAAAATAGGGCATTGGTTTTGCACAAGATTTTTTTTTAAATGTTTACTATACACATACATGTATAAGGAAAACAAGTTCCGCCCCCCTGGCGGTCATGTTTTAAACAGATCTGAATTATTTGAAAAATCTTGTTAGAGGGTTAACCAAGGAACATTTGTACAAGATAAATTTTAAACTGGGCCTGTACTTTTGGACAAGAAGATTTCTAAAGTTTTCTTTCTGAATCAGCGGCAAACCAGAGTTCTCCATGGAAGTAATTCTTTGAACAACTTTGAAAAAGGATCACCTAAGGATTATTTTGAATTTTGTTCATTGAAAGTCGTTTGTAGAAAAATGTGAACACTCAGACAGACGATGATGGAAAATAAGTGATCACAATTGAGGTAAAAGGAGAAATTGATAATAATGAGCATTTTCTCCTTTTGTCACAATGTTTTCAAAAGTAGGCTTCAAAATGGTTATTGACTGTTAAATACTCCAAGGAGAGGATTGTCTTTAATATTCTATAGAATAACAAGACATGTAAATTCCATGAAACCAGGTTTTCTATAATGGAAGGTGTTTGATTAAGAATTAACAGATCTGTCAAATCTTTCAACAGGGAATCAGTTCAACTGATGTCTATTTGTTGTCACTGTGACCTTGACCTTGAAGCTACAGACAAAAGTTTTGCATTTGGCACATCGTCTTGATATGGTGCATGTTTGTGCCAAGTTATTTTAAAATATCTCTATGAATGACAAAGTTATGGTCCGGACAAGAAAAGTTCAATTAAAGTCTATTTCTTATCACTGTGACCTTGACCTTGAATCTACATAATTTTTTTTGCATTTGGCACATCGTCTTGATATGGTGCATGTTTGTGCCAAGTTATTTGAAAATATCTCTATGCATGGCAAAGTTATGGTCCGGACAAGGAAAGTTGACGCCCGGCCCGCCCGCCGACTTCGCCAAACTAATAACCAGATTTTTCCTTCGGAAAACCTGGTTAAAAAGCATAAAAATGTAAATGACTGTGCAACAATGCAATAATCATCAATCTGTTAAATTGGATGTAAACTCTTTATACCGAGTAAAAACAGTGTGGAAACAAAAGCTGTCGCAAGGCAGCATAGCATGCCAACTTTAACACCACCTGAAGGTGACAATATGAGCTCTTGCTGGTAACAGCCACATCTTTCAGTTATATCATGGTGACAAGCTCACCTAACCATGTTTTTCCTAGCTTTCACACACCAGTACTCAACACAAAGTTCATAACAAGTAACTGGCTAATTTTCCACATAGTCCATTGTTGGAAGACAAATGATACACGTCACATTGACTTTCAATAAACATCAGAGAGAATGTTGGCCAAGCTGGTGTTCAAACTCACATCTCCTTGATTGACAGCCTGCATTGCTGCAGACTGAGCTACAGGGCTCCGCATAGCAAGCTAACTTAAGGGGGACCTTTCTACTTTTGGAAAGAGAAAACAGTTAACCCTTTCCCTCATATAGACGCTTTCTGACGCCTCTGCAGCAGACAGCTTTTTGACAAAGTGACAAAAGAAGAAATTGCACAAAACGTGCAATTTCTCCTTTTGCCATAATGTTTTCCACTTTTTGTCATAGGTTATCCATTCAATTATGGAGATTTTCTATGTTTTGACAAAATATGTTGTCTGATGCAGAATTGTCGTATGAGGGAAAGGGTTAAAGGCTTAACTTACCTCAGCTCCACTTCTGACTGTTGTGGTCCTTTAGAACATATCTCCTGGGTCAGAAGTTCGAGCTCTGGTGAAAGACTGTCAATACTACTACTAGATTCCATCAAAAACTCAAAGTCTCCAATTAAAGAGCTCGAGTCAGACACCTCCACTGTCGCTTGACTACTGTCATCAGCTGATTTAAACAAGTAAGAGAACAAAACTGACAATAAATCACACAGTGGGATGGCATTTCTCAACTCATCATTTTTCTGTTTTGTACATTTTCAAGATGAATGAATAGAAAACAATTTACAGAATCAAATTAAAGTCCCTATTTGTGTTCAATTGTTTTATGAAAGACATAAGATTAATTTCTTTTCTTTAACCCTTTCCCTCACACGACAATTCTGCAGCAGACGACTTTGAACGTATTTCGTCAAAACATAGAAAATCTCCATAATTGAATGGATAACCTATGACAAAATGTGGAAAACATTGTGGCAAAAGGAGAAATTGCACGTTTTGTGCAATTTCTTCTTTTGTCACTATGTTTTCAAAAAGCCATCTGCTGCAGAGGCGTCAGAAAGTGTCTTTATGAGAGAAAGGGTTAAACTTGTTGAATACTCAACTTACTCTAATACTTTATTAATAGTATAAAAAAGAAAGGAAAAATTCTTAAGTAAATCATACTAGCCAATTTGTAAGATGCAGTTGTGAAAAGTAGAACTCTACGAGCTATGCATACATTATGTAAATACACAGGCCATTTCTTGCTGATCAGCATTCAAGCAAGAGCTGCCTGTTTATCTCTTCTTGGGGGAGCTAAATTGAACAACGAAGACAATTCTAAACCAGAAATTTATATCAAGTTTCAATAAAATACCTTAAAAATTGATTAAAAAGCTTGCTTCAAAATGTTTAAATTTCATACTGATGGATAAACCAACCTGCCAACTGATGTGGTGAAACTAGTTCAGTACATCCCCAACAAAACTTTGTTAGAGTTGGTAAAAAAGGGGCATAACTTTGGTTGAATAAAAGTCATAGAAAAAATTAAGACCTCAGGCTCAACTGCTTTGTGACACAGCAGACATGTATGATGTTTGAATCAAAGAAAATGAAAATCTTGGTGCAAATGCCAATGCCATACTAGTTATAATAGCTCTTCTGCTATTGTACATGAAAGAGAAAGGTGAAGCGATTTAATGTAATGAAAGTTTGTATAATGTATCAAAATACAGACTAGACCTGAAACTTTGCTACAGTATTTCATGCTAATATATGTATATAATACCAGAAGCGAAGAATACGGTCGAATTTCAATAAGATAACATAATATGGAACTATTCATTAGTGACAGTTCTTCAGTGTTTTTGTACAGAAGAGATAAAGACAATGGTGAAGTGAAAATTCTCATTTAAACCAAACCTCAAATCTATTGCAGTAGTGCATGCTTATACTTAACCCTTTTACTCTAATAGATGCTTTCTGACACATCTGCAGCAGACAGCTTTTTGAAAACAGTGACAACATGTTTTCCACTTTTAGTCATAGGTTATCCGTTCAATTAAAGAGATTTTCTATTTTTTGACAAAATGTGTTCAAAGTCGTCTACTGCAGGATTGTCGCATGAGGGCAAGGGTTAATACAAGAAGCGAAGACTAAAATCTGATTTCAAAGACATTGCATTTTATGAAACTATCCATTAGTGATCAAAGATACATTACCTCTCAAATGTTGAGGTTTCAAGATTATATCATCAGAGATTCCATTAGAGAGGAAGCTGTCATTCTTTGGTATGGAATGTTCCGTTGTGGATGTTTCCACCGAAAGTAAGTCTCTTTGGGTGAATGTCGGGTTCTGAATTTCCTCATCTAGGAGTGACAATGTTGCTAAACTTGAAGTTGAAACTGTCAATGTAAAATTTCATCCATAAGGAGCTATACTATTGACTGAAATATGGTTGAATATCACTCATGTTTTATTTATGACATGTTTGTTGCCTACAACTTTGAAATAATTAACCAAATCCCACATACAGCAAACCTGCAGTTGATGACTTTGAAAACATGAAGCAAAATTGTGTTGAAAATCTGTATTAAATATGTAATAATGATTATTGAATAGAGTTGGAAACCTTATGAGAATCTTCTTTTAAAGGTTTTTAAAAGTATTTTGCTGCAAACGTAAATTCTTTTACAAAAGAAGAAGTTGCTCATTATGAGCAATTTCTCCATTTGCCACAATGTTTTCAAGTCTTCTGCTGCAAAGGCATCAGAAAGCATCCTTATATGGGAAGAGTTTAACTGGAGTTCTATAGAAAAATATATTAAATATGAATGTCTTACAGGCTTTCCGATTGAGCTGCTGATATGCTGTAAACGACAGGACAGGTAATGGCCATTCAAACTGGTGATGGAGATCTCGTAATGCACTCACAAATTCATCAACTTTACCCGATCGCAACCTCAAAAAGAAAAATACAATTACATCAACTTCCATAAAACAATGTGTGCAATCAAATGCATACTTTTATAGTCCATTATTTCTCAAAACAGTCCCCTCTAGGCCTCTGGGATAATTGTATGGCTATATGGTGAACAGGGAAGATCCTGATCAGACTGTGTGGAGTTCTAGGCTGGCCTTCATCATTATTGGTCAGATATTCCAGAGGGTCGATTTACTGTGACATTGCTTATTCAATATATATATATATATAAACATCAATCTTTTTTGATAAAGTATAGGAAGACAAAGACATGACAGCTTTGAGAAGGCAGAGGAAACTTCTATGCAAATAATTGAGTTGTTATTTAGGTAAAAACATTTTGACATCAAATAAAATTATTTCATTTCTAGTTCTTTGGTCAGAAATATGGTTCTTGTATTTGTAAGGTAAAAGGTGAAGATTCTAGCGAGAATTTGAGTGCATTTATTTGCATAAAACCCCCATTTTCTCTGACTTAGCTACAGTGTTATGGACATTCATTATTTGGTCTTGACAGGTGAGCCTCAGTAGAGACATAGCATGTCAATCAAAGGGATGCGAGTTTGAACCCCAGCTTGGCCAAAATTCCCTCTGACTTTTGACAACCTTCCAGGACATGCATCATTAGTCTTCCATCAGTGGGCTAATAGTCTATGTAAAAAGCAGCAAGTTACTGGTGTCAGGAAACACATGGGTAGGTGAACTGGTAGCCGTGATATGACTGAATGTGTTGAAAACGGGGTTAAACCCTAATCAAGCAATCAATATTTGTTGATGTTGTACAGGAATAGAAACATAAACAAAACTTCTCTAAAATACAATTTACATAAGCAATTTTACCTCTCTTTCTTTAACCAGGCAACTAGCTGGAAATCTCTGATATTGGCTGCAAAATAGCCCAAATCTCGTACCCTGTTCGCTGTGAGAAGTTTTCTGGCATGTCGACACAATATAGAGTCTATATATGCTTGGTCCACTGAGATATCTTGCGTTGGTCTTGGAGAAGTCCTGTAGCAGATTTAATATAGGGTAATCTTATTTGACCTAATAGACTAATTTTTAACCCTTTCCCTCATACGACAATTTTGCAGCAGACGACTTTGAACGTATTCTATCAAAAAGTAGAAAATCTCTTTAATTGAATGGATAACCTATGACATAAAGTGGAAAACATTGTGTCAAAAGGAGAAATTGCTCGTTTTGAGCAATTTCTTCTTTTGTCACTATATTTTCAAAAAGCCGTCTGCAGCAGAGGCGTCTATATGAGGGAAAGTGCATTTGCTATGAAAATATCTGAGGAAGTTGATGTACTATGTTGAAAATTAGATGATCATTAACAAGAAAAAGAATTACAGACAATCCATAGTCCCCACCCCAACACCGGGGAAGGGGGTGTCAAAGGTCTTTACGAACAGACCTCAATGTCATTATCTCTTTCCCACATACAAAAATTATGCAGCAGACGACTTTGAAAACTACTGACAACAAATTGGTATATCTCTATAAATGAATGTGTAACCATTGAATAGAGTTGAAAACATTGTGTCAAAATGAGAAATTTCTCATTTTGCCACAATGTTTTCAAAAGTTGTCTGCTGCAAAGGCACCACAAAACCTCTGTGTTTGGTAAAAGGGTTAAAACCAGATTTTCACTGAAACTGAATAGGCTAGCAGATATAATGACTGCCTAGTCCTGGTATGTGACACAGCATCTTCCGAAGGTATAATATGCACTAATCAGATTTGGTTTCTTTAGGTGTTTACAGTGCAGGAGATAAAGCCAATACAAGACTTCATGTTCAGTGGGGTCAAGGTCACATATATCTTATTTTGGTATGTGATGACCTTCATACCATAATGCATGTATTCAGCAAATAATGTAGGAAATATAGCCCAGACAAGCTTTTACTTTAACTAGGGGTTAGAGGTTAAGGTAACCTGGATTGATTAAGTATTTGACACACCATCTTCCAAAGATGCATCTTCGTACAAAATTAGGTGAGTTCAATAGCTATAGCTATATTAAAATTGAGAGACCGAATTTCAGTATGTGACACACCATCTTCCAAAGATGCATCTGGTAACTCCAGATGATATCTGGTAATTCCAGATTCTTTGAATAGGAGATAATATCCATAAAAGTGTTTCTTGAAATGGAGTCGGAGGGTAAGATCATAGTGTCCCAATTTGAGTATGCAACACAAGTTTTACCTTAGGATTGATAGCCCAAACTGAGGTATTGCAGCCCAACTACTGCTAAAGAAGGATCATTTAGATTTCTTTGTTACAGAAATACACAAAATAGCTTTTAGAGGGTTGCAACTCTTAAAATCTATATTATTTTATCATTATAAACATTCAAACTCACTTTCTTATAGAAACATGATTGTCTGATTTAGTATGACTCAGTTTTGGTTTCTCCTTTTGCATTTCCCTGATTGCCGATTCTGCAGTCACGCTAGAGCTTCGTATTCGACTCAAGTTACTGACACTACTGAATGTAAAACTGTCTTGGTCGCTGGGTGATACTGTTGGACTGTTAGCATATAGTCCGGACATAAATCGAAGGTCAAGAGGTGGTGGAGCATCCGCATCATTGGGATCTATAACATAAACAAGACTAGATTGTTCAAAGCAACACACTTGTCAACAGCCAATATCTTTAACCTTTTCCCACATACAACAAATCTGCAGCAGAAGACTCCATAAAAGATAGCTTAATTGTTAAATAAAGTTGAAACAGTGTAAATGTTCGAAGTATTTAAACAAGAGCTGTACGTAACACAGTGCTCTTGACTATTCCATTGCTTATTACTGCAAAGTTGTGTGAGAAAACATGTACGTAACGCTGTGATAATAAACAAGACAGGTGCCAGCTAAGATTTGTGTTCATTTTCAATTATTTTGTGTAAAATTATGCAGGAGAACTTTCGTAAAATAGAGAAACTGTTGACAAAGGAAACTCAACAATATTTGACGAAAGATTATTGAAAGCTTATGTGACTAGTTTACAGACAGTGCAGAACGATATCAAACTGCACCAAAATGCCCTTTGGTTGGTTTGTGTACAGCATACCTCACATATCTATTGTTATCTGACTTGCTTTATTCAATTGTAAATACAAGTGACTTTTGATTTGTCTTCAGCAAGTAACTTTCAAACCTTTCAAACATAGAACAAATCTGTAGCAGACAACTTTGAAAATATATTTATATAGGTGTGATAGGTGGTAATACACTGGCACTCCTCTATAACACTGTACTTGGGAGCCATGGTCTCGCACAGTGCTATAAGCGGGGTTAAATTGATAACGCTGTTCCAAAAATCATTACCCCACCCACCCACCTATAATGCATACACTAATTCAATTGCAAGAGAGAGTGTTTTGGGCTAAAACAAGCTTGCAAGATATTTTTGGACCGAATAATACGCATTTCTAATCGTCGATCTTTTACAGGAATTTTTTTTTTTGACAATTCGCGGTAATTGCAGTGAACTTTCGAGATTTATCGAGTGGCTGGGAGTATACTTATAGTTTTGCAATATTTGTGGAATTTTACAATCGATACATGTCTCGTGCGCATGCCTATTTAACGACCCCAATATTGATGACGTTTACTGCATACATTTGAGCTAAATAGTTTTAATTTACATATCTATCGCAAATACGTTTGGCTGGAAAAGTCACGTGTATATTTTGGGTTCCCAAGTTTATTCACTACAAAATATCGCAAATACGATTGGCTGGAATAGTCACGTGTATATTGTCGGTTTTCCCAAGTTGTATTCACTACGGAAAAGAAGAAATGAGAAAGTAATGGATGACATACAGACAAAATTTTGCGAAATTTGTTTGTTACATTATGAAGTTTGAAATTGAGCTTGTTCGTTTGACACCATGACAGCCGCGGTCGATTTAAGTTGTATCAGTTTGTAAGGTGACTGAACACAATAAGCGTAATGCCCAAACAATAATTACACCCGATATCGATGTTTTATCTGTCTATTGTTATGATTAACGTGATACTGCAGTCGCTCGATAACGCTATATCTACTTTTTACCTGTCTATTGTTGTAATGTTGAACAAAGCGTTATGCAAACATGTGGATTAACTGCAGCGGAGATCTATTATTCGGATCGTATTTTGGTGTTTCAAACGTTAGGTTTTTGAAAATTTATAATTCTATTCCCAAATATTTCATGCAATAAATTTTGGGAGCCAAGCAAGACCAGTGTTATAACGGGATCCGCTTTAAAACGGAGAGTTTTATAGAGGAGTGCCAGTGTACCATTACCTATTGCATTTAAGAATCTTACAATATCCTGGGCTAACATAAATATCAATGAATGTAAAACAAATTAAGGATACAATTACCTATTGCCTTTAAGAATCTTACAATATCCTGGGCTAACTCCCACTGTCGTGCATCTACAGCTGAATCTAGCAGTAATGTAGCATGCTGAAACATAAGATGAGCAAAATTTCAGGATAACTAACTGTAACATTTAAATGACAAGTGTAGATAAAAAGTTCAGCCTGTGCATTCTATCAATTGGATCCAAAAACCTTTTGTGACTAGTTCAGACAGTGAAGAACCAGATCAAACTGCACCAAAATGCCCTTTTGTTGGTTTGTGTACAGCATACCTCACACAATTGTAAATACAATTGTCTTTTGATTTGTCTATAGCAAGTAAGTAACTTTCAACCCTTTCAAACCTAGAACAAAATCTGTAGAAGACGACTTTGAAAATACCTAGACAAAAAAATCATTGATGAAAGACAGCTTGCTATAACTAATAGAAAATTCTCTTTCATCAATGGTTTTGAGAAAGTTTTAGATAGTCTCTTAAGTCCAAGGACATAGGTTTATACTGATTAACTGGGTAGACACAAACAACTTATCTACACATGATGGTTGTTTGTAGTATAAAGTTCAACCCCTTTCCCACATACAGCAAATCTGTAGCAGACAACTTTCAAAACATCTGGGCAAAATATGTCTGTATGGTGGAAAGGATTAAAGACAAACGAAAAGATTTACCCCCCGTTTTAATCATCCTTTCATTTTTATTGGTGCCAGTTTTCCTTTAAAAAGTTAATTGGGATCAACATGACAACCCTGTAAGTGCCAATGAAAGAAGACGCTTCTTCACTTTTTAACAAGGCACTTCTCAATTCAACCTAATAGACTATAATGTAGGAATTCACCTCAGCTGAGGTGGTAGAATTGGAGATCTGGGACTGGGCTTGATCCCAGGTCATGGGTGAGAACCTTTGGGCAAGGCACATTTCCTAGTCTAGTACTGGTTTTTTTCCCAGGGATCAGGAAAAAGCATTCAGTTCTGGTGCTATGACTGACATATTGTAGAAAATGGCATAAAACTCCAATACATATACAAAGAAATGTTAATCAAACAGATTGTAAAGTTTAGTGCAGACTATGAAATTATCTATCAATGTTTAGGATATCATTTAGAAAGACAATATCTAAATACCTGTCTACTGGCCATTGGTTTTTCCAAGTTTTGTAGTATGATAAGATATGAGGCTGCAGTCTCCAACTTCCCATTTATAAGGCACTCCTAAAATAAATAGCATATAAAACAATATTAGTTAAGGCACTCCTAAAATAAATAGCATATAAAACAATATTAGTACAAGAGGACTATGATGGTCCTATGTAACGGACTATCCCACATACAACAAATCTTCAGCAGACGAATTTTAAAACATCTTGGCAAAAATATGGTTAATCTCTTCGATTGAAGGTAAAGTAATTGAATAGAGTTGAAAAGATTGTGGAGAAAAAAAGAAATTGCTAAATTTAATAGAACTTTCACTCTATACATATAAGGAAAACAAGAAACGACCTATGGCAGCCATGCCTTTAAAGGAAGCCGAATAATTTGAACAATCTTTGCAGACACAGGAAAATCTTGCCAAATTAATTTTAAGGGCTACAAAAGGAATATTTATGTGACTCTTTTTTTTAAAATTATGCCGGTGGTATACATCTTTCTTTTAAATATTTTGCTATTTTCAGCTGTGGTGGCTTTTTGTGGATCAGAGAGGAACAGTTTGAACACTATTGGTAGAGGGCCACTATAGGAACATTTAGGAATTTAGGAAAATGAGAAACGGGAGACGACAATGACGACGGAAGGTGAGTGATCACAATAGCTCACATAAGGTGACCTAAAAATGATGAAGAAGAAGGAAGCAGTCATTGTAAATATAGCCCTGAACAAATATATATGGACAGTTAAAAATGTTCATCAGTTGAGTTCTTCAAATCACTACAGATGGAAATATGACAAGAGGTGCAGTTTCAGTGAAGGTTAAGATCTGTAAGTGATTAATTGTTACCACTCGACCATCAAATTGGTTAATCAATTTTTGTGAGTAAAATCCTTTTAAATCATAGGATAGATTACTAAACAAATATTAACATTAGTTATTTGGCAATCAGGCAAGATAAACAATTCTTTTAACGCTTTCCCTCATACGAAAATTCTGCAGCAGACGGCTTTGAACGTATTTCGTCAAAACATAGAAAATCTCCATAATTGAATGGATAACCTATGACAAAAAGTGGAAAACATTGTGGCAAAAGGAGAAATTGCACGTTCTGTGCAATTTCTTCTTTTGTCACTATGTTTTCAAAAAGCCGTCTGCTGCAGAGGCGTCAGAAAGCGTCTATATGAGGGAAAGGGTTAAAACATCAAGGCAAAAATACAGAACCTCTTTTTAAGCACACAACAGAGTTTATAAAATTGTAACAGAAGGAGAAATTGTTTATAATGATTTTTGTAATATTTTAAAAAGACATTGGATGCTTCAAAATACATCTGCATGTTGGAAAGAGATAAATGTTTAGATGTGCACCTACCTCAAACAGGTCTTTAGGATTCCCCACTGTTGTGAAGAGGTGGGGCCATAGGGCGACCTCTGTTTTCCTGGCACAATGAACAATGGTCTGTAAGTATTCCGGGAACTCTTGTATAAATGCAACAATTCTCGGTAACAAGGGATCTACAATATAACAATTATTCAAGACATAATGTCATCCACACATTAACTTTGATCAATTGGTTGGGGTTTAATGCCGTTATAATAAAAAAAAAGAGGCCCATGAGGGCCTATGCTCTACTGGAATGGTTCTTTGGTCATTTTCAATACAGAGCATATATGTATGGGCAACAAAGGAATTTTGACAATTTCAAGGGCCGTAATCCAGTCATGCATAGGTGGATCTGGCTGGTTTTGCGAAAGGAACCGAGCTTTCATCAATATTTAACTACCATCTCAGTTTGGTGAAGATCGGAGAGTAAAGGTAGGCTCTATTGTGTTTACAAGCTGTATTATAGCAATTTTGACTGGTTTTCGAAAGAAACCAAGCTCTCATCTATATTTAACTATTATCTTAGTTTGGTGAAGGTCAGACAGTAAATGGAGGCTCTATTGTGTTCACAAGCTGTATTATAGCAATTTTGACAATTTCAAGGGTCGGAATCCAGTCATGCATGGCCAGATCTGGCTGGTTTTCGAAAGGAACCAAGCTCTCATCAATATTTAACTACTATCTAAGTTTGGTGAAGATCAGATAGTAAATGCAGCCTCTGGTTTGCGAAAGGAACCGAGCTCTCATGGATATCTAACTACTGTATGAGTTTGATTAAGATACAATCAAAACTAAAGACTTTATCGCGTTCACAAGCAATTGTTTACGGACGCACAGACACAACGCCATGGCATAAGCTTTTCTGGCCTTTGGCCAGTAGAGCTAAAAATCAGTGATATCACTGCGGCAAGTTCAGAGGCCTCAGAAAGCGTCTATATGTGGGAAAGGGTTTAAGATCAACTTTCTTTCTCTGTACACAATATTTGAGCTGCATCAGGCATAACTCTAGGTAGGTGGTTTTGCCTTTCCAAGTGAAGCCTTGGCTGATCCTGTTCTTATGCAATCTCCTCAGAGTCTACACATAGAACAATCACAGATGTCACCTCTGACAAAAATATGAAAATTCTCTACAAATGAATATTTCATTATTGAATCGAGTTGAAAACATTGTGGCAAAAGATGACATTGCTCACAAGGCATTTCTCCATTTGCCACTATGTTTTCAAAAGTTGTCTGCTGCAGAGGTGTCAGAAAGTGTCTGTAGGGTTAATATGGCACCCACCTGTGTTAGGTCAATCTGAATATATCCCTGATGCAGTTCATTAACCCTTTCCCACATATAACAAATCTGATCCAGATGATTTTAAAAACATTAAGTAAAACATGTGGAAAATTTCTTTCAATGAAATAACTATAATTAAATTATGTTTGAAATCATTGAGGCAAAGGGAGAAATTGCTCATTATGAATTATTATCCTTTTGCCACTGTTTTCAAAAGATGTCTGCTGAAGAGGTGTCTGAAAGCGACTGTATGTGGGAAAGGGTTAACATCATCAATAACTTACCAGGAATTGGTTCTTTGGATGTTGCCTCGGCTTCAAGAACTTCGTGCAATAACAGTTCTAATACATGTGGGAAATATGAGAGTTCTGTGCAGCAGTAGGCCAGGTCTAATGCATGTACACCAAGACTGTAATAGGAAAACAAAAATACATTATAACTCTTTGGCAACTGCTTAGTCTGTTACTTATTCTGAAATAATTGTTTAAGTTATGTCATGAATTTGTTTTAATTAAGGCATATTGGAAATCTAGAAAAAGTGAGAAATCTCAATATTGGCTGTAAGCACAATTCTGCATATTTAGTGAAGGTAGGCAACCACCCTTTGCCTTTATTTGGAATATGGGTTTGATCTTCAAATCAATCAGAATTTAGTTTTGTACCTTTTCAGAGATTGATAGGATATTATACAGGAAATGGTTGTCACAGATATGGTGATTATTTAAGATTTCGTTGCAGAACAAGTGCAACTGGATTGTCTACAAATACTAAATGAAAATGCTGCAGTTGCTGCTTAGATAGCATATAGAAGAATGCAGAGAAGACAAATAATGAAAACTAGTGGCAAAAGAAACCAAGTTAGATTTTCTTTTGCCTAGTTTCATTTCCAGATCATTTTAATGTTTTTAGCAATTTACCAAAAATGTGTTGATATGATATCAGTCAATGCTTGTAACAAATTTATGCGCTAACAAGTCTTTTTTTATAGAAGGTGATAAGTTATTCAGAAAATCATATGTGAATCCTTGAAAACCAATTTGAATTTGATCGACAGCAAGTTGCAAATAAAGATCATTTGCCGCTTTATTACTTATCAATCGCAGATAGGTTACCACTAGGTTCAAAACAATCAACAGTGAAATCAAATCGTTGCAAAAAAAAACAAGAAACCGCTGAAGACGGTAAGGCCGGATTGTCGGCAATTTGACCTTGAAAATCGACAAACTAAGGTCAAGGTCAAAGTAACAATAGAAATCAATAGAACTTGTTACTGGTTACCTTCAGGCAAAGTTTCAAGTTTGCAACCCTTTCTTGTGCTGAGATTTTGCTTAACCAAAAACTTTAACCATTTTGCCTAACCTAAAACTTTAACCAAAATGTTGACGGACAGACAGACAGACAGACGGACATCGCCAATCTATAGACCGGAATTGCTTAAGCAATCCGGCCAAAAATTGTAATGAACATGACATATTTTGAAATCTCTAGAAGACCTCATGGAGTCTAAGCAACCAATTCAGTCTTTTCTCCATCCACAAAAGTCTCTGAAACAATTAACTTTTTCCTTCATAGTTGTGATTTTCTCTTTGTCAGCAAAGGTTGTCTAGGGTAAAATTACTACACATGGATATCAAATGTCTGTTCCATTTGTAATTAATTAAAGCAGAAAAGAGAGAAACTGAACACAGAAAATCAAATTAATAATAAAAAAAAAATGCCATGTCTTTTGAAATGAAACATGTTTCTTTCTTTAAAGTCTTTACTTACTTCCTTCGTAGAAGTTGTCTTAGAATGTGATGGAGATATATCTGACTCTGAAAGCGGAAATAAAAATTAACATTTTGGATTTTACTGCATTAGCATACAGTGAACAATCCGGTGAGTCGCACCAGAATCTTCATTAACCACCAATATACTATAAACTTAAATGCATACTACAAACAAATGCAGCCCAACTAGTTGTAAATGTAACTTTAACCCTTTCCCTTATACCACGAATCTGCAGCAGACAACTTTCAAAACATACCTGAAAACATTTCGGAACTCCCTTTAAATGAAAATACAATAATTGAATAGAGTTGAAAACATCGTGACAAAAGGAGAAATTGTGTGTTTTGAGCAAATTCTTCTTTTGTCAACATGTTTTCAAAAAGGAGTCTGCTGCAGAGCTTGAATGGCACTGCTGACGAAGCTCTTATTTATAATCATAACAGTACACTGTTTGGTTCCTTCAGACAAAGAACAGCTGCAGGGACGAAATATAGAGGGTAGATAACTTTAAATAGCCTGAACTGAATTAATTTACATTTCTACAAATATAATCTTCAATACGTTTCAGTGTAACATGCAGAACACATTTTATGTAATGATCTGTACTACTATCCTCAGATGAAAGATGCTTTCCACATGAGGGAAAAGGGTTAAAAATAATTAGTAGCTAATATTCCTACAGTCTTTTTCAATACAATTACCATTCATTGGGTAAGGGCTATTCCAGTAAAACATATGTCCCACCCCAGGAAGGCACTTTCAAAATTGACCAACCCCCTTCAGAAGTTTATTTGACTAGAAAAGAACCCCCTTTAGAATATTTTCTGAGCAAATTCGGACCCCCTTCAGAAGTTTATATTTTTTGTTGCAAATTTCAACCCTCAATAGCAGTTTTGTCGGACTTCTGATTAGGACTTACTATAAGTGTATTCATGGTCCAACAGTAAGTTTCTGCTCTTGCATCGTAAGTAAAGATGTTGATTCTGACAGGAATTAAAATACACATGAATTTGTATTGAGGTTTAAGACTGATTTTCAACATCTTTGGTCATTTAAAGGCGGTCAGTTATCCATACCCTCTGTTCCTGGAAGACCCAGTACTAAGCCAAACCCAAACAACTGACAGTTTCCTCATATAAATCAGAGGCGGAGGCCTCGAACTCGGAACCTTCAGGTTATAAACCAAGCATATTACCAACCACGCCACAAAGGCCTTCATTAAGATATTTCAAATTAAATTTGAACAAGAAAATGTGTCCATGGAACACAGATGCCCCAGTCGACAGTCAGATGAACAAATGTAGGGTCACAAATAGCTTTATTCAACAATTAAACAAAATAACTTTAAATAAGTATTAAATCAAAAAGAAATTTAACAAATAGGATTTCTGAAAAGCATTAACATTTAATATCCTTAAGAGAATAGATTACAATGTCAGAATTGTTTTATGGCATGTCAATTTAAATATAGGTAATAATGTATATTATATTGTATGCAAAACAAGTGCTCTGTGAATAAGACTTGTGTGGAAAAAAAAAGGTGAAATTACACGTTTTAACACAATGTTGTCAAAAGGCTGTCTGCTGCAGAGGCGTCAGAAAGCATCTACATGAGGGAAAGGGTTAAAACACAAAGTCCGCCATTTTGTTGTCAAGGGTCATAACTTTTTCCGATTTTCAGTACCATACCGTTTTGATCGTATCTCGAAAAATTTGTCTCCAAACGTATTCTGTACACTATACGTTTGAGAAAAATATTAAGTGGTTAAAACAAAACGGTATTTCATCATCGGGCAGTCTGTCTGTCACAGTGATTCAGATTGCAACTCGGTCTTTTAAGACAGCTGTCCTAAATGTAAAAAATATCCCAGGCCATTTTGTCCTAAACTTAAACAAGAGGGCCATGATGGCCCTGGATCGCTCACCTGATTTCTTTGTTTGACTATAGCAATATAAGCCCCGCCCCCTGGTAGTTTCCTACCTTGGCTTGGCTTGAAAAAATCTAAGAGGGTCACCCTAGGAACATTTCTAGTAAATCTTTTGAAAATAGATCAGACACTTTCGGAGGAGAAGATTTTTTAAGGTCCACTATATCCATATAAGGCAAAATAGCTCCGCTCCCTGTGGCCATTTTTTTATGACCAATCAAAATGGCTTCAATTATCTGATAGAGGGTCACCCAAGGAACATTTCTACAAAATTATTAAAAAATCGGCCTGACACCTTTGGAGGAGAAGATTTTTAAAGTTTTCACTATAGCCATATAAGTCAAATCAGCCCCCCCCCCTGGCGGCCATGTTTTTAGACAAAGCAACATGACTTGAAGGAATCTGATAGAGGGTCAACCAAGGAACATTTCTACAAATTATTTGAAAATCGTCCTGCCACTTTTAGACGCGCTTTCCTATGGAGCCTATCCAGCCTTGTATATTTGCATTTTTAGGTGAGTCAAAACTAGAAATACTTTTGTATGATGGTCACTTTACTTTTTCAACTATACTTTTCCGGTTTAACAAACGCATGTCGAAAATCCAGCCTCGTATATCTGCATTTGTAGGTTTGTCAAATCTCGAAATGATTATGTAGATAGTAGATTTACTTTTTAAACCATACTTTTCCGGTTTAACAAACGCATCTTTACACTTCTAGAACCAGAAAATATCATTCTCCTTTTTTTTGGAATGATTGATTGAATGGTGAAAGGAATATTTTCAAGAGTGGATAAGATGGCAAAAGATTATGGACATATAAATAGTTAATTTAAAAAAGATGATTTAATAATTTCAACAAGCTACATTTACTAAAGTTTTGTAACTTAACATGTAAAATATAAATGAAAAAAAAAATAATAATTTGAAATCTGCAGCAGACATCTTTAAAAACTTAAAGGCAAAATTAAAAAAAAAAAAAAGCTCTATGATTGAAGGTATAGTTATTTATCAGAGAATTGACCAGGGAGTTATTGGAAAATGATCATGCTGTGCAATTGACTCACTGATTTAATTTAATAACATTTTAAAATTTGGTTAATAAATGTTTTTAATTTGAAATAGCAATTTAATTTCTCTTTTTACCCCAATGTTTTCAAAAGTTATATGCTGTAAATTTATGCATCAATTGTGTCTGCAGGGAGGAAAGGGTAAAATAATCAGGCACTATGTTTTCAAAAGGTATCTGCTGTAAATGCATCAATTTGTGTCTCTTACAGGTGGGAAAGGGTAAAATAATCAGACAATAATATTATGTTTTCAAAAAAAATGAAATAGCACAATTTCTCTTTTTACCACAATGTTTTCAAAAGTTATCTGCTATAAATGCATCAATATGACTGTCTAAAGGTGGGAAAGGGTTAAATAATCAGGCAATGTGTTTTTAAAATGTATCTGCTGTAATATGCATCAATATGTGTCTGCATGTGGGAAAGGGTTAAATAATCAGGCAATATGTTTATAAAAGGTATCTGCTGTAAATGCATAATTATGTGTCTGCATGTGGGAAAGGGTAAAATAATCAAGCAATATGTTTTCAAATAAATTGATATAGCAATTTCTCTTTTTACCACAATGTAATAATTAGACGGAAATTGTTGAATCATCAGTTCGCCAACAGTCGTCAATAGGCTCCGCCCATTTGTCTTCGTTAGTTTCCGTATATCGCCCATATATGGAGTGACAAAATCGGCTACACATGTAATTCTAGTTTTGTAAATCGACTTTTGTAAAGCGCGACTTTCCATTGTACATTCGTACCTTGACTTCTTAACAATTGTCTCGTAAAGTGTTTTTTGTTCAATTGAAAATGTACATTCGCGGAATTTGATTTGCAAACACGGATTTATTAACTAGAAATTAACGGGTTTAAAAGTAACTTCTGCATTTCAACATGTTACTATCTAAAACGTACAGACATACACAGTTGACATTTTGAAACAGGATCTAGACTTGCAAACATGAGTTTGTTAAACCGGAAAGGTATAGTTTAAAAAGTAAATTGACCATCATACAAACATATTTCTAGTTTTGACAAACCTAAACATGCAGACATACAAGGCTGGATTTTTGACACAGGATAGGCTCCATACTTTCCAAACTTACACTTACTGATGAACACCTATTAAAAATCTGCAGCAATATTGAAAACCTTTTAGAATTACAGTTAATATACTAACAGGTTAAGAAAACATTGTGGCAAAAGGAGAAATGAGCAATTTATTCTTTTCCACAATGTTTTCAAAAGTCTTCTTCAGGTGACTGTCTAGCTTGTATTTTAAACTTGTTTAGTGTTAAGCCGGAGTGAATTATTGTAATTTTCACTTTAACTAAATTTAAACATAAGTAAAGAGGGAAGAGAAAAAGTCATTTCCACTATGTGACGGGTGATATACCTGGACAGTCTAAAATGTTTAAAAATTCAAGTAGGCTTGTATATTTATGATGTGGGGGATTCTCTTTTTTTTAGACCAAAACCGTTTTGAGCGTCTTGTAAATTATGGCCTTTTCATTTTCGCTGCTGGCCTCGATCACAACTTGTTCAAAGTTTGGCAGCAGATTTGCACAAATCACAGAGGCCTTATGGTTTTTGCTGTCTGCGTGCCTCTTTAATGTACTGGTCCGAAAATAGGAAGTCCCGTCTGTCAATGCATTTTTTATATGTTGGGTGCACAAATTGTAGCCGTTTTTCTGCATTGAAATCTGCTCAGCCAGAAATTTTGAAACGCTCTAGACGATTTGACAGGCAAATCAGGTACAGTACTTATTGAGGAGTTGGGCATTTGTTCTTAATCGGCTGAATTTTGATTTATTTTTTCCGTATTAATGCTTGTCGACGCGTTATCTTTCCAAAAAAAATCAGCGATTGTCGAAAATATTTTCGGTCCGACATTTTGAAAGGTTTAATCCGGGTTCTTAAAAGAGGCCCTACGATTGGCTGATATTTAATGAGCCAGCCAATGAAATCAAGTTTTACATTTTTCAATGATCATTAGACATTTTACATGTAGTATACTTTAATGCATTGTAACTGCTGGGAAGCGCGTACGTAACTCGACAAAACGATTTTTGTTTATTATGAATCAAAATGCGTCTACTGCACATGATATTTTTCAGTTGGCTTCGCGGAGATTAACTCTAGCGATGTCATATTTCCGATGCCCGACGCCAATCTGATTCTGAATCTCTGCAGTCAATATAAATGAGCAGATACGGTCAGAGGCAAAAAAGAAAATGATGCCCCCCTTTAGAAGCGAAATTGGACTTTTCACCACCCCCTACAGTAGCAAATTAAGAAAAAGACCTTCCCCCTACAGATTTTTTATTTTGCCGTCCTGGGGTGGGACATATGTTTAACTGGAATAGCCCTAAGTGTTATTCATTGTCCTATCATTGATATTTTAACAAGTAATCCAAAGTTTATTCCAAAAATTATTTGAGCTTTTAGCTAGATACGCACAAATTAGAATTGAATAATTAAGACTAAAAAGCTTTCTATGTTTGAATTGAATAATTAAGACTAAAAAGCTTTCTATGTTTGTTTATGAGAGCAGATAATAGTTAACCCTTACCAACATACAACATAACTGCAGCAGACCGCTTTGGCAACAGCTAGGTCACAAAGTAGACAATCTCTATTTATGAAAGTTTGATTATTGAATATAGTTGAAAATTATCTGCTTGCAACTATGATTCAAAAGTTCTTCAAAAATACAACGGTTTAACTTTTTCTGTCACTAATTTGTCAGAGGGAGTTGGTGAAATTGATTAACCCTTTCCCCCATATCGAAGCTTTCTGACGCCTCTGCAGCAGACGGCTTTTTGAAAACATAGTGACAAAAGAAGAAATTGCTCAAAACAAGCAATTTCTCCTTTTGACACAATGTTTTCCACTTTTTGTCATAGGTTATCCATTTAAATATAGAGATTCTCTATTTTTTGACAAAATATGTTCAAAGTCGTCTGCTGCAGAATTGTTGTATGAGGGAAAGGGTTAACTATTGCCCTCTGATTAGACAGTAAATTCTAAATGGTTTTTGTTGGTATACATCTTCAAAAGAATTGACCTTCAAAGAATGTTGGGTAATGCCATGATTCAACCTAGTATAACCTTGGGGAAGGTCATTGTTTTATAGTGGTTTCAGGTGTACAGGAGTGTAGCATTCACTTAATCCTTTCCCACATACAACAAATCTGCAGCAGACGCCTTAAAAAGCATACCAAAACAATATTGAAACTACCTTTAAATGAAAGTACAATAATTGAATAGAGAAAACATGGTGACAAAAGGAGAAATTGCTCATTTTGAGAAATTTCTTCTTTTGTTGACATGTTTTCAAAAAGCAGTCTGCTGCAGAGGTGTCAGAAAGCAACTATATGAGGGAATGGGTTAAAATAATTGTACTTACAGTTCTTTCTAATATACAATAGGGCAAGTCATGGAGCTTCATTCCTGTGGTTGCACATGTGGGTGAACTATATTTCATAGTCAGGGAGTCACTGGCAGCCCCTAATATCACAGCTTCTTCAAATAACACAGCTGAAATAATAACAAGGAGTGAATGTGTATACTTACATCCTTTTACGAAGAAAGTAAATAGAATAAGCTTTTTTTTCTACCAATTTCTTAAACATAATAACATAAAGTCAGAATGATACAATAGCATTGACCATGATACATAAAATACTTCATTATCCCTTTCCCTCATATAGACGCTTTCTGACGCCTCTGCAGCAGACATCTTTTTGAAAACATAGCAACAAAAGAAGAAATTGCTCAAAACAAGCAATTTCTCCTTTTGCCACAATGTTTTCCACTTTTAGGTTATCCAAATCAATTATAGAGATTTCCTTTTTTTGTCAAAATATGTTCAAAGTCGTCTGCTCCAGAATTGTCGTATGAGGGAAGGGTTAAACCAATACCTTGCAGCTATTTTAACCCTTTCCCTCATATAGCCACTTTCTGACGCCATGCAGCACAGCTTTTTGAAAACATGGCGACAAAAAAAGAAATTGCTCAAAACAAGCAATTTCTCCATTTGCCACAATGTTTTCAACTTTATTCAGTATATAAACCCTCATTTATAGGGATTTTCAATATTTTTGTCCACATGTTTCCAGTCGTCTGCTGAAGATTTGTTGTATGTGAAAAAGGGTTTAGGAATCTTCAGAGCGAGAAATGTCCCAACAACATAGTGTTTGGAGGTCAACTTGGATTGATTCCCTTCCCTGATATAACATATAAAGGGATCGGTACAGGCTGAACAAAACGGGCAGAATTCTGCCAGTAGGATTTTCCGAGACTTAAGACGAGACTTTCCAAACAACGGCTAGCCTATCTCCATTTAACCCTTTCCCACCTGCAGACGCATTTTGATGCGATAGCAGCAGACGACTTTTGAAAACATTGTGGCCAAAGGTGAAATTGCTTATGATGAACAATTTCTCCTTTGGCCACAATGTTTTCATCTTTATTTAACAAATAAGCTATCTTTTATGGAGATTTTTCAGATTTTTGTCACTATTTTTTCAAAGTCGTCTGCAGCTGATTTGTCGTAAGTGGGAGAGGATTAAAGCGCTCCTGATAAACGAAGACTTACCAGGTTTAAATCAAGTTATAGTTAGTTTTTCTACACATGTCAATTTTGCCCGAAACTAGCTTCGTTTCTTCTGTAGCACATATAATTTGAAAACAGTGTGGAGAAAGGAGAAATCACAATGAGCAATTTCTCTAATCTTATGTTAGTCTTTTTGCTTATTATTTGTTCACCATCATCAAGATAATAAATTATGTTCTTTTCTTCAGTCATTTTCAATCAGGAAGAGCTTGACTCCTTACCTGATATAATACTTTTACCATTTCAAAAATACAAAAATCTACACTTTTGAAATATCTAGGCAAAAAACTAACAAGAGGCCCATGAGGGCCTATGCTCTACTGGTATGGTTCTTTGGTCATTTTTAATCCAGAGCATGTATGTATGGTGAAGATCGGATAGTAAATGGAGGCTCTTTTGTTTTCACAAGCTGTATTATAGTAATTTTTACAATTTCATGGGCCATAATCCAGTCTTGCATTGGCGGATCTGGCTGGTTTTCGAAAGGAACCGGACTCTCATGAATATCTAACTACTGTATAAGTTTGGTTGAGATACAATCAAAAGTGAAGACTGTATCGTGTTAACAAGCTCTTTTATAGCAATTTTGACCATTTCAAGGGCCATAATCCAGTCATACATGGACTGTATCGTGTTAACAAGAAATTGTTTACGGACGGACGCACGCACGCACGCACACACGGACGACGGACAAATCGCCACGACATAAGCCCTTCTGGCCTTTGGCCAGTAGAGCTAAAAAATCTCTATAAATGAATGTATTACTATTGAATAATGTCAAAATATTTTTGAAAAAAAGAGAAATTTCTCAGTATGAGCAATTTCTCCTTTTGCCACAATGTTTTCAAAATAATCATCCACTGCAGATGTGTCAAAGTATGGAAAAGACAATTTTTTTTTTTGTATTGTGTTTTTCGCTGCTTTCAAGAACTTTTCATTTATATCACAGCATTTCCAGGGTAAGTTACTAGTACCCCTGGTGCATCTATCCTTACACCATTAAGTCAGTTGTACTGCTAACCCCACAATTCTGAGCACCAATGAGGAGAGATACAAATAACACTTTCATTTATAGAGATTTGTCCCATTTGTGCCTGTATGATTTCAAAGCTGTTTGCTGCAAATAAACCCGACGTTGGACTTAGTAACTAGATTTTACAGAGCAACACAATCCATACTTACCTAAGGGATAAATATCAACTCTAAATGGCAACATGATACGTTTGGACATAAAATTATGGGCGTGAGTTTCATTCTTTGGAAATAGTGGTAACCACACCTAAAAGGCAAATAAGTTTTTGTTGTAAAATAAAAGCAATTACTATTATGTGTAAGACAGTGCAGTGGTAGAGCATAGGCCTTTTAAACCAGAAGTCATAGGTTTGAATCCTGTCTCAAGGAAGCAGACACCAAAAGTGATTTATATATGCTGAAAGCTTGTTTCACAATCAATGAAAAATAAATAATTTTAAAGCTTCAATTGATCAAAATTGCCATTTTTATCCAGATGTACCTAACAGTGGTTGGTCAGTGGTGGTTGTTAAAACAACTCTTTTACACCTGCAGATGCATTTTAATCAATCTGCAGCAGATAATGTTTGAAAAATTGCGGTAAATGAAGAAATAACTCATAATAAGCTTTTTGAAAACATAGTGACAAAAGAAGAAATTGCTCAAAACAAGCAATTTCTCCTTTTGTCACAATGTTTTCCACTTTAAGTCATAGGTTATCCATGCGATTATAGAGATTTTCCATTTTTTGACAAAATATGTTCAAAAACATCTGCTGGAGAATTGTCGTATGAGGGCAAGGGTTAGGAAGTATTTATTTCCCCTTCTTCTACCGCAATATTTGAAAAAAATTCTGTTACATCTACAATATGTGGGAAAGGGTTAAAGTCATCTGCTGCTGATTTGTTGTATAAGTGTGAAAGGGTTACATGATTACCTTCATGCCATGAGAGCCACATCCCAGCCACAACGCCTCTGTTAACTGTAACTTCCCTGCTACACTCCGTGAGGTGGTCCACAAGTTCTCTACATTAGTCGCAACAATGGAGGGCGAGGTGAATGGTAGCTGTAAGTACATCAGATTTCATTTATAAACCCTTCCTCACAAGTAACATGTAGACAAAACCATGGAAAGTCTCTATAAATGAAAGTATGATTATTGAATATTGTTGAAAACATTGTTGCAAAGGGAAAAACACATTGTTGGGAAAGAAGAAATTGCTTATAATGAGTACAATGGTTTCAATTCTATTGAATTATCATACATTCATTAATTGAGATTTTCCATATTTAAATTATGATGTTTTCAAAGTATTCTGCTGCAGATTTGTTGAATGTGAGTATAGGGTTTTAGTTAATATTTCAAACAATTCGGGTTTTAATTTACATTTCAGATAACTTAAGACTGAAAACTGATATTTTTCTAACTTACAGGTTTAGTTTTATGTGGAGATGACTCCCTCTCTTTGATCTGGGGCCCACTTCTATCTCGCTGGAACACAAGCAGTTTACCTGCAACATTCAGTAACAAACTCTCCGCATCTTTGGTCGAGGACACTTTCTGATTAGCTAAAAAATGTCAATCAAAATAAATTACTTTATGATCAAGTTACATGTTTCTTTGTCAATATGCCTTTTCAATATCTACTCTGATTGTTTGCTTGTATAATCTTTTATGCCACAACAATTTTACTGTTATATCACTGTATTTCATTGGTAATTAACAAGTACTACTGGTCCATTTATACTTACACCAGCAAGTCAGTCATAATGCAACCTCCACAATCCTGAGTGCAAAGGAGGGAAAGCGATTACTACCACTTTCAAAGTCTATGAACTTTGATGTATGTCAATACAAGAGTAGTTATTGATCATTATATAGCGTTTCAATCATTCACAGAGACTGGGTTGATCTTCAAGAATATTTCCAGGTATGTCCCGCATGCCAATACAACAATTATAGCTGAAAGGGGCAAAAAAACTTAAATAGCAAAAGCTAATACTGTGCTAATGTCCGATCTATATTTGTCGTTAATTAAATTTCTTTCCGTTTACCTCAGATGTTAGCATATTTTAAGCATTCATCTTTTTGTCAGTTTTCTGGAGACAAAACATACAGTATTAACCCTTTCGAACCTGCAGGCACATTCAATGACTTTCAAAAACACAGTGGCAAAAGGAGAAATGGCTCATTATGACCAATTTCTACTTGTGCTGTAATGTTTTCAAATCCCTTCAATGATTATCAAACTTTCATTTAATGAGATTTACTGATTTCCCCGCATGTTCTCAATGTTCTCTGTTGAAGATTGTTTCTGCGTGATATAAAATTAGACCAAGGACTAACAACCTACTTTTATACAATTGAAGCCGATCCAAAGACAAGGCAAACTAAATGGATTTGTAATATAACAATAATTGTAGAACTAAATTAACGAGTTCAACTATGTTGACTGATCTGGATCTGCATTGGCATGCATCTACATTGTTATATTTCAATAGGTTTTTGAAGGTGTCTCTTTGAAGCTGAAGCAGATAGCATTGATGTGCAGCAAGAACTTAATTATTTTATCAAGAGTGCCCCATGGTTGATTGATTTGCAAACCTCATTTTGTTCTTTGCTATTGCCAGCCATAAACTTTAAAAAGAGTCAGATTAAAGAATGGTGAAAGAGAGAATTTTACCTGATTCAATTTTGAGCGAAGTAAGAACCATTCCTGTTACGCATACTGGGTGGGGTATATAGTTATTGAGAGCTACTTCTTGCATCTTTATCACTTCTATAGAAGAATCTGTAAATCAAAAGCAGTTGTAAATCTCCCTTTCCCACATAATTACAAATCTTTAATAGTTGACTTTGAAAACATATATATTGATATTACTAAAACTTATGTTGATAAATCTTTTAATTTATGTTTGTTTTTGTTAACATTGAATTGTATTGTCATGCATGACATTTCTGTAATTAGGGCCATGAACTACTGTGTGCCAAATATGTAAATTAACCCTTTCCCAGATACAACAAATCTGCAGCAGACAACTTTGAAAACATCTAGACAAAAGCAAAGAAAATCTCTTTGAATGAAAGAACAATAATTGAATAGAGTTGAAAACATGGTGCCAAAAGGAGAAATTGCTCATTTGAGTAATTCTACTTTTGTCGCCATGTTTTCAAAAAGCCGTCTGCTGCAGAGGTGTCAGAAAGCGTATATATGAGGGAAAGGGTTAACTCATCAAATTTCATGATAATGTGTTGCATATCTGATAAAAACCATTTAACCTTTGTTTTCATATATTGTCTGCTGCAGATCCTTCAAAATGTGTCTACATATGAGAATAGGCTAATGTAGCATGGTGACAAAAGAAGAGCAATTTCTCCTTTTGTCACCACCATGTTTTAAACTCTATTCAATTACATGTATTGAACTTTCATTTAGAGGGAGATTCTGAAAAAATTTGGGTATGATTTCAAAGTTTTTATTCTATACATATTAGCAAAATGAGCCCTGCTCCCTGGGCCTAGTGGCCATATTTATCAACATATTGGAATAATTTGAACTATCTCAGTAGAGGGTCACTCAATGGAAACTTATGCCAAATTATTTTCAAATCAAACTAGTACTTTTGATCAAGAAACTTTTAACACTTTCCTTCATATAAATGCTTTCTGATGCCTCAAAACGAGCAATTTCTCCTTTTGCCACAATGTTTTACACTTTTAGTCATAGGTTATCCATTCAATTAGAGATTTTCTATTTTTTGACAAAATATGTTCAAAGTCGTCTGCTGCAGAATTGTTGTATGAGGGAAAGGGTTAAAGTTTTCACTATATATACAGATAAGGAAAACAAGCCCCAGCACCAGGAGGCAAGGTTTCCAATGGATCAGAATAATTTGAACAATCTTGGTAGAGGGTCACCCAAGAAACAATTTTGCCAAATAATTTCCAATTCAGGCAAGGGCTTTTGTACCAGAAGATTTTTAACTTCTGCTGAAAATGCATCTTAAGAAATTGGCATAAAAGAAGTGATTAACCCTTTCCAACTTACAGACATATTTTGACACATGTGCAGCAGAAGGATAAATGGCTTATAATGAGCAACACACCACAATGTTTTCAACTTAATACATGTATAGTACATGTAATGATATTTAATCTTTTTCCTCATAAAAACACTTTCTAACCTCTCTGCAACAAACAGCTTTTTGAAAACATGGCAATTTCTCCTTTTGTCACCATGTTGTATTCAATTATTGTTCTTTCTATAAAGGAATTCTCTGTGCTTTTGCCTAGACGTTTTTAAAGTCGTCTGCTGTTGATTTGTTGTAAGTGGTAAAGGGTTAAGAAACTGTCCACCTTTTTGGTAAAATTATTTGCAGCAAATCTGTTGTATGTAGGTCAAGATTAACCCTTCCCAACATACAACATAACTGCAGCAGACGACTTTGAAAACATATAGAAAAAATTATGGAAAATCTCAGAAAATGAAGGTATAACTACTGAAAAGAGTTGAAAACTTTGTGTCAAAATGAGAAATTGCTCATTTTGAGCAATTTCTCCTTTTGTCACAATGTTTTCAAAAGTCGTCTGCTGCAGAGGCGTCAGAAAGTGTCTGTATGTGGGAAAGGGTTAAAGGGTCTGCATGCTGGAGAACATAATACTTACTAGGTTGAGTATTTTTTCGCTCTAGAGAAAAGAACATTATATGAGAATCTATACAAAACAGCAACAGCGTGTCTTTAAAGGTGTTTAACAAGAGAACTTGACTTGGCACTTTTTGAATGTTGGCAAATGTGTTGTCCAGCTTACTGCTTCGTGGATAGCACCGAATCTGAAACGAAAATATAATTTTTACAACAAATACAAATCAAACTATGCTTCTGACACAGTATGACGCTGTCTCATACACACTTAAACAAAAGGGCCATGATGGCCCTAGTTCGCTCACCTGAATTAAGTAATGTTATGCAATGCAAAACACATCAAGACAATTATTCTGAAAAAGATTTTAAACACAACCTCCAGACTGTTAACAAGATTTTCCTACATTTGGCCTAGTGATCTATATTTTTTTACCTGATATGACCCCTTTTCCAACATGGACTAGATAGCAAAAAATGCGGCCTCCTGTGTTAACAAATTTTTCCTTCAATTTGGCCTAGTGACCTAGTTTTGACTCGGCTTGACCCATATTCAAACTTGGCCTAGATATCATTTAGATAAAAATTCTGACCAAATTGTAAGCTGTTGTACCATATTCAAACTTGACCTAGATATTATTAATACAAACATTCTGACAAAATTCCAAACTGCTGAAGCAAAAATTGCAGCCTGTAGAGTGTTAACAAGATTTTCCTTCAATTTGACCTAGTGACCTAGTTTTTAACTTCATATCGCCAAGTTTCGAACTTGTCCAAGATTTGATGGAGATGAATGTTCTGATAAACTGTGATGCAAAATGTAGCCTGTAGAGTGTTAGCAAGGTACATGTTGACGATGTCGGACAAAATGTGATCACCAAAGCTCACCTTGCACTTCCTGCACAGGTGAGCTAAAAAGATAGAGGTAAAAAAAGGAAAATGTATAATTATCAAATAAAACATTCTGGTTTTCAGAAGGCATCTGCTGTAGATGACATGTCAAAATGCATGTGGCTCTGAAATAGTGCTGGTGTACGAATGATGAAAAAAAACCTCTAAAATGTTACAATCAAGTAACACATTTGTTTAAAAGGCATTCGGAGCAGTTCTGCATTTGTGATTTTTCCAAAACGAACTGCCCAAGCACTGGTTAAGTCTTCAGAAAGGAAACATCAAGCATGATTAATATAAGCTCTAAGTTTGTTCTGTAATCCATGTAATTAATAAGATTAAACTGTAACCCTTTTTCACGCCTATGCAGCAGAGGACTGGTGAAATCATTGTGGCAAGAGAAAAAATTGCTCACAATGAGCAATTTCTCCATTTGCCACAATGATTTCAACTCTTAAAAATAATCATAATTAAATGGGAAAGGGTTAAAGGCATTGAATAAAAGAGGGTTATCTAACTGTTTAATAATATAGAAATTGTACCTCATCTCTCTGTCCCACTATATTATAGCAGGCCACACAGATAAAATCTTTCCACCAAACCATTCCACCCGACACAACCATGTCTCTTTCCTGGAAAAAAAGTGTAGCAATAAAAATGAGGTGTAAATTATGTTACAAAACTTGATATATTGCAAGTTTATATGAAAACGGACCCTCATTGTTCTGTAGAAGAATTTATAGATCATGGTAGAATTTTAGATTTTGACCTTAAATAGGTTCCAATGCAGAGGACAACAAGAGCAATGCCTGCGGGTGCCCGACGCTCGTCTGATATTATCCTTTTACTGTTCATTTATTTAATATAAAAAATCTTAAATATTATAATGACCGCACACAACTAATATTTTTCAAGTATTGAAACAAGATTGACTGTGTAGAAAAAAATAAATCCAAGTCCATATACATGATAAGGAAGATCTTCAAGTTGGATTGCTGTCACAATCAGTCAAGATCATAAGCTGAGTCTTATGTATGAACAGGCAAATGAGATGGTTACATTAAGTCAACTGAAACTTAAGATATTGAATATATTACTGTTTTCCTGTTTTTAGTAACAGTGACCTTGAACCCCAAAACACAATCCGATAATAGATATTCATAATATGTTAAGTACATTATGTTTTTATTGTTTGGGAAAAAATTGAAATCAATGTAACAACAAGAGGCCCAAGAGGGCCAGTATCGCTCCACTGCCATTAGGCAAAAATTAAATCTCCCAGATACTTTCATCAAAGAAGATTTTTTAAAGTTTTCACTATAGCCATATACGGCAAAATAGCCCTGCCCCCTGGCGGCCATGTTTTACAACCAACCACCATGGCTTGAAGGAATCTGATAGAGGGTCAACCAAGGAACCTTTCTACAAAATCATTTGGAAATCGTATAGACACTTTCGGAGGAGATAATTTCAAGTTTTCACTATAGCCTTATAAGGCAAAATAGACGTGTTTGGTCAAAGTTTTCGAGCAATCAACAGGGCTGGCAGGAAGCTGTAGAGGGTCACCCTAGGAATATATTTACAAAATTATTTAAAAATCGTCTTTACACTTTCTGAGGAGAAGATTTCTCACTATAGCCATATAAGGCAGAATAGCCCAGCCCTCTGGTGGCCTTGTTTTTCAAACAATCAACATGGCTTGAAGGAATCTGAAAGAGGGTCACCCAAGGAACATTTCTACAAAATTATTTGAAAATCGGTATAACACTTTTAGAGAAGATTTGTTTAAATTTTCACTATACTATAGCCATATAAGGCAAAATAGCCACGGCCATAGTTTTCGAGCAATCAACATGGCTTGAAGGCAATCTGATAGAGGGTTCATCCAAAGAACATTTCGACAAAATTATTTGAAAATCGGCCAAACACTTTCGCAGGAGAAGATTTTTTAAGTTTTCGCTACAGCCATATAAGGTAAAATAGCCTAGCCCTCTTTGGCCATGTTTTTCGACCAATCAACATGGCTTGAAGGAATCTGATAGAGGGTCACCCTAAGAACATTCCTACAGAATTATTTGAAAAATAGCCTGACACTTTTTTTTTTTGGTTGCCATGGACAAGAATTGTGCAATAAATCCATAAAATTAGAAGGAATTAAGGAGAGTACATTGAGTGGATGCTTCCTATGAAGTTGAAGCACCGATGCAAGCATGAAGGACAATTCTCCACATCTGGATGTGAAATAAGCTCAACTAGCTTTCAGCCAGTGGAGCTAAAAAATGAAGAAACTATGTCCAATTCTCAAAATCGACCAAAATACATCTAATTGATGTTTTTTACCCGAAAAAAAACCCAGGCCCGTTCAGCATCTTTATCATACTATGTGAAGTAGGGTATAAGATGAATAAGTTTTTCAAGTTTCAAAATTATAGGCTTGATAGTTTTCATGTAAGTGACCTAAACGCAAAACTTAACCAACAACGCCAATTCTCAAAATCAACCAAAATCCATCAAAATTCCTGTTTTTTACCCCCAAAAACAGGCCTCACTCAGCATCCTTAGCAAACAATGTGAAGAAGGCTATTAGATGAACAAGTTTTCCAAGTAATAGGTTTGATAGTTTCCATGCAAGAAACCTAAACGCAGAACTTAACCAACATTGCCAATTCTCAAAATCAACCAAAAGACATCAAAATTTATGTTTTTTACCCCAAAAAACAGGCCACACTCACGATATTTAGCATACAATGTGAAGAAGGGTATTAGAAGAACAAGTTTTCCGAGTTTCAATGTATTAGGTTTGATAGTTTTCATTTAAGTGACCTAAAGGCAAAACTTAACCAACACCGCCGACGACGATCAAGTGATGATAGCTCGTCTTTTTTTTTCAAAAAATCATTTTAGGTAAACAGCTATGCACTTGACATTTGGTATCCATTTCATAGCCTCTGCTCTTGGTCCAGAAAGATTTGTTTCGGGGGAAAAAGGTTAAATGGCATTGCCTCTTTTGTAATTTGGACAAAACAAGATGTATAAAGGTAAATGTTCCACTTTAGAATAGCGATATGATGTAAATTTTGCGAAAAAGGTAAAATAGCAATACCTGTTAATGGACAGGAAAAGGAATTAACCTTGAATATAAATATTTTAAAAATGCCTTTCTTTATATAAAAAAAATTGTTTATCTTAAGAATAGCTACTTGATCTGAATTGCTCATTATGAACAATTTCTCCTTTTCCAACAATGTTTTCAAAAGATGTCAGTTGCAGATGAGTCAAAATGTGTCTGCAGGTTGGAAAGGGCAAAAATGTTCAGCAAATATTTCCAAATTATTTGTGAGCCAACCTGACACCCAAATTTTGTATTTTCAGTTTTTGAGGGTTTTTGGCTGTTACAATTGTAATTATCAATACAAGTATACATGTATGTTCTAGGAAAAAATTAAAATGAAAAGGTGAGAATGCTTGTTTTGGCCTATTTCTCCTTTCTGCTAATTTTAGTAAAATAAATCTACTACAAATGTGTCAATTGTCAACTGTACGGGGTAATGGTTTGAATGTCAAACATGTACATAATGTTCCAAATCAGTTTAATTATTTTAAAGCCCTTGATAACACAACACACTGAATATTAAAAGATTGTAGTGCAACTTTTCGTTATATTTAATAGGAATGTTCATACAATAGTGTCTCTATATCTATGTCAAGTTAGAGGAAGGGGCATTAGTAACGCTCAACGTAATCACCAAAGCAGAAGTCAGTAATACAACTCACAACTACTGTCATATTTACTCCAGTGAACCAAATGTTGTCGGAGTTCCTGTGTGTCGGTTCAACAGGTCTGTTCTAATGAATATCATAAAGAGGCAGCGTTAAAGGAAGGGAAATCAGCATGTTATGTTAGTCCACAGAGAGACAAGTAGACATTCAATTTATATCTTTACGTTTTGGATGATTATTTAAAAACATACTTGTGTTTAAAAAGTAACTAAACCAATACCATATATGAAGAAAATGGAGTATCTAATCTATATATAAATGGCAATTTAAAGTATATTTGAAATTTTACAAACATTTACTTCATTATTCTATCTTTTTCTCTGTAATAGATGTATATGAAAGCGTCTATATGAGGGAAAGGTTTAAACTATTATGTTCCGAAACCAGGCTAATCAATAAACTAAATTTCTGAAATAATTACAGCTTTGTAACTGTCTTTCATTACTTAGATTTTTGTGAAATTATTGATAACTGACTTTTCACTGTTGCATGTAAACTAGTTTTATACTTTCTTTTCCGCATACAAGAAATGGTTTAAATCTTGACATAGTCTTAATATATATCAATGAAAATACCATGTGCGATACGGATTTAATCCTTTCTAATCTGCAGCAGGAAATATTGAAGAGAAAGGAGAAATTGCTCATTATAAGCAATTTCTTGTCTAGTCAAAATGTTTTAAACATCATTCAATAATTGCTGCAGATTTATTACAACCGAGATGTGGATTTAACCCTTTCCCACCAGCAGACGCAATTTTACGCAATAGCAGCAGACGACTTTTGAAAACATTGTGGCCAAAGTTGAAATTGCTTTTGTTTGTTTGTTTGTTTGGAGTTTAACGCCGCTTTCAACAGCTTTGGTCATATCACGGCGGTCAGTGCACCTACCCATGTTTTCCTGGCTTTCCCACACCAGTACTTACACAACATTCTTTCGAAGCCACTGACTACTTTCTCACATAGATCAGAGGTGAGAGGCAATGGAAAACATCGCCTGAAAGAATGTCGCCGCAACCGGGTATCGAACCCGTGACCTCCAGATCACGAGTCAGATACGCTACCAATTGAGCTACCGACGGGTCAGTTGAAATTGCTCATAATGAGCAATTTCACCTTTGGCCACAATGTTTTCATCTTTATTTTACAATTAAGCTATCTTTTATGGAGATTTTTCAGGTTTTTGCCACTATGTTTTCAAAGTCGTCTGCTGCAGATTTGTTGTATGAGGGAAAGAGTTAAGGAATGTTTTAGCACTGAGCATGAGCCATATAATCATTTTATATCACAAAACTTTGATAATTAGCATATTTATCCATCCCTTCATGCCCAATATTATCTCTTATAAGACTCTTTGTAATAGAAAGGATCTGCACGGAAAATATTGAAATAAACAACATAACTCTTTTTCACATGCAGACGCAATACGACGCATCTGCAGCAGACTACTTTTGCAAACATTGTAGCAAAGGGGAAAATTGCGTGTTATGAGCAATCTGTCTTTTCATCACAATTTGTTATTCCCTTTTTATCTTTAGAAACATTCTATATTTTTGTCTAGATGTTTACACAGATGTGTGCTGCACATTTGTTGTATGTGAGAAAGGGCTAAAACAGATTTATTACGGGAAAAACAAAAGATTGCTGATCATAGTAAAAAGTTGTTTCTCCTTCTGCAGATGAGATTGATAGGTTAAATAACAAACATTAATACCTGGATAGGTTAAATAACAAACATTAATACCTGAGTTTCATTTCCAAATAACTTCCACTTTCTGTTAAACAGCGCATAGTGAGCCAGCCCTGTTTTACCAGCTATTGCCACACACTGTCCAGCCTTGTCTATGCAGGCATACTGCAATACACGATAAACATATGTTAACATTTTGTCTCACCTCATTTAAAACTTTCCCTCATATAGGCACTTTAAGTCGCCTATGCAGCAGAAGGCTTTTTGAAAACATGGCAACAATAGAAGCTAATTGCTCAAAACAAGCAATTTCTCCTTTTGTCACCATGTTTTCAACTCCATTCAATTATTGTACTTTCCTTTAAAGGGAGTTTCCAATTTATTCTGGGTATGTTTTTAAAGTCGTCTGCTGAATATCTGTTGGATGTGGGAAAAGGTTAACTTTTAAATAATAATTGCAAGGTTGAAGTGGATACCTTGGTAAAATAAGTGAGAAGCACATCCACAGGTCAGAAGCTATTAAAATATCCGAGGTTGTCAACGGTGACTATAACACAGGAGATCTATTTTTAGCAACTGTGACTTTGACCCAAATTATTCTAAAAGTAACCACAGGCTTCTTTTCTATCTGACTTCCTATGGACAGAATAAGTCAAGTCTTCAGAAAGTAGTTGAATGGAAACAATACTTTGATGTCCACCCTCACACTAAAACACCCAAACAATTATGGAGGGGAATTTCCGACAAAACTCTATGGGTCTAGATGAGATTCTTATTTATGGACATTACATGCTCATTTGTCTTCTTTCTTACAGCGTACATACATGTGACATATCATGTGTCATTCTTATGAGTGCATGGTTGTATGATGCTAATTTCATCTTTCTTTCTTCCACTTGTATGTGTCTAGCCGTATTCGTGTCATCTAGACCCATAGAGTTGGATATTCCCCTCCATAAACAATGACATCAGATTTCCAATTACCAAATGTCAACTTTGTTGATAACCTGGTTTCAAAAAGCAAGACAGTGTAAAAGGGACACCAGGTTATAAATTAGCATACAATTCGAACACATGTGGTGCCTTCGAATATATCCATAAACGAGAGTGTGATGGACGGACCGACAGACAAGCAAACAGTGGAGAAATTTAAATGGACATAACTTGCATTATATGCAGGATAGAGTTATCTTACTTGATAATCTACATAGGTGTGATAGTTGGAAAGGGTTGTATAAAGTTTCAATGCAATGCATTAAGTAAATATTGAGATATTTGAGATATGGACTCTTAATGAAGTTGCACGCCAAACTTTAACCAGAATTTCTTAGTAAAAAAAGGGCCATAATTTGCATTATATGCAGGATATAGTTATCTTACTTCATTTTATATATTGATTGATTGATTGATTGGGGTGTAACGCCGTTTTTAACAATTTCTCAGTTATATCACAGCGGCCAGTTCACCTACTCATGCATTTCCTGGTTTTCTCACACCACTCCACACAACAATCTTCCCAAGCAACTGGCTGCTTTTCCACATAGACTTAGCCCATTGGTGGAAGACGAATGACGCATGTCGCATTTACTTTTGTCAATCGTCGGATTGAGTTATCGTTCTTGATTGTTTACATAGGTGTGATGGTTTGGAAGGGTTGTATAAAGTGTCAATGCAATGCATCAATAAGTTACTTAGATATGGACCCTTAGGGTAGCAGCATACAAAACTTTAACCAGAATTTCTAAGTCATAAAAGGGCCATAATTTGCATTAAATGCAGGATAGAGTTATCTTACTTGAATATTCGAATAGGTGTGGTAGTTGGTAAGCATTGTAGAAAGTTTCAATACAATACATATAGTAGTTACTGAGCTATGGTGAAATATATGTACTTGCATGCAAAGCCTTAACCAAGGTGTGACATGGACGCCAACGCCATGGTGAGTAGAAAAGCTCTCATATTCTACGAATAGTCGAGCTTAAAATAGAACATTAATCATGATCAGAGATGTGGTGAATAATTTACCCACACAGGCCGGTTATTAGTCAGATCACTGTGTTACATATAGCTTTCTTGGCCAGTTGTTATAGAGACAGTTGTGTAGTGTGTTACTTACACATATAGACCATTTGTTAGCAAGATAGCTATGTGATGGATAACCTATCCATACAGGCCAGTTTTTATTCAAATAACTGTAAGTTATATAACTTACCAGGAAATGCCAGTTTTTAGCCAGAAAACTATATGTTATATAACTTACCTGTAACAAGATATTATCCAGGTAGCTGTGTGATGGATAATTGACCCATACAGGCCAGCTGTTTGTCAGATATATATGTGATGGATTACCAACTAAAACAAGCCAGTTGTTTGTCAGATAACTGTATGTTATATAACTTACCCGTATTGGCCAGTTGTTTGTCAGATAACTGTATGTTATATAACTTACCCGTATTGGCCAGTTGTTAGCCAGGTAACTGTGTGATATAGGTATGACTTGCCATTGTTTACTACCAACCAGTATGTGAGACTCAGATCCTGTATACTGACTAGATTTAGAGGTGATGTCCCCTGTATTCATGTATAACTTGTCTTCTCCTTGCAAGAACACATGTTCATGATTAGCCTGTAATGGTGAAAAAGCAGTCTGTCAACCCATAGTCAAGCTTCCTGATTCAATATTTATGACCTGTTAACCCTTTCCCTCATATAGACGCTTTCTGACGCCTCTGCCTTTTGAGTAGCAGTGTCTCGCACTATTATTCTTCCCAGGCTCCCGGCTACCTTTCCCACATGGACTGTTAACCCTTACCCTCATATAGACGCTTTCTGACACCTCTGCAGCAGACGGCTTTTTGAAAACATAGTGACAAAAGAAGAAATTGCCACAATGTTTTCCACTTTTTGTCATATGTTATCCATTCAATTATGGAGATTTTCTATGTTTTGCCAAAGTACGTTCAAAGTCGTCTGCTGCAGAATTGTCGTATGAGGGAAAGGGTTAAGCCAATTGGTATAAGATGAATGCTGCTAGGCAAAATTACTTTTGTCAATCATTGGAAAGAATGACAGGTGTAGTTTGGGTTCAAATTGTTTGTATTTTTTTCCCTTTAACCCTTTCCCACGTGTTGACACTTTCTGACGCCTGTGTAGCAGACGACTTTTGAAAACAATGTGACAAAAGGTAAAATTGCTCAAAACAAGCAATTTCTCCTTCTTTCTGTCACAATTTTATCATCTTTTTTCAGTAATTATTCCTTCATTTATAAAGAATTTCCATGTTTTTGCACAGATGTTTTCAAAGTTGTCTGCTGCAGATTTGTTGTATGTGGGAAAGGGTTAAGCATATTGTTTTATGCAATTATATTTACATTTCATTGTACATACCATACAAGGATTAACAGTTAAAGCACTTTTGACGAACTGTAGTTGTATAGTTTGAGATTGGACCACTGTTTCATATTGACCGGTATCTTCTTCTGGACTGGGCCGACTGATCATCCATAAATGATAACCTTCTAAACCCCATTCCTACAACAGTAATTTGTAACATATATTAACACCTTACCTCATATGATACTTTAGTTGCCTTCTTTGAAAACATTTGTGGAAATAAATGCTTCATTTAGAATAATTTGAATATTTGAAGAAAAATAGGTTAAAATTCAAAATAATTAACACCACATTAAGGACTGATTTGCTTTTCTGGCAATAGAAATTTATATTTTCTATGAATAGTTTTCATGCTTTCAAAGATGAAACAAAACGGAGCAAGAATAAACATATTTTAAAAGAGAATCTAGCCTATTATATAATATGACAAAGCTTCATCATGCTGACTTAAAACATGTGGAAGGCAACAAGATTTTCTTTTCTAGTGACCCAACATGATACATAGTTAAAATTAGTCTAAATATCATTAAGACAAAGTTGCTCAAATAAAAAAAGCGGCCTCTTGAATGTGAACAATGATCAAGACCTATTTTTAATGAGCAATTAATTCTTTTCTAAAACTGATTTCAAAAGCATCTGCCTTAGAAAAATTGGAATGCATTTCCATTATAGATTAGTTGAAGAAGTTAACTTCTATTTTATTGATTTTATTAGTCAATTTAACCCTTTCCCACATACAACAAATCTGCAGCAGACGACTTTGAACAAACGTTGTCAAAATATGGAAAATCTCCATAATTGAATGGATAACCTATGACTAAAAGTGGAAAAAATTGTGGCAAAAGGAAAAATTGCTCGTTCTGAGCAATTTCTTCTTTGGTCACTATATTTTTAAAAAGCTGTCTGCTGCAGAGGCGTCAGAAAGCGCCTATATGAGGGAAAGGGTTAAACAAATTGGAGTCTGCATAAGTATTTTGATGGTTTGTTGATAACAAATACATAAAGGGGTTGAGTCAAAAAGTTACTTCTTAATTTGACCTGTATTAAACAGCCACCTGTGTTCAGCAGCCACATTTTGACTCTCCTTTGGGTGGCCGCAAAACACAATTTTGACTGTTTTTTCCCCCCAGACAACATATATTTGTTAATTGATCGAGGCATATAAAAAATTTAAAAAACCAGGTTGAAAAACATCATTCACCTTATAATGTTCTCTTAGAACCATCTGCTGTATAAAATAGTTAAAACATTGTAGGAAAAAGGAAAAAATCTCTGTTTGCAACAATGTTGCGTCCTGTGATGAACGGGTTTTGCCTTTGGAATTTGTCCACGCAAATAGCACGAGTACTGGTCATGTCTCCAGGAAGCAGACATCGAGCATGATTAATATAAGGATTAAAGCTTGTTTTGCAATCAATATCAAATAAACTAAACTAATGTTATCTGCTGTAAAGGAATCAAAATGTGTTTGACTCAGAGAGAAGATTACAAGGGATTAAAATGACAAACATACCATAGACTTTATGGCAGGTGGAAACAACTGTGGATACTCTTTTGCAAAACTGAAAGACGGATATAATTGAGATCTATATTAGTAAAGATGGCATGAAAATCGCAAACTTCTCATTTTATCACAATGTTTTTCAAAGTTGTCTTCTGCAGAGGTATAGAAAATGTCTGAATGTGGGAAGGGTTATAATCCTTCCATGATGGACATTTTTTCAAGTAATACAGCAATCTTACAAAAGTGTCTTTCGATTGATTGTTTGGACTGTAAATGCTGCTTTCAAATTTTTTCAGTTATACCACAGCCTTTCCTAGTTAAGTTAGCAGTACTACTGCTCCATTTATCCTGACACCAGCCAGTCAGTCGTGAAACAAACCCCACAATTCTGAGCACCATGGAGGGCAGCCATTACTACCATTTTTAAATTGTCTTTCAAAGGGATCCCCTAACTAATAGAAAACCTTATTTTTCATCAAGAAACTGCATCCTGTTATCTTCATATAAAGTTAAATCTACTCATAATGAGCAATTTCTCTTTTTGTCACAATATTTTTATTCAATAACTATACTTTGTTTGTAAATATTTTTCTCTACATATGTTCAAAGTCGTCTGCTGCAAATTTGTTGTATGCTGGAAAGAGTTAAATATCTTTGCTTATGTCTAAAAGAGATGCCGTCTGTATCCAAACTTTTTTAACCCTCATATAGACACTTTCTGACGCCATTGCAGCTGACAGCTTTTTGAAAACATGGCCATAAAAGAAGAAATTGCTCAAAACAAGCAATTTCTCTTTTTGTAACCATGTTTTCAACTCTAGTCAATGATTGAATCTTTCATTTAAAGGGGTTTCATAAATTGTTTTACAAGATGTCTGCTGCAGATTTCTTGTATGTAGGAAAGGGTTAAACTGCCTTCAATTAATATTTACCAAAAGTCTCCTCCGACAGTACAGACAAGCAAAGAACCAAACACACTCCACACTGAGATACCACCATGTTGCCAGGCAACAGCTAAGGCAGTGCCATCTGGTGTCCATTTCATACAAACTACTGATCCAACAGTGCTTTGCATTTCTGAAAGTACAAGCATGTCTCAAACTCAATTTAAATTTGAAATAGTTAACATTCCCTCCTGCAGATTCAATTTGATGCAATTACAGCAACACTTTTGAAAGTTTCGAAAGAATTGTGGCAGTTGCATCAAAATGGGTATGCATGTAAGAAAGGATAGAGTTAATTTATCTTACATTAATCATGAAACAAGTTCTTATAACTTATTTTACATTTCTCTCCATGTCTGCACAGAGGATTAGATAAGGAGGAGCGAATAGGTCTTTCTTATATGATATCTCTCTAAGCACTCATTAAGACCTATGTTGTGAGTATTCAAAAGAATCATCTCACTGAGACGATTCTTTTGAGTACCCACAACATAGGTTTTGGAAGTCAAATAAGGATCTTAAAGCATGAAAAACGCTCCTTATCTACAGCTCTGGTCTGCATATCGGCTTCCAAGAGACTTAACCAGTGTACTCACGCCAATAGTATCTATCAGGTTAAGGGTTGCAAATTTTAAATCATTATATAGTAAGGAGATATTATAGAAAAGAAGATATATTTTATTAATTCTTTCTTTCAAATTTTTCTTACATTGTTTTGCAGATCAAACTATATTTTACTTATAAAAGATATTTTGAAAGTAAAGGACTTTCTTTATTGTAGGGATGCTTTTAATTTTCGGTCAAGGAGAATATTTAGACCTGCCAGCATGACCACATATCTTGATTTCTCTTTTTTCTCTTTGTCCTTTCTAAGTACATTAATTTAGGGTAATGACTTTTAAAACATCCCTTTTACACTCTATATACATGTGTGAGTTTTACAAATTAAAAACAAAAGACAAAGGCCAGTATATTAATTGAATGTATGTATATTTTTATTTAAGCGAAATTCATACTGTATCTACTCTAGACAGTAAAATAGAGAACCCTTCTATTGAATTTGTAAATGTAGTCTGGTTCCTTAAAATTACATGCTATGATATATTACGCAGTAATTAGACGAAGAAGCCTCGTCCCGTATTCACTAAACTTTTCAATTTAGATATTTGTCTAAATCTAAATCTTAATATGTAGTCCACGTTTTAGATTTAATCCGTATTCACCAACACGTTTTAAACCGATCTCAATTTGGTCTAATGTGTAAATGTCGTAAGCGGCCACGCAGCGACTCTGGTTCCCGAATCAAGTTAAGAGCTAAAATAAAAGACAGTACCATTCATCTATAGTCTATTTATAGATTTTCATTTTTATCGCAATTTCACATACATTTTTCATTTGCTTTGCTTTTAATAATCTGACTTTCATGTTCAGTACATACTGGATTCAAAGTTAACTTTGAGAACAATTGTCATCGCAAAATGCAGACATGAAAAAAATTTAATTCACAGAATAATATCAGTTTCAATATCAATTTTTTGCCGTTGCAGTTCCACATTTCATGAATATCGCGGTAAACACGATATCGGTGTATTTTGCCTAGCCAACAACATGTTTTATCACGGATGCGATGTGAACATCCAGAATACTTAAATGAAATGAAATCTTCTGGTTCTTACAAACAAAGTGTGATCGGATTAACTGAACTGTATTTAACTTATCACTGTAAATGTAAACAGCATTTTAACTTTTATATCAACTGGTAAATTTACAGTTTGAGAAATAAATTCAAGTAAATGTTCAAGCACTGGTTTAACGTTTTCCAAAAAATTGAAACTAGTTCCTATGTTAAGCCTTTCCCTTATACGTTGCACATTAAGTAAACATTGGAACATTTTGCTAAATGAAGGTATAATTTATGGACATAAAGTAGAAAACATTGTAGCAAAAGGATAAATTCCTCGTGATCAATTTCTCTTTTTGTCACAATGTTTTCAAAAGTCGCTGCAGCTATTGTCAGTCTTTCGGATTACGTGTACAAAGAAATATGTTTACTTGATTTTTCTGAATGCTAATCACGACACGAGTTCACATCAGTTTCGTCAACTCGAGATTGTGCGTTTGTAATCCGACAGCTTTGATTTTCAATTGCTCAATTTGCCACAATAATTTCAACTCTTTTCAATTATCTTACTATCATTTATAGAGATTTTCTATGTTCTGTACTTGATGATTTTAAAGTCTGTCAGAGAAAAACATCATTGAAATCATTGTGGCAAAAGGAGAAATTGCTCATAATGAGCAATATCTGCATTTGCCACAATAATTCAACACTTTTCAATTATCATACGATCATTTATAGAGATTTACTTGATAATTTCAAAGTCGTCTACTGCAGATTTGTTTTATGTGGGAAACCCTTATCCATTACCTTGACTTACTGATACAAACGAAAAACAGATTTTCTGTGTGTCAGCATTATTTGATAAAACATTATCATAACAGGGCGTGTGTTTAATACAAATAGTTGATTGTTTTTGGTACTAATTTAAATTTATCATAACCTCTTGTCCATTTATCTTTAGTATTATATGTCACTTTTTATGATCAGCTTAACTCTAAATTATCTCATTCACTTAAAACACAGTGTCTTATATTAAAACACAGACCCTGCCAGGTTAAATATCCTACATAAAACTTATATCTTCAATAATCGATATCAGCATTACTGACTACAGATTAAATTGTTCTAATGTTTGTGGATTTAAATGATCTTTTTTTTTATTTCTTCATGTGAAACGAAATATTGCGGCTTCTCTTTGATGCTTTGCATCAAACATCCGTCTTGTATCATAATAGGATATCATTTAGTTGATAACAGGAGAAAGAGATAAATGATTCCTTGACTTATTGAACAGTGCAGAAACAGATCAAACTGCTGGCAAACAGGATCTACACGGGTTCAAAATGCCCTGTGGATGGTCTTGCTGTAGTGTAACTCATTTGTACAAACCTGGAAAGTTTTTACTGGAGACCTGGAGTTTGTGTGTGGCTTCTAGTGTGCTATCAACCTCATTAATACTGTAAACAACACCATGGGATCTACAATGTACAGATGATATCATTAACCCTTTCCTTCATACGACTACTCTGCAGCAAACTTTTGAAAACATTTTGGCAAAGGCAGAAATTGTTCATGATGAGCAATTTCTCTTTTCGTCACAATGCAATGTTATTCAATTATTGTTCTTTTATTTATAGAGTTTCTATTTTTGACTAAATATTTACAAAGTCACCTGCTTAAGATTTAATTCTTTAACCCACATCATAATTTAATAGTTCAAACTTGAACATTCAGAATATGCAAAAACATTGCTTTTGGACCAAAGTTAAAATATTATAGGAAAAGGACCATTTACTCCTTTAGTAATTATGAGTAATTTCATTTATCCCAGAATGTGTTTTCTGCTGCATAGATCACTATTTATACCCTGCAGAGTAAAGTGTCTGACTGAGTAAAAGTTTTATGCCTGAAATCTCCTTTTAATTCTTTCACACATGCAGATGCATTTTGACAAGTCTGTGACAGATAACTTTTGAAAATATTATGGCAAAAGGAGAAATTGCTCATATTAAATAACTATATAGCACTTTCAGGAGAAGATATAGAAGCAAATAAGAGAAAATAGCCCTGCCCTTACACACCCCGTTTTTATAAGGAACAAATTAAATATGAAATACAACAAATAAATTTTGGTATTGAAAAAACAATGACAAATGGGAGAAATTCAACTAAAATAGCACTTCTACTTTTTCTAACAATGTTTTCTTAAATGTACAAGTGAATTTTATGAGGTTACACCAATACTAGTTACTGCGCTGACTTACCCTGTACAACCGAAAGCTATAAGTCTATATCTGTGATTGACAGCGACACATGTAGCATCTATCATGTCCATGGCCCAGACACCGGTATAAGTCTGATATAAATATATACATTATAGTACAATCATTTCATATAATTATCATGAACATCTGTATTGGCAACAGACAAATTTTGAAAACATTGTGACATAATGAGCAATTTCTCCTTTTTCCACAATGTTTCAAATCTTATTGAATAATTCAAATTTCACTAACCGTTTTTCAAAGTTGTCTGCTTCAAATTTATTGTTTGTGGGAAAGAGTCAAATGAAAACGAACGAATGAATCATAATCAGGTCCTTTCACATACAAAACTACCATGTATGCTACTTTTAGAATCTTAAAGATTGCCCTGGTGGCATGTCGAATGTCTGGATTTGTTTAAATTTGCAAATTCAACAATTTCTCTAACAGAATTAAATAGTGTTTTATATTGCATGAATGATTCTAAAAAGGAAGCAAACAATTTACTTAGCCCTACCTCTTTACAACAAAAAGAATTCTCATGACGCACAGGTACAGATAAGGAGGGGTATCCAGCTCTTTTCCCACAATTTCTCTCTAATTATTAGAGCAAACCCTGTGTTGTGGGTACTCAAAAAAATCGTCTCACTGTGACAATTCTTTTAAGTACCCACAACATAGGGTTATATTTTCAAATAAGGATTTTAGAACATGCAAAAGCTGTGATCATTTTCATGGTAAATTTACCAGTACTGCTGGTAAATGAATCCTGACACAAGTGCATCAGATGTATTACAGTCCTCCTAACCCTGAGCACCTAACAGGGAAATGCCATTTTCAAAATCTCTGCTATGATCTTCTTGAGATATCAGTATGTTTTGATATGAAACAAGCAGTCTGAGAAGTAACGATCCCAATGTTGATAGTACTTACACTATTTTCTGTTTTAGAGGAAGGTGGCATCATGAGAAGAGCTTTACCCGTAGATAATACAATACTATAACCACCAATGATAGGACTGAACTCCATTTGTATTATGTATCCATCTCTTTCTGTCAGCTTTGAACCTGGAAGCATAAATCAATCAACCAATTATCTCACTTAGTTTAAGACTTTTCTTCATTGACATTTTGTAAAAAAAAAAAAAAATAACACAGGGCCAAGTTGTAATTTGGCGAGTCACATTTCTGAAAATTATTTTGAAATCAGGTAAGCAGATTCAGAGAAGAATATCAAAACTTTGTGGAGTGTTTCTGCAAAATAATTTGAAATCAGTCCAGTACTTTCAGAGAAGAAGATTGTCAAAGTTGCAACACAGATGGAAAATTGCTCCGATGTTTGTCTGAATAAAAATGATCCTGTATACCAGTATGTAAAGCAAGGGTTTCAGATGCAAAGCAAAACACCTTTTCAAACCAATAATTTCAGATAGCATCTGTATTAGGAGAGGATTAACCCATTCCAACATGCTAATGCAATTTGAAACATCTGCGGCAGACAACTTTTTGAAGCATTGAGGCAGATTGAGAAATTGCTCATAATAAGCAATTCTCCATTTTCTATAATACTTTCAAATATATAGATATATAAATATTTGCCTGTGTGTTTTCAAAGACATCTGCTAGAAGAGGGTTAGAACTTGCTTCTAGATTGTTTGATTGATTGATTGGGGTTTAACGCAGTTTTTCAACAATTTTTCAGTCATATGACGGCGGCCAGTTCACCTACTCACATGTTTTTCCAAGCAACTGGCTGCTTTTCCACATAAACTGTTAGCCCATTGGTGGAAGACGAATGACTTCTTGATTTTAAAATATCTGTGGCAGATTTATTATATGTAGAAGAGCGTTTAACCCTTTCCCTCATATAGACGCTTTCTGACGCCTCTGCAGCAGACAGCTTTTTGAAAACATAGTGACAAAAGAAGAAATTGCACAAAACGTGCAATTTCTCCTTTTGCCACAATGTTTTCCACTTTTCGTCATAGGTTATCCATTCAATTATGGAGATTTTCCATCTTTTGTCAAAATACGTTCAAAGTCGTCTGCTGCAGAATAGTCGTATGGGGGGAAAGGGTTAACTTACTTCTTGACTGTAGAAAATCTGCTGCGACAGTGACATTCCAGAGTGAGAAAGAGCCTTTATTATTGATAACTCCGTTCCATCTTAACCGTGTGATGTTCCCATCTTTTGTAGCCACAGCGAGTTCCTCCCTCACGCATAAACAACTGTTAAATAAGGAACAAACATAAATCACAAGTTCCTCCCTCACACATAAACAACTGTTAAATAAGGAACACACATTAATCACAAGTAGTTCCTCCCTCACACATAAACAACTGTTAAATAAGGAACAAACATTAATCACAAGTTCCTCCCTCACACATAAACAACTGTTAAATAAGGAACAAACATTAATCACAAGTTCCTCCCTCACGCATAAACAACTGTTAAATAAGGAACAAACATAAACCACAAGTTCCTCCCTCACGCATAAACAACTGTTAAATAAGGAACAAACATAAACCACAAGTTCCTCCCTCACGCATAAACAACTGTTAAATAAGGAACAAACATAAACCACAAGTTCCTCCCTCACGCATAAACAACTGTTAAATAAGGAACAAACATAAACCACAAGTTCCTCCCTCACGCATAAACAACTGTTAAATAAGGAACAAACATAAACCACAAGTTCCTCCCTCACGCATAAACAACTGTTAAATAAGGAACAAACATAAACCACAAGTTCCTCCCTCACACATAAACAACTGTTAAATAAGGAACACACATAAATCACAAGTTCCTCCCTCACGCATAAACAACTGTTAAATAAGGAACAAACATAAACCACAAGTTCCTCCCTCACGCATAAACAACTGTTAAATAAGGAACAAACATAAACCACAAGTTCCTCCCTCACGCATAAACAACTGTTAAATAAGGAACAAACATAAACCACAAGTTCCTCCCTCACGCATAAACAACTGTTAAATAAGGAACAAACATAAACCACAAGTTCCTCCCTCACACATAAACAACTGTTAAATAAGGAACACACATAAATCACAAGTTCCTCCCTCACACATAAACAACTGTTAAATAAGGAACAAACATTAATCACAAGTTCCTCCCTCACGCATAAACAACTGTTAAATAAGGAACAAACATAAACCACAAGTTCCTCCCTCACGCATAAACAACTGTTAAATAAGGAACACACATAAACCACAAGTTCCTCCCTCACTCATAAACAACTGTTAAATAAGGAACAAACATAAACCACAAGTTCCTCCCTCACACATAAACAACTGTTAAATAAGGAACAAACATAAACCACAAGTTCCTCCCTCACACATAAACAACTGTTAAATAAGGAACAAACATAAATCACAAGTTCCTCCCTCACACATAAACAACTGTTAAATAAGGAACAAACATAAACCACTAGAATGTTAACCCTTTCCCACATAATGACGCCTCTGCAGCAGACAAATTTGAAAAATATTGGGACAAAAGGTGAAATTGCTTATAATAAGCAATTTCTCCTTTTGTCACACTGTTTTCAACTTTATTCTAAAACTTAACTTTGATATAAAGAGAATATCCATATTTTCTACCAGGTTATTTCAAAGTCTTCTGCTGCAAATATATACATGGGAAAGGTTTTTTTTTTTTTGTGGAGATCAGGGTAACTTGATGGAGAAAATAGAGGAGTAAGCAGTATCACTTAATGTAAATTGTCCAACCCTGGCATCTCAAAGTTTAACCCTTTCCGACATGCAACAAATCTGCAGCAGACTCAAAAATATAGAAAATCTCTATAATTGTAGGCATACATGTAATATCTGAAAAAGTTAAACAAGAGCACCGCGTACGGCACAGTCGCTCGACTGATAGAAAACAGAAAAAAGCTGAGCTGAACAAAAAACCTTAACCGGACGACCACGCAGTCGCCGACGACGCCAGGGTCAAGACAATAGCTCTCGTTTTTTCAAAAGTCGAGCTAAAAAAAATGGGCTGAAAGAAGATATTGCTTGTTTTAAGCAATTTCTCCTTTTGTCACTATGTTTTCAAAAGTTATCTGCTGCACATGCATCAAAATGCGTCTATAGGTTGGAAAGGGTTATAAACAAATTGAGCAAAATAAGAATATCTGCTCTTTTATGTAATATACACTTGTGCAACATCACACAAAAACTGCTTTTCTTGATTTTACAACAGACAGATCAAGATCAGCCTGTGCCTCCACAAAGCCATACACAGATTTTCTCTATTTTATTTCTGAAGACACAAAAATCCGACAATACAAGTAGGCAAATTCATTTTTAATGACATCCATTTAAAAGAACACCTATGGGTCTGTTTTCTTGTGACATAGCTCATTAACCCTGTCCCACATACAACAAATCTGCAGCAGACGACTTTGAAAACATGTAGACAGAAGTATCAAATATCTCAAAAAATCAAAGTGTACTTGCTGAAAAGATAACATTGGGGCAAAAGGAGAAATTGCTTGTTTTGAGTAATTTCTTCTTTTGTCACAATGTTTTCAAAAAGTCGTCTGCTGCAGAGGTGTCAGAAAGCATCTATATATGGGACAGGGTAAAGAAACAAGAGGGCCAAGATGGCCCTAAATCGATCACCTAATTGATAGTAAATTAGTAGCAAATATTTAACTGCAAATATCTGGGAAAATGTTATCAGGGAGTGTAAATGAAACTGCAAAGGAGTGGACACTTCTCAAGAAACAGCTTATCAGTAAAGGCCATTTATATCTTGAAATCTAACAAGAACTTTAATAAGAATGGAATTATAAAGTTTTTGTCATTTTGCACCTTTTCTGATGCCGCCTTGCTGCCCTGTTTTTCAACGAAATCAATATGGCTTCAACAGTTTATTTAGAGGGTCACTTAAGGAACATTTCTACCAAATTATCTTGCAATCGCACAAGTAGATTATGGAGGAAAAGGATTTTAAAATTTGGGTATTTTTCTCACTTTCTGATGCCGCAACAACCAAAGTTATCAATGGAATTTAAATCTTTGAACAATTTTGAAAGAGGACCACCAAAGGAACATTCTTGATTCGTATTATATTTTCTTAAAATCAGACAAACACTTTCATAAAAATGGAATTTTCAAATTTTGTCATTTTGCCCCTTTTCTGATGCCGCCTGACTGCCATGTTTTTCGACCAAACAGTATGGCTTGAACAATTTTTATAGAGGGTCACCCAAGGAACATTTCTACCAAATTATATTTGAATCTGACAGGCAGATTCGGAGGAGAAGATTTTTAAAGTTTGGACATTTTGTCCCCTTTCTGATGCCGCAGCAACCAAAGTTCTCATTGGAATTTTAATCTTTGAACAATTTTGAAAGAGGACCACCAAAGGAACATTCCTGTGATGTTTTGTGGAAATTGGTCTATTGGAATGGTAGGAGTTGGTTGTCATTTGTAGCTAAAAGTTCAATTTACCCCTTTTGAGATGACGCCTGGTTGCTATGATTGTGTAACCAATCAAAACGCCTTAATCAAATTAAATAGAGGATCATTACAGTAAGATTCATATTATATTTTCTTAAAATCAGACAAGCACTTTCATAAAAATGGAATTTTCAAATTCTGTCATTTTGCCCCTTTTTTGATGCCGCCTGACTGCCATGTTTTTCGCCCAATCAGTATGGCTTGAACAATTTTTATAGAGGGTCACCCAAGGAACATTTCTACCAAATTATATTTGAATCTGACATGCAGATTCGGAGGAGAAGATTTTTAAAGTTTGGACATTTTGTCCCCTTTCTGATGCCGCAGCAACCAAAGTTCTCAATGGAATTTAAATCTTTGAACAACTTTGAAAGAGGCCAACCAGAGGAACAGTCCTGTGATGTTTCACGGAAATTGTCCTTGGAGTTTGGGAGGAGATGATGTTTAAAGCTAAAAGTTAACGCCGGACGGACGGACGGACGGACGGACGGACGGACGACGGACGACGGACAAAAAGTGATCAGAATAGCTCACCTTGAGCCTTTGGCTCTAGGTGATCTAAAAAGCAAGAGGACAATAATATCCCATTGTTGTAATGACGTACACTTGTCACAGTAATAAGCCATGCACTTTATAGTCTTAAAGGTTATGGTTGTTTCTATCATATCACCATTAAATGTTTCACTTGAAACTTTTCCCATTTCAAACTCATTTTGATGCATCTTCAGCAGTCTTTTGAAAACATTGTGCCAAAAGGATCAATTGTTCACAATGAACAATTTCGCCTTTTGCCAGAACGTTGTCAACTTGATTCAATAATTTTTTTTGCATAATTTTACAAAGATTCCTTCGAAGTCGTCTGCTACAGGTTTGTCATATGTGGGTAAGGGCTATAACAGGAAGAGATCCATGAGGCACTGGATCACTCACCTGGGTATGTGCCCCTAAATTCAAGATCACTATTTAGAGGCAATGTAACCATTTCCCACAAAGAAAAAATCTGCAGTATAGTCAGTCGTCAATCTATACTGCACCATTACGCAGTAGTGTTTAGTTATCAGTCCTGCCCAATTGAAAAAAGATCCAACCAAACCCTCTTGAAAACAACAACAATATAAACCCTAAGTTGGGGTGGGGGTGATGGTGTAGCATTTTGGTTCAGTATAAATGAAATGGGGTAAAGCAGTTTAGATCAGTATTTCAACAATGAAGAACTTACCATGTAATTTTTGATGCCAGTTTGATGGTTTCCTGTAAGGACAGTTTGATAGCAGGCACACTGTCCCCCTCAGGGGCATCGTTTAAATGGGAATCCTTCCTATAGGTCTGGGACCTGAAACATATTATATTGATTATAATTAAGCTTCAATGTATTGCAAAACAGACATTATGAGCAAGTTTTCCTTCTGCCACAATGTTGTTAAAACTCTACTACAAGCATGTCAAGGCCCAAACATTTTTAGAATGAAAGCATTTTAAACTTTATTCAATAATCATACTTTTATTTAAAGAGATTTTATATATTTTTGTCAAGACCAGTACAGATCAGATGCAAATTGAGCAAATGAACATGCTTATTTAAATTACCAGTTGGCTCTTGTGGGAATACCCATTATTTTCCTGTATAAAGGTTCAAATTGCTTCTCTTTGCATAATAATAACAAGTTATAACCTGGATCATCCTGAAACACTCAACCCTTTACTGCATACAACAAATATGAAACTTTCAAAGCATGGAAAAAAACTTATCTTAAATCTCTAAAACTGAAATTATATTTATTGAATAGAGTTGAAAACATTGAGGCAATTTCTCGTTTTGCCATTTTTTTTTCAAACGTCGTCTGCAGGTGAAAAAGGGTTAAAAAGCAAGATTTTAATGGATTGCAAGATCAAGCATTTATTGTCTATTTAGGAATACAGAAATATGGAAAGAAAACTGGCCTAGTTATGTATTCATTGTATTCATCATGCGATAGTTCAATTTCCACATTTCAAGCAACTAAGTAACAAAAGGGCCATGATGGCCCTGGATCGCTTATCTGAGTAATACAATGTCCTGTCAACCACAAATACTCACTTTACGGTCAGTTAAGCTAATACAAGAGGCCCAAGAGGACCAGTCTAGTTACACTGCCACAGAGAAAAATAACCCACACCCTATGTTGCCTGTCTTTTGTCAAGCTAATATGACTTAAGAGGTCACCAAAGAAATGTTTATGTACCTGTTAGCATTTCAAAATCAGCCATAATTTTCTAAATCTTACTCTCTGACCATAAAGGTAAAACCGCCCCAGCCCTTTGTGGTCTTTTGACCACAATCATGGCTTGAAGGGTAGAGGGTCTTCCAAAGAACTTGTCCAAAATTGTATTGGAAAATCAGTCAGATACTTTCGGACACCAGCCAGTCAGTTGTAATGCTAACCCCGTAACCCTGAGCGCCAAGGAGGGCTGCCATTTTTAAAGTCTTTGGTATGAACCACACAGGGATCGAACCCACAACCGCCGCTCCTGAGGCCGACACTCTATTATAACCATCACTGAGGCAGTCTTAATACCTTCAGGAGAGATTTTTTGTAAAGTTTTCACTAAATTAATATGAGTCAAAACAGCCCAGCCCAGCCCTCTGGAGACCATGCTTTATTTTACCAATCAGCATGGCTTTATGTAATTCTACAAATTATTTGGAAATCGGCCAAATACTTTCAGGAGAAGATTTTGAAGATTTTACTTTAGCCATATCAGGCAGAACAGTCCAATCAACATGGCTTGAAGGAATATGATAGAGGGTCACCCAATGGAACATGTCTACAAAATGATTTGGAAATCAGCTAGATCATTTAAAGATTTCTAAAGATTTCACTAAAGCAATATAAGAACAAGAGGCCCAAGAGGGCCAGTATCGCTCCACGGCCATAAGGCAAAAATAAAATCTCCAAACAGCCCTACCCCCTGGTGGCTATTTTTTTTACAAACCACCATGGCTTAAAGGAATCTTGTAGAGGGTAACCCATGGAACATTTCTACAAAATTATTTGAAAATCTGCTGAACACTTTTGGAGAAGAAGATTTTTTAAGTTTTCACTATAGCTATATAAGGCAAAATAGTCCCGCCTCCCATGTTTTTCGCCCTATCAACATTTCTTGAAGGAATCTAATAAAGGGTCACCCAAGGAACATTTCTACAAAGTTTTTGAAAATCGGCCTGACACTTTCGGAGAAGAAGATTTTTTAAGTTTTCACTATTTTTTTCTTTTGGTTGCCATGGAAACCAGAATTATGGATGGATCAAAAATGTTTAAGGAATTTAAGAGAGGACATTGAGAGGATGCTTCCTATGAAGTTTCAACCAAATTAGCCAAGTGGTTAGGGAGAAGAAGTGGTTTAAAGGAAAAAGTTAACGGACGCACAGACGCACAATTCGTAATGACATAAGCTCGACTGGCTTCCAGCCAGTGGAGCTAAAAACCTGCTTGCCCCCTGTCGGCTTAGAGCTGGCTATGTTAAATGACAAATCAACATGGCTTGAAGGAATCTGATAGAGAGTCAACCAAGGAACATTTCTACAAAACTATTTGAAAATCAGCAAACCAGTTTGGGAAAGGAACTTTTATTAAGCTTTTTTCTTTCGGTTGCATTGGAAACCAGAATTCTGCGTGGATAATAAAAATGAAGGAATTTTGGTGAGGACATTGAGAGGATGCTTTCTGTGAAGTTTAGCTGAGCTAAAAATGAAATTTTGAAATTTTGCCCCTTTTCTGATGCGGCCTGGATGCCATCTTTTTCCACTAATCAATATGGATTGAACAATTTTTTGTTAAGGGTTACCCAAGGTTCATTTCTACCAAATTATATTGGAATCTGACAAGCAGATTCAGAGGAGAAGAATTTTAAAGTTTGGACATTTTGCCCATGATGCTGCAGCAACCATAGTTCTCCTTGGAATTTAAATCTTTGATCAATTTTGAAAGAAGACCACTAAAGGAACATTCCTGTGAAGTTTGGTTGAAATTGGTCCTGTGGTTTAGGAGGAGATGATGTTTAAGGCTAAAAGTTAATGACGGACGACGGACAGAGAGTGATCAGAATAGATCACCTGGAGCATTCAGCTCAGGAGATCTAAAGAAGAGGGCCATGTATAGCTCACCTGATTTAATAGAACTTCAATAGTTTTCAAAGTTTTATACTCTATACATATAAGGAAAACAAGCAACTCCCCTGGTGGCCATGTTTTTCAACGGATCGGATTTATTTGAACAACCTAGGTAGAAGGTCACCCAAGGAACATTTGTGCCAAATTATTTTTAAATCAGGCAGGTGCTTTTGGACAAGAAATTTTTTAAAATTTTACCATGCACATATAAGGAAAACAAGCCCCGCCCCTGGTGGCCATGTTTTTCAATGGATTGGATTAATTTGAACATTCTTGGTAGAAGGTCCCCCAAGGAACATTTGTGCCAAATAATCTTTAAATCGGGCTGGTACTTTTGGACAAAAAGATTTTAAAGTTTTTACAATGCACATATTAGGAAAACAAACCCTGCCCCTGGCGGTCATGTTCTTCAATGGATCGGATTAATTTGAATAATTTTGGTAGAAGGTCCCCAAGGAATATTTGTGCCAAATTATCTTTAAATCGGCCAGTACTTTTTGAAGATTTTTAAAGATTTTACAATGCACATATAATGAAAACAAGCTCGGCCCCTTGGTGGCCATGTTTTACAACGGATCGGATTTATTTGAACAACCTTGGTAGAAGGTCACCAAAGGAACATTTGTGCCAAATAATTTTTAAATTAGGCAGGCAGTTTTTACAATGCACATATTATAAGGAAGTTTTGGCAATTTTCCCTTTTCTGATGCCGTGGCAACCAAGTTCTTCTTGGAATTTAATTCTTTGAACAGAGGACCACCTAAGGAACATTCCTCTGAAGTTATTTTGAAATCAGTCCATTGGTTTAGTAGGAGAAGTCATTTGTAGAAAATTGTTAACAGACGGACGTACAGATGACGATGACGCCGGACGCCGAGTGATCACCAAAGCTCACCTCGCACTTCGTTCTTAGATGATCTAAAAAGGACAAACTGAAGATCAATTTAAGACAGAAGAAAAATATGAGAAAAGGACGAATGGCTCAATATAAGCTATCTTTTCCACAATGCTTTCTCCAGAATTCTGTATGGATCCAAAAGATTTGATTTAGAGGCTTTTTAAGAAATGTCATCACAATTGCCACAATGGTTACAGAGAAAAATATGTTTAACCCTTTCCAACATAAAGACGTTGTCTGATGCCTCTGCAGCAGACGAATTTTGAAAACATTCTGACAATGGCAGAAATTTCTCAAAACAAGAAATTTCTCCTTTTGCACCAATGTTTTCACCTTTTTTAGTTATTGCATCTTCACTTTAGACATTTCTCATGTTTTTCCTGAATGTTTCCAAATTCGTCTGCTTCAGATTGGATGTATGTGTGAAAGGGTTAAAATAAATTATTGACACAACAACAGCAGACGCATGGCTATCACAATAGCTCATCTTGAGCATTTTTGTGCTCAGGTGAGCTAAAAAATAAAACCAAATGCATAAATGTTAAAAATATAACAAATTCATTAACTTAAAATTTATGTTTTTGATATTATTTAAGAGATGTACTTAAAAGACTATTCCCTCATGTTTTTGAAGAAGACAATATCAAATAAATGATCAAAGATTATAAATGTAAGGACAAGTTACCTCCCTTCCGTAGTTATATAGAGACAGTGATGATTAGGCACCGAAATATCTAAATCCACTATGAAGAAAACCACATAACCCTTGCTGGTCTGAAATTAACAATCATACACAACATATAATACATAATCCTTTAACAATCATACACAACATATAATACATAATCCTTTAACAATCATACACAACTTATTACACATAATCCTTTAACAATCATACACAACATATTACACATAATCCTTTAACAATCATACACAACATATTACACATAATCCTTTAACAATCATACACAACATATTACACATAAGCCTTTCCCACATACAAGAAATCTGCAGCAGACTTTGATAACATCGAGATAAATATATGCCCCCTGGTGGCCATGTTTTTTACCAATTACAATGGCTTAAAGGAATCTCTTGGTGTCACCAAAAGAGCATTTCTGCAAATTTGCCAAGAGGGAGAAGATTTTTAAAGTTTTCACTGAAGCCAATACAAGTTTAACAGCCCCGCCCCCTGGCAGCCATATTTAAAGACCAATCAACATGGCTTGGTGGAATCTGATAGAGTCATCAAAGGAATAGGTTTTCACTAAAGCCATATAAGGCAAAATAGCCCCGCCTCCTGGAGGTCATGTATTTCGACTAATTAAGATGGCTAGAAGGAATCTGATAGAGGAAAATTCTTACGAAATTATTTGAAAATCTGCCAGTCACTTTCAGGAGAAGATTTTTTAAGTTTTCACTATAGCCATACATGTATAAGGCAAAATAGCCCCATCCCCCTGGCGGCCATGTTTTTCGACCAATCATCATGGCTTGAAGGAGTCTGCTAGAGGTTCAACCTAGGAACATTTCTACAAATTTATTTGAAAATTGGCGAAACAGTTTTGGAGGAGAAGAATTTTAAAGTTTTTTCTTTCGGTTACCATGGAAACCAGAATTGTGCATGGATCCAACAAAATTGAAGGAATTTAGGAGAGGACATTGAAAGGATGCTTCCTATGAAGTTTCATTCCATTTGGCCAAATGGGAGGAGAAATCATTTGAAGCAATATGTTGACAAACGCACGCACACACAGACAATTCACCATGACATAAGCTTAACTGGCTTTCAGCCAGTGGAGCTAAAAACTGCTAAATTAATGTAAAACTATTGAATAGAATAGAAGATATTGCAGCAAAAGGAGAAATGGCTTATCATGACCTATTTCTCTTTTTGCCAAATTGTTTTCAAAAGCTGTCTGCTGCAGCTTCAACGAAATTTGTCTACAGGTTGGAAAGAATTAAATCAAGGGAAAATTTACACTATTCAACTGCTTCAGTGTTTTTATACATTATTTCATTCATATTACGTATGTTTCCTTAAGTCTATATATAATAAAGATTGAGCTCCACATATAGAAAGTCTGTTTTAATTGTCTACACTATTAGTCATGTGACACATCCAGATACTAAAACGCATCTGGAGCAGACATGAGTCTTTTACAGACTCTGTTGGAAAAGGAGAACTTGCTTAATTTCTTCTTTTCTCACAGTGTTTTCAACTCGATTCAATAACCCTTTAACACATACAACAAATCTGCAGCATATGACTTAACCCTTTCCCTGTGAAGACACATTTTGACGCATCTGCAGCATCTGACTTTTGAAAACAATGTGGCAAATGGGGAAATTGCTCATAATGAGCAATTACTCCATTTGCCACAAAGTTTTCAACTATATTCAATAACTATATCATCATTTGTAGAGATTTTTTCATACTTTTGCCTAGATGTTTCGTAAGTCCTCTGCTGTATATCTATTGTATACAGAAAAGGGTTAAAATAGGACAGCATGACTAGTAGGGGTATAATTATTGTGAAAGTAAAGTGAACAGAAGCTGTGTCAATGAAAAAAGTAAACAACTTGTGTACCATCCTCATTCCTCATTATTAAAGAGTATTAACAAAAATATGCACAGGGCAACATTTCAGAATTATTCAGAATGTGGACTGTTTGGAATGTGAAAGCTGTAACCACTGTATCATGATATACAAATTCATGCCTATGTCTTCAATGTTCCTAGCCTAAATACAAAGTGACTTTTGGCTTGACATGGACTAAATATCTATTAAGCTGGCTGTCAAATCCAAGCCATAGACATGTCATTAACTCCCAACCCAAATGTTCCTGTCATGTCATTGTAAAAACATCCTGTTAGCCCTTTAAGTTTTTTTAAGAATTTCACTATACATGTATATACATATTAGGTAAACGAGATCTTCCCCTGATGGCCATGTTTTTCAACGAATCTGAATAATTTGAACAATATTGGTAGCGGGTCACCAAGGGAAGGTTTGTGCAAATTTTTCTGATTCCACGGCACCCATAGTTCTCCACGGAATTAAATTCTTTCAGCAAATTTAAAGAGAACCACCTCAGGAACATTTCTGTGAAAATTATTTTGAATTTGGTTAATTCGTTTAGAAGGATAAGTTGTTCGTAGAAAAGTGTGAACAGATGGATGGACAGATGAGCGATCACTATGGGCTCACCATGCACTTTGTGCTCAGGTGAGCTAATAATCTGGAAGATCTCTTGAATTGAAATATATTATATAATGTATTTATAGGATATAGCTGAAAATTATTTGACAGAATTAATGGAAAAATTGCTCATTATGACCGATTTCTCCTGTTGCCAAAATGTTTTTGCAAAAGTCATATGTATTTGAAAAAGGGGTTCTATTATGTTAAACAATAAGAGTACAGTTTGGATGAACTAATCTGTAGTTAACCCTTTCCCACATACAAACCCTTTCTCACTCCTTTGCAGCAGATGACTCTTTAACCATTATAAGTGACAAAGGAAGATACTGCTTATGATGAGCAATTTCTCCTTTTGCCACAGTGTTTTCCATTCCATTCAGTAATTTCATTTTCATTTGTTCAGGTTTACCATATATTTTTCCAGATGTTTTCAAAATTGTCTGCTACAGATTTTCTGTATGTGGCAGGGCAAGGGTAAGACTCACAAATGAACATAAATACTTTTTTCAATTGACAGGAGTTAAGACTTTCCCATATATAGATGCTTTCTGAAGCCTCTGCAGCAGACGATTTCTGAAAACATTGTGACAAAAGGAGAAATTGCTCAAAACAAGCAATTTCTCCTTTTGCCACAATCTTTTCAACTATATGCAGAAATGAGACTCATTTTAACAGAGATTTTTTTCTTTATTGCCTTGATATTATTTAAGTCGTCAACTGCAGATTTATTATATGTGGGAAAGGGTTAAAAAGCACTGATAGCATCTGTGATAGACGTTATTGATCTCTAACACTGATCTACACATCCTTTTTTTATAGAGGTAGGTGATAATAATTTACCCCTATTATAGCCCTTTCCCACCTGTCAACGCATTTTGAGGCAAAAGTAGCAAACGACTTTTGAAAAAATTGCTCATGATGAGTAATTTCTCCTTTGAACACAATGTTTTCAACTTTATTTAACAATTAAGCTATCTTTTATAAAGATTTTGTCAATATATTTTTGAAGTCGTCTTTCGCAGATTTAGTGTATTTGGGAAAGGGATAGCTCAAATATTTAAACATACACTTCAAGTTAGCTGAGGTATCAAGGATTTTACATGTGCAACAGCCTGTCCATGCGGAAAAGTTGATATTGTGAAGTTTTGATCCAGATCAGGTTGTCCATCCACAATCTTATCATCATCTACATTGTTCACATAATACAAAGTCTTATTTAAGCTTGTTAGAAGCTTTTGTCAACTTGAGTAGATTAAGATTAAGTCATAGCAGATATACAAGCTGAACTGAACCTCCACTGTTCAGAAATACACACTTTTCTCATTGACAGACTCATATTATTGTAAATTAGCCCTTTCCCACATACAGAAGCTTTCTGAAGCCTCTGCAGCACACACATTTTGAAAACATTGTGACAAAAGAAGAAATTGCTCAAAACAAGCAATTTCTCCTTTTGCCACAATGTTTTCAACTTTTTACAGTAATTATATCTTCATTTATGGGGATTTTCCATGTTTTTGCCATGATGTTTTCAAAGTTGTCTGCTGCAGGTTTGTTGTAAGTAGGAAAGGGTTAATAATTTATTACATGTTACATTATGTCATTGAAACTGCACGGTGTTTACCCATATACCTATTACAGAGCTCTAGATCAGTTATTAAGGAGCATTTTTCATGCTCTAAAATCCTTATTTAACCCTTTCCCTCATATGACAATTCTGCAGCAGACATCTTTGAACATATTTTGTCAAAAAATAGAAAATCCCTATAATTGAATGGATAACCCATGACGAATAGTAGAAAACATTGCGGCAAAAGGAGAAATTGCTTGTTTTGAGCAATTTCTTCTTTTGTCACTATGTTTTCAAAAAGCTGTCTGCTGCATAGGCGTCAGAAAGCGTCTATATGAGGGAAAGTGTTAAACCTCTAACCCTATATTGTGGGTAGTCAAAAGAATCATCTCAGTGAGACGATTCTTTTGAGTACCCACAACATTGGGTTGCTTTAATAATACAAGAGAAATTGTGGGGAAAAGAGCTGAATACCCTCCTTATCTGGACCTCTACTATTATATTGCAAATCCGCAGACGACTTTAAAACACCTTGGCAAAAATAAAGAAAATCACAGTCTAGAAATAAAAGTATGATTATTGAAAAGATTGACATCATGATCAATTTCTCCTTGGTCATAATGTTTTCAAGCGTTTTCTGCTGCAGAGGCGTAAAAACGCATCTGTTATGTATGTTGGAAAGGGTTACAAACGTTGAAGAAAAAAACTGTTACTATTTAGAAAATTTGAGGTTTAACCAAGATTCTACATCTAGTTAATTAATTTAACCCTTTCCCTCATATAGACGCTTTTTGGACGCCACTGCGGCAGATGGCTGTTTGAAAACAAACTGACAAAAGAAGAAATTGCTCAAAACGAGCAATTTCTCCTTGAGCCACCATGTTTTCCACTTTTAGTCATAGGTTATCCATTCAATTATAGAGATTTTCCATTTTTTGACAAAATATGTTCAAAGTCGTCTGCTGCAGAATTGTCATATATGAGGGAAAGGGATAACAGAGAAAATATGTGCATATAATAATTATACATCTGCACAGCTATATAATTAACCATTTCCCACATAAAAATCCAGCAGCATATGACCTTAATACATCTAAGTGGAAAGGACAGAAAGTATGGAAAATCTATATAAATAAAAATTATTATTATTGAATAGTTGAAAACATTATGAGCAATTTCTCCTTTTGCCACAATGTTTTAAAATTCATCTGCATGTGGAAATGGGTTAATAGTAAACACAAAGCAGATCAAAACAAAAGCTCTATGTACAATAATTTAAGAAAGGACTAGTAAAGGATAATTACACATGAAAATTGGCGCATATCCAATATCTTTTTATTAATGATTTTTTCATTAAAAATTTGAGGGCATCATAAAAGTGATAGTAACTACATCTTTTAAGTTTTAAGCAATAATCTAAATGAATTTCTTTGACAAATTCTTAAAACTATACAATAACATTATGTACAGAATCAAATTATTGGGGGGGGGGGGGGGGGGGGGGGGGGGGGAAGCATGAGGAGAGAGGCATACGAAAGTTATATTTTAAGACTTGTAGAAAACTGAAAAGGGATTCTTTTTCAAAATTGCTCGTTAATGTCAGCTTCTGAGTAATCTAAGTCAGTTATATGAAGCAGTTTATCCATGACTTGAACAAAGTACATCATCAATACTAATCATAATATACAAACATATAACTATAATATATACACTCATAAATACTTGAATATGAAGACAAGAGTGTTTGCAGCAACACATGTGTCACCTGAAAATATGTAAGTAAAGCATGACAGAGACAGATTGGCGCCCTGTCAAGGGAGGCAACACATACATAGTTAACTGCAGTGTAACAGAGGCCTAGATAAAAAGATGTAAATTGGTCTTTATCATACAATATCATTCTTATTATTTAATTTAACCCTATGTTATGGGTACTCAACAAATTGTTTCACAGAGACAATTCTTTTGAGTACCAACAACATTGGATATTGAGGTGAATGATGTAATAATATGGAATAGGCCCTTATCTAGAGCTCCAATGTAACTTACCATCACAGCAATGGAAGTAGAATCTGGTTTCCATTCTGCTTTACAGTATGCACCATAGGTTTCCAGAGACTTTTGGGACTGTGTAAAGCTTAATATGTGAACAGCAGGCTGGAAAATTGAAATAAAACAGTGCACTTATATTGAGTATCACACCTGGTATGACATTTCACTTATATTGAGTATCAAACCTGGTATGACATTTCACTTATATTGAGTATCAAACCTGGTATGACATTTCACTTATATTGAGTATCACACCTGGTATGACATGTTTAGTGTAATGTACTTGTAAAATTATATTGAGTGATATGCCTGATATGAAACTTTTTATAGAATAAAGTGTATTATCTGTTAAATCTGTATGCTATCCTTAGAATGAAAAGTGTCAGATCTGTAAAATGTAAAGGATTACTCTGATACAGAGTTGAAACATAATGGAAAAAGGAGGCATTGCTGATTTAGGCTTAAGTTTCTGTGTCTTAAAAAAGACCAACTTACCAAGCATATCATATCTCTTTTTGGTTTCACCATAACCTTTCTCACCTGCAGACCCATATTGACATGTCTGCAGCAAACGACTATTGAAAACAATGTGGTAAAAGGAGAAATTGCTCATGATGGCACTATATCTTCATCTTCGGTGAGATGTTTTTGTTGTAAGTGGGTAAGGGTTAATCCAATGTTATAATGACTATGCTTGTTCTTCATGGTATAATGGTTTGATTCAAGTCTTAATTTGTAAGATTAAGATTTATACATTTTATAAACATTTTAATTCTTTTAATTGGTTAACATTCAGTGAAGGTGTTCAACAAATTATTCTTTGCTTTATTAACTCAAACAGACCACTTTTGATACATATCATGCAGCAGACAGCTTTGGAAAGCATTGCGGAAAAAGGCTAATGCCATTTTTCCTTTTGCCACATTACTTTCTATTCAAAAATAAAAAAAAAATACTCTGAGGAATTTCCATAATATGTTTGCCTATGTAATTTGCAATTCGTCTGCCCCAGAATTTGTTGTTTGTAGGAAAAGGTTAACAAAGGTGTTTGAAGACAATAAGTATTTATCATGAGACTGAGAGAAAATAAAGCTTGTGTGTGAAAACTTAATCACAACCAAAATTAATCTTGATATTGAATATATATATCATACACAAATGATGCATTTACTGTTCAACACATTAATTATGTTATACCATTGACATTTAAAGGCATATTAGGTAAAGTTAACTTTGAAAAAACACATCAATATAGACTGTTTGGTGAGGGTCGTTGTAAGAAGCTAACTGATTAGTTATGCATAGAAATTATATTTAAAGTTGGAACAAAATATACAGTAATAATCATAAGCGCTGGAGAGATTTTAACAGACATGTGGTTACATTACATATTACAATAGAAATTACAAAATAGTATAATACAAAGGTTGGATTGTCTTTATTGGTTAAATTTAGAATTGACTTTTGACCTGTCAGATTCAGGACTTCACTCAGTGGGCTTCCAGTATCTTAGTATAATGTCATATCATTTAGGGTTCTTTCTATTAATGTCAATGCAAAACTTTTAATTACATGTTCATAAGACTACTTTGAAGAACAAACACTTTTACTTTCATGTACTGTCAAAAGACTTTCCAAAGAGTGAACTCGAATGAATCAAAACAAACTCACCTTACAGTACCAAATACTCAAAGTATCATCAGACACGACCAAAAATAGCATTCGGTCACAACTTGAAACGATAAAGTTAACTTGCTGGGATTCATTTTGAGGTGGTTTGAGATATTTTGGCCATCCGATGGGAAAATACATCGTGAAGAACACAAATTTTACATTCTTCTATTGCCACGAACTTGTCACTCAGCCATATTGACTGTGTAAAATATATCGTTTATAAGAAGGTCGTTGATTGGTTAAAGAAATAACATTTGAACCAATCAAAATAAGGTAAAGGGAAAATCCAATTTTACTTTCGGAATTTCCCTGTCACGTTAAGCTTGAAAGGAAATTGATATCCAGATCCGAAAATGTATTTATTTTATTTAAATTATCACAAAGAAGAAATGTTACATTTTGTTAAAGACATTTACGATCAACTTTCATATTGTGAGTGGATTTACATGTAAAATTTACATAATAATTCACTTTTTTTCACCAATTAAGAGAGTACCTGCCTTATTTAATCGGATATATTATATTCAAATCCGTCTAGTTCTCAGTGAAAGCATCGCTGTACCTAAGCAACTATCACATTTTTTTGAGTAAAGTTTTAATTGTTGTATTATCTTTATTTTGGAGTCTCTACAGCGTAAGTGTCTTTTTGTTAATTTATGAATTAAAATTGATTCATATCAATCTCAGGATAATAATTATCACTTACTTTCGACGTTTTTTATCAACTTTTAAATTCGACTAGAATGAACATGATTTGATATGGCAGGTAAGACACTTTCTGTTCAGTGTCAAGGTTTTGGGTAACGTTGGGGGTATTTTTCGCCTCTAATGTTGAAAGAAAGTTTTATTGTTGATGTCGACACCTTTTCAATATAACCGCTCACATCAGTAAAATTTTCTTGAAATTAATTTAGACGTATTTAACTGATAAATGAGAAATTTGGCTGGTCCTGCTTTTGATACTCATTTACCGGTTAGCATTCCTTCAGATACCTACGTAAGATCCAACAAGAGGACTTAGTATGTCTAGATCGCCCACCTGTATTTCTATGTAGCCACTGGCGGTCATCTGTTTAGAAACTTCATTTCAGCTGTATTGGTCAATGATTATTCATGTAAAATTATTTCGAAATTGTCTACTACTTTCAGAGGAGAAGATTTTCAACTATATACAATATTATATATTCATGTTCATGTACTATAGCCAAGGTATATGTATAAGGGGACACTTACACTGCCTTACTATAGAGCTAGACTTAAAGCGATGTGGTAGTGTTCACCTTCTGATCAAAAGGACAAAGGTTCAAGCCCTGGTCAGGTCGCATCTTTTAGGACTGTCACAATGGCCAACTTACTTTTTGCATGTGTCTTTTGGGTCATGAGTTTTGTAACTTTACTTTCAGTTTTAACCCTTTCCCTCATATAGCACTTTCTGATGCCTCTGCAGCAGATCGGTTTTTGAAAACACGAGCAATTTCTCCTTTTGAAAACACGAGCAATTTCTCCTTTTGTCACAATGTTTTCCACTTTTAGTCATAGGTTATCCATTCAATTATAGAGATTTTCTATTTTTGACAAAATATGTCCAAAGTAGTCTTCTGCAGAATTGTCGTATGAGGGGAAGGGTTAACTCTTCCCTACATAAAACAATCTGCAGCAGACAACCTCGAAAACCTTTAGAATGGAATTTGATGAACAATTTCTTCTTTTGCAGCAATATTTAAAAAAAAATGTCTGATGCAAATGCATCTGCATTGGAAAGGTTTAAGTGAAATTATGCACTCCTCTTTTATTAGTTATAAAATTCAAGTTCTGCATTCACACCTCATGTTTTTTTATGACTTTTGGTATTTTATGATAAGCCCTTTCCTGCAGACAACAAATTTGCATCATACTGCACAATTTCCACTTTTGCACTATGTTTTAAACTGTATTCAATAATTACATCTTCATTTAAAGAGATTTGCATATTTTTGCCCAGATGTTTATAATGTTGTCTGCATTCACACCTCATGTTTTTTTATGACTTTTGGTATTTTATGATAAGCCCTTTCCTGCAGACAACAAATTTGCATCATACTGCACAATTTCCACTTTTGCACTATGTTTTAAACTGTATTCAATAATTACATCTTCATTTAAAGAGATTTGCATATTTTTGCCCAGATGTTTATAATGTTGTCTGCTGCAAATTTGTTGTTTGTGGGAAAGATTCAACCAGATGTTATTAACTAGTTCAAATTCTTACTGAGACAAAATATTCAATGATTTAATTAAAAGTTATTTGGACCAGTATCAAATATCTTTCACACACATGAAAGCAACCATTTGACTTAGATTTCTTTAAACACTGGTGAAGCTGCAGCCGGAAAAAGCATAGTATGATGCAATGTTGACCGTGGTGACTGACTTACTATTAAAAATGGTTTGATAAACATAACAACATGTCATTTGTTTTCAAAAAGTTGGATACTTTACATAAATATGCCATTTGATTTAACCCTATACATGTACATGTATTCTTCTGAGCGAATTACCCTCCTACTCTGGAACAAATGGCAAGAAAAATTACTAATATATCAGTGGTGTCGTTAAAAGCCGGCAGCCGGCGAAAATCGCCGGCAATTGTACTTTCCCCGCCGGCTATTTTTCGCGTCAAGTTCAAAATATTATGTCTTAAAAATAAATCAATTATTGCACGGAGTTAATCTGCTATAACGATACTCAGATCCCGTAAATTTGGAAATTCCCTTCTGTATGTTTATACAACCTCGACCACTCTCTGTTACATAGGCGCTCTACATAAATTTACGTCTAAGTGAGTGTAAAGAGGCTCTCTGCAATGGGGATTGCCTCGTGACGTCATTATTTATAAAATTGTAAGCGCGCGCATGTTTCATTTGGGGGTTTCGTTTTGTAAACAACAAACTTCTTGGTGATGGACATTCGTAATTATTTTACTAAGAAACGGCAAGCCGAAGGTAATGGGGGCACAGCAAATAGTCCTGCAAAGATCCAAAAAGGTAAGAAAATGTTAATGCGATCTTCAGGGGCCAACATTCATTCACGTTTCTGATAACGATAAATACCGCGATAATTTGTATTTGTAAAAACAGTGTGTGTATACCACGTGACTTTCGACGTCATATTTGCTTGGTCAGACATGATCAGAATGTAAAAACAATGGTAACTTTTTTATTTCTTCACCCTTTCTAATGAAACATGGCACAGTCTACGCCGCTTACAATGTCCTATCTCCGGTGTTTTACAGAAGTTTGATTGGTGGTCTATTTTTTTCAAACACTTCGACGAACCTGTTCTCAAAATCCAGTTTTGATAATTTTCCGGCTGTCGGCGATATTAATTTAATACATTTTCAGAAAAGGTTCATCGAAGTGTTTGAAGAAACTAAACCACTAATCTATTATCAAACTCCGTTGAAAAACCGGAGATAGGGCTCTCTTAGCGGCGTAGACTGCGCCATGTTTCATTAACAATGATGAAGAAAAGAAGTTAGTTACCTTTGTATTCTAAACCGAAATAAAATATTTCTGTGTGACGTCAAAGTCACGTGGTATACACACACTGAAAAGGGGGGATCGTTTCTTTACAGTAATTGGTCAATACAGAAATACACGAAACGGTTAAGAAAACAAATGTTATTATCAGTCTGGATAACTAATATAAATATAATGGATACTACAAAATATGCATTGAGTAGCATCGATTATATGACATTATAAACAATGAAATCAGGAATGTCTTGATGCTTCAGTTAGGAAAGATAGGTTGTATGACTCAAGTTGTATAAATGAAGTCTGCCCAAACATCCTGTCTTCTTTTTCTTGCTATTCTTCCTTCGGTCTGTGAAATGTGGTAAGGGGGAGAAATTAAAAGTGCCTAGGCTAGGGGGGGTTGCTGCCCAATTTTTTTTAGATGTTTTTTTTAGAGGATTTGTTTCTAGGATTTTTCATATCAAGTTTGTCACAGTAATGAGTATACCATATCACCTCCAATTGAAGTTTAAAGTATTTTTGGTCATTATGATAAAAATAAACTTTTTATTCAAAATGATCAAACTGTTTATACTGTTTCAACTTCTGTTTTGTAGGTCAACCAACAACTGAAGTCGAATCAGAATTGGACTTGAATGCTATTTCCAGTAATGTGCCTGGTACTCTGGATGTTGCTACCTGTAGTACCAGTTCATTTGCAGAAGAAATAAAAACACATGTTCTTCCAGCAGCTCCTGATAATGTATCAAGACCAACTACATGCATGTCATCTGCAAATGCTCTGTCGCCAGAGGCCCATAAACTACTGATAAAACAACAATTTCCTGATATAGACATATGTAAAATTCACAATTATTCCTTGTGCAACTCACGTGGATGCTCATATTTTAGCACTGAAGAAAGGGAAAGACAATCAGAACTAAAAGAAAAATTTGATCATTCCTGGTTGAAAAATAATAACTTGTCATATTGTCAAACAACAAGGCTGTGGAATTTCACGTTTATTGAAGGGGATGGTTTATATTGCATTCTATGTAAAAAACATGACATGATAAATCCAAGAAATAAATCCAGTGTATTTTCTGAAGAAGCCAGTAAACGTTTTAGAAAGGGAACTTTAACTGATCATGTTAAATGTAAAAAACATCAGGACGCAAAATCCTCTGAAGTTCTTAATAGAGTGTCTGTTTTTCAAAAGGAAATAGACTACAAAGAATCTGTCAATCAAAAAATCCTTTTTCAGGCATTTTACTCCTTTTTCTTTCTAGCAAAGGAATCCATTGCTAATTGCAAAATTGTTCAATTTTTGAAATTTATTGAGCACGTTGGATTGAATGATTTCCAATATTTTACTCACAGATCTGTGCAATCTCGTCGAGAAATATTATTGAAATTATCAGATACAGTACAAAAAAGCTTGCTTCAAAAACTGCATACTGCAACTAGCTACGGTTTACTCATTGATGATATGTCCGATGTTGCGACTATGGAACAAATGATTTGCTATGTACAGTACGTAGATCCGGATTCAAATGAGGTTAACACTGATTTTCTATTTATCTGTAATTTATTGGAAAATTCTGATTCTGCCAATTCAAAAACACTATTTGAAGTTCTTTGCATGCAATTGAATGAATTGAAAATGGATGTTAAGAAGGTTTCTGGTTTGTGCACTGATGGGGCCTCTGTGATGATTGGTAAAAAGGATGGTTTGGCAGCAAGATTAAAACGAGAGAACCCCTCTCTTATTGCAGTTCATTGCATATGTCACAGATTAGCACTAGCCTGTACTGACACGAATGCTAACCTGAAATCTATAGGCAATGTAGAACTATTAATGTTACAACTATGGAAGTTGTTCCACTATTCTCCAAAGAAAATGGCTCTTTTTTTAAAACATTTGCAAAATTATCGGAAGCTCATAATCAACACTGCAATTGAGGAGAAATGCTGTAAAATTTTGAAAAAAGCCTGTAAAACCCGCTGGCTAAGTTTTGATGCTTCAATTCAAGCAGTTTGGGAGGATTTTATTCCTGTTGTACAAACTCTCAGTGCAATTTCAGATTCAGATGCCACTGCATACGGATTGCTGAAAAAAATGAATTGCTCTATGTTTGTAGGATTTGTCTACATTCTGAAAGAAATTTTACCCATTTTAGCTAGGATAAGTAAAATTTTCCAGCAGGGCTATTTTAACTTCAGTTCTATTCAACCTACCTTAGAATGTGCTCAAGCAGAACTACAACAAATTGCTGATAATTTGACACCTTTGAAAAATCTGGAGAAAGACATTAAATCTGATGGCAGGCTTGGTCTTTTGGCCCTTGGATTAAAGGATGGTACCAAAACTTCCTTACAACACACACTAGAAAACTACGTACGATCTTTGATTGACAATATTTCTAAGCGTTTTCCAGATATTCCAATATTAAGTGCCCTGGGGATTTTTAATCCAGTCATAATTCCAGATAAAAAGACTATTGAATTTATGAATTATGGAGCCTCATCCATAGAAACTATTTTCACTCATTTTTATTCAAATGACGAGAATGTTACTTTAGATGAATGTCTAGCAGAATGGAATTTGTTAAAGTATCATTTAATTAAAATGAAACCAGACATTCCCTCTCAATCTGAACTTGATTTAAAATCATATACATCAACTGAGTGGTGCCTGAGGCAAATTGTTTTGCAAAGACATGAATTCAAACATGTGTGTCCACATTTGGCAAAGATTGCAGAAATTGTACTGTCAGTGCCTGTTAGTAATGCATGGCCTGAAAGAGGTGCATCAAAGGTGAAGCTGATCAAAACAGACCTTAGAAATCGACTCAAAAATGATGTTCTTAATGGTTTAATGATGCTGTCCATCAATGGACCCAAAACTTGTTCACAAGAATGTGACAAAGTTATCCAAGATTCAGTGAAATCATGGCTTGTAGAGAAGAAAAGGAGAAAACTTCCCTCAAAGAATAAACAACAAGGTATTTCAATTTTTTATTGAATCTGGTCTTCACATTTTTGGCATGAAAATGATCAATGACAAATGCAGGAAATCATAGATATTTTATGCTATAAATATGCATGCCCACCTACAGAATAAACACTAAAGTCTTATGCATGTAGCAATGTGTACAAACCAAAATGTATAAACTTGATAAGAAAATGTGAAATAAATTATAAGTTTTGTTTTGTTTATCATTTTAATTTAAAGATATTTTTTATAACAAAAAAGACATTTAAACTTATTCTATGTTTTTCTAATATAACTTCATCTTTATTGCAGTTGAAATGGCAATGAAAGCACCCATCCCTGTACCTGTACTTTCTGAGGAGTCTTCTGTAGTGATTGAACCTGATACAGAATCACAAGATGATGAAATTGATCTCTATGAGAGACAACTTGAAAATACATTGTTACAATTAAAACTTGTCAAAACACTTATTGACGCAAAAAAATGCAGTTACCAGGCTGATGAAAGTGATAGTGAATCAGAATTTTAATAAAATATTTTCTTGTTGAAATTTTGACATTTAATTGTTTTACTTGAACAATTCATAAAATTTACGTGTTTCTCAGCTAGTTGGAAACCCCCGATTACATGATGCTTGTAGGGCCTGGTTAATAGTTCATGCAGGGTAATGCATCAATTTTCAGTTACTTCATTTTCTGCATGAAAATGCTGAATTACCATTACCACTCACCATGCCTAGGCCCTATATGTTACATAGAAGACAAGTGCATATTAGTTCACATTTAAAAGGAAAGGTTAATAAACACTACAAGCCAGCAAGCATTAGACAGAGGGTGATTAAGAACTAAAGGGTGCATACAAAAGAAACAACATGAAGTGATGACAATATCACACTAACATCAGCTTTGATATAGAATAGCAAAACACAAACTCAAATTAAAGTAAAATCAGCCCCTAAAAATGTGCAATTTTAAAACATGGATTATAGGTCAAAAACTGCTCAGAACAGCCCAGAGGACACCTCCTGCAATCTAGATTTTCAAAATTTTCCGGGGGGGAACCCCCGTACCCCCCTACAGGCCAAGAGGGGGGTTGCCCCCCTCTCGGACTCTCCCCCCCTCGTGTCTGCGACACTCGTCTCGTGCCTTCGGCACTCATATTTGCCACCTATTTTATTTTTAATGCCATCTATTCCAAATATTAATGACACCACTGTATATAATATATGTTTACTTACCATTTGATTTATTACAGTTTGAAAGAAAGACAATTAGAAACAGTGATGGGTGACCATGATAAAGCTCGTGACAAGGCAGCCAGACTGTTGAAGAAACAAGGCAGTGTGTCATCTCTTGCAAGCAGTGATATACGACAAGAAGTCAAGCATTACAGGCCTGGGTATGTATACTTTACAATAATTATCTCTTTAGATGGAGCTTAGTTGTGTATATTGAGGTTGCATGGACTGCTTGTTTAGATTTGAGTGGAGTCGTATATGATTGGAGTCGTATACCTTTGAAATTCCTATTTATTGCAGTCTTATATAAATGTGGTTATTTTATGGACAGATGCAAAGTCAAATGTCTGACTTTCATTATGGCTCAAAGATAAAAGCAAGCAATAAACTAACTTGAAATTGTTTTTAATTAGTGTGTATCAAAACTTTATTGTGGATTATGCTAGATGAATCCATTTATTAAAACAGTTTTCCAGTAATTAATGTTCAATGATTAAAAAAAATCAACTTTGAAGCATTGAAATGATAACATGAACATATTGGTCGAGTCGTTAGCATGAGGGATTTGAAACCGGACGTCCTGATGTTGACCCCCGCTCATGGCAGTAATGATAGAATGCCCTTGGACAAGACACATTTTTTAGGCCAGTACTGATTTATTTACATAGAAATCATGAATAAATGAACTGTTGCATGATTTAACTGAAATAATGTTGAAAATTGCATAAAACCCAAATGAAATTAACAAAACAGATTTCCTACTGTATGCATATCCTTGTGTTTTTGAAATTCAGTTTACTGACATATTCATTATAATGACTGTTTTCCTGGGTAGTAAGTGCTTTTGCGTAGATTGTTCTTTGTACACAATGTAAAAGCATTATCTCAAGGTGTCTTATTAACCCATAACCACATACAACAAATCCGCAAAAGATGACTTTAAAAACATCTAGGCACAAATATGGTAATTCTCTTTAAATGAAAGTTTAACTTTTTATTTGAGTTAAATGTATTGTCAAAGTAAAAAATTGCTCATTCTGACAATGTTTTCATATCCTCTTATGCAAAAGTGTTAACATGTGTCTGTAAATGGGAAAGGGTTATATGCCTATTTTAAGCCTATTCTGGAATAAAAGCTCATTTGAGTCTCTATAGATTTGTAGCCCTTTCAAATTATTGTCATTTTAATCATAGTTTTCTGATTTGCTTGTCTAGACTTCTTTTATTTATACGTTCATTAAATCTTTCTCACAGCAGCAGACGTCTTTTGAAAACATTGTAGCAAAAGGAGAAATTGCACATAATCAGCAATTTCGCTTTTACCACAATGTTTTCAACTTTGTTCAATAATTGCTCTTTCAGTTATAGACAGTTAACTAAATGTTTTCAAAGTCATCTGATGTCGATCTGTTGTATGTAAGAAAGGGTTAAAGTGTGCATTGTCAAGATTTTGCAATCAAAACCTCATAAAATGTTATAGAAACTTCAATGCAAGACCTGATTTATTGCACAATGAAAATATAAATATAAAGGGTTAACATATTGGCTTTCTCTTGAAAACATATTGCTTTTCTGTGTTACAAAAATGGTGAATATCAACTCCATATTTTTTCTTGGACAACATTGCCCTATAATTACAAATTCAGAAACTCTTTGTGGCCAAGTGGTTTGTGTCTCCGAATTGGGACTGGACATCCCAGGTTTGATCCCTACTTGTGTAGGTCATGTTGGAATGGCCTTGTTACATGTCCTAACTAGTACTGGTTTGTTACACAGTGATAATGAATACATGTTCTGTCAACGAGCTACTACTGAATCGTTGTAGAAGTGGCATAAAACCCCAATAAAAGAAACAGTTACATATTCCATAGTCACATAACTTTTTACGACAGTTTAATTTCTTTCTAAATGAAAGCATCAAGATCAACAGAAACTTAATGAAAGTACTGTGTAGTTTTGAGCTCGACTATTCGGAGAATATAAGAGCTATTCTACTCACCCTGGTGTCGGTGTCACACTTTGGTTAAGGTTTTGCATGCAAGCACATATATTTCACCATAGCTCAGTAACTACTTGAAGCATTGTATTGAAACATTATACAACTCTTCCCAACCATCACACCTATGTAAATTTTTAAAATTTGCAAGTTATGGCCCTTTTTGTCTCGCCCACAATAGTGGAGTGAGAGATGGCAGTCACTTTTCCGGTGACGGCGGCCACTTTTTTACAAATCACTATATCTCAGCTACCCCTGCCTGAATTTTTCTGAACTTTGTCAGATGTATTGTATAGTCATGGGACAACATTCACCTTCAAAATGTTCAAAGTCTAGGTAATATTTTGGCAGAACTTGAACTTGGTTAAGTAACTTAACCTCAAAACTTAACCTTGGTTATATCTCAGCAACCCCTGATGGAATTTTTCTGAAACTATGTCAGATGTATTGTTTGGTCATGGGACATCAACATTTTCAAGGTCAAGGTCATATTTTGGCAGAACTTGAACTTGGTTAGGTAACTTAACCTCAAAACTTAACCTTGGTTATATCTCAGCAACCCCTGATGGAATTTTTCTGAAACTATGTCAGATGTATTGTTTGGTCATGGGACATCATTTAACGTCAACATTTTCAAGGTCAAGGTCATATTTTGGCAGAGCTTGAACTTGGTTAGTGAACTTAATCTCAAAACTTAACCTTGGTTATATCTCAGCAATCCCCGATGGAATTTTTCTGAAACTATGTCAGATGTATTGTTTGGTCATGGGACATCATTCAAAGTCAGCATTTTCAAAATCAAGGTCATAATTTGGCAGAACTTGAACGTTGTAAGGTAACTTAACCTCAAAACTTAACCTGGATTATATCTCAGCAACCCCTGCTGGAATTTTTCTGAAACTTTGTCCGTTGTATTTTTGGGTCATGGAACATCATTCATGGTCAAAATTATCAAGGTCAAGGTCATTTTTTGGCAGTACTTGAACTTGGTTAGGTAACTTAACCTCAAGACTTAACCTTGGTTATATCGCAGCAACCCCTTGATGGAATTTTTCTGAAACTAGGTCCGATGTATTGTTCGGTCATGGAACATCATTCAAGGTCAAAATTGTCAAGGTCAAGGTCATATTTTGCCTTAATTTGGAATAATCTTCTGAACACTATAAGTCTTTCTTCATTCAATCTTCACAATATTTAACTAGATTTGTTTTCATAAAATCTAGGTCAAGTTCACAAATAGGTCATGAGGGGTCAAAAACTAGGTCACAAGGTCAAATGTTAGAATGACCTTATGAAATCACATTTTTTATTTAATCTTCATGAAAAGTTATTAGATCACATCTTGGTAAATTTCAAAACTGGGTAATGGGGTAGGTCAAACACTTGGTCACTGTCAAATTTCCTAGAAGGGCGAGACACCCTCAGCGTGAGGTCTTGTTTTACTTAGAAATTCTGGTTTAAGTTTTGCATTCAACTACATTAAGAGTCCATATCTCAGTAACTATTGAATGCATTGCATTGAAACGTTTTACAACTCTTCCCAAATATCACACCTGTATAAACAACTAAGTTAGATCACTCTATCTTGCATATAATTCAAATTAGCACCGTTACTATTCTGGTGAATGTTTTGCGTATATCAGTAACTAATAAGAGGTGGAATAGTCAAGCGCGCTGTCTTACGGACTGCTCTTGTTATAGAGGGTGAGGTCATTGTGGAAACAGGAGAGAATCCTAATTATAAGGAAAATCTCATTTTCCAATAAAGATAATGAATCAAATGATCTGCTGTACCAAGGGCCCAAACATCAGTTGGTCTGCTTGCTCCTAAACCCTTTCCGGCAAACAGTAAATCTGCAGTAGACGACTGCAAAAATGTGAAATGTTGATTATTGTCAAGAGTCAAAAACATATTTTGCCACAACATTTTCAAAAGTCATCTGCTGGAGAGGCATCAGAAATCATCTGTTTGTGGGAAAGGATTAAGTGAATATATTTCTGTTATTTTACTGAAATACTGTAGTATAAGAATTGTGTTGAGTGCCATAATAAATAAATATCATATGAGATAAATATGAAGAGAGCCATTAGAAAACCCCTCAGTTATATCATACAAGATAAATGTGTGAGGGAAACCTAGAAGATTACAGGGCCCAGATAATGTGATTGATTTTCAATTAAAACAATATAAAGCTGTTTACATTCCCATTATACCCTTTACTTTGACACTGTTACTATCAATATTGTCAAGGTCTGTAGTACAGCAAGGTTTAGGATGATATCTCTTATTGTCAACTTCAGGTTATTGTTAAAACATTAAAACATCAGTTTTGATCTTTTGTAACTATGCAAAGGAGAATAAAATAAATGGATTCATTTTTCATGTAACAATTTACTCTGAAGAATGACATTGTTACACAGAGGGTTAAGTTTATAACTCTTTCCAATACCAGAGGTCCATATAAAGAGGGGTATTCATCTCCTTTCCCCCACAATATCTCTCTTAGACTCCCAACTAATCCCTATAATGTGGGTACTCACTGAGACAATTATTTTGAGTACCCTTTCCATAGGGTTTAAGGGCCAAATAAAAAGTTTAGAACATGCAAAACCCCCTAATCTAGAGCTCTGCAATATGCTACATTATCTTCTGTATATGACTTTGAAAATATAAAGACTTAAGTTATTCTGGTAAATATCTCTATAATTAAAAAGGAAATTATTGAAAAGTGATCACAATGATCAATTTATCCTTTTGCCAAAAGCTTTTAAAATTGGTCTGCTGCAGATGCTTTAAAATGATTCTGCAAGTGTGAAAAGTTTTATTGACCAGTTCAGCTGTTTGGATTGCGTTAAGTAAATATCGGAAGCTTTGATGTTGTCTTTATCAGGTTCAATGATGCTTGGTTTATGGCAGGTAATTAATGATAAGGGAATCATTCTCCATCCACATTCGTTTTATATCTTCATGATCCATAGGATGCAATTGATCGATTGGATTTTAATGCCTTTTACGACAGTTTTTCAGTTAAATCAAGGTAGCCTCCATAATGTAATGGAAGAGAATCTGGCTTGGGTGCGGGAGGTCACTGGTTTGATACCCGATCGGGTCATACCAAAGAACTTAAAAAATGGTAGTAATGGCTGCGGGCCCTCCTTGACGCTCGGGGTTACGACTGACTGACTGTGACAGACGTCGGGATAAATGGACTAGTTGTACTGGTTACTTACCCAGGAAATGCCATGATATAGCTGAAAAATTGAAAGCAGCGTAAAACACCATACAATCAATCACCTATTATTGTGTTTCCAGATTTTCTTACACCATACAATGTTACAACAAATTCTATCAACCACCTTAGTGATTTTGTGGTTGAGTGTCCACCTCGGTTTGCGAGAGGTTGCAAGTTTAAATCTCGGTCAAGTCACACAAATGACTGTTAAAACAGTAGTAATGGCTTTCCCTCGTTGGGGCTCAGGATTGTGAGGTTAACATAGCGACTGATTCGCTGATGTTAGGATTTATGGACCAGTAGTATTAGTAACTTCCAAATGCAATGCTGTGATATAACTGAAATATTGTTGAAAGCGGTGTAAAGCACCATACAAACAAACAAAATACTACCCAGGCAACTGGCTACCTATGTGAAAATAGATTACCTGATATGGTTTTTTAGAATCATTTGCTTTTAAGCCTTTCCCTCATACGACAATTCTGCAGCAGACGACTTTGAACGTATTTTGTCAAAACATAGAAAATCTCCATAATTGAAAGGATAACCTATGACTAAAAGTGGAAAACATTGTGACCAAAGGAGAAATTGCACGTTTTGTGCAATTTCTTCTTTTGTCACTATGTTTTCAAAAAGCCGTCTGCTGCAGAGGCGTCAGAAAGCATCTATATGAGGAAAAGGGTTAAGCTTCTAGAGAAAAATGACTCTTCTGGAAATTTTGAAGTATCCCATACTTTTTGAACACTAGAAAACATTGTGGAAAAAGTAGCAATTGTACATTCATCATGAGCAGTTTCTCCTTTTTGCTTAAATTTGCCTCAAAATTCTGTCTTGGGCCTTGAGTGAGACTTGGGGACATATTTACCTCTTAACATTTTCACCCTGTCTATGAAAACTTGGAAGTATCTTCTTATTATGTCAATTCAAAACTGGTCCCATAATTTAAAATGTAATCAAGGCATAACCCCGTTTCATGAAAGGAGTTGAACAGGAAACCTGTTTTTTTTACGCCTTCCCACATACAGGGTATTTTTACTCTTCTTCTGCAGCATCTTCTTACCGTCTGATCTGTGTTTTTTCTGCTTGCTTTTCATGCAATTAATAAGAAAATGAGAAAATCTTTCAATGATAATAATAATAATGAAAGATTATAAAATAAGGTAGGAGTTTATGTAAGCTTTTATGTACTTTTCATGAAACAGAGATATGTCTTAACATATTTTGTCAAATAATGGAAAATCTCTATAATTGAATGGATAAACTATAATGACTATAAGTGGAAAACATTGTGACAAAAGGAGAAATTGCACGTTTTGTGCAATTTCTTCTTTTGTTACTATGTTTTCAAAAAACATCTATATGAGGGAAAGGGTTAAAGCTTTGAGAGACATCTGTGCACTTTTTGTAATTAAAATGGCAACTATTTAAATTAAACAGGTGTATAGGTTTTATCTTATACTTTATCAGAATGATATGGTAGAAAATATTTAATTAACCTCTACCCGACATACAACAAATCTGCAGCAGATGACTTTGAAAACATATTGCGAAAAATATAGAAAATCTCTATAAATGAAAATAGAATTATTAAATAGAATTGCTAAAAATGTGGCAAAAGAAGAAATTGGTTTTAGGAGTTTGAAAGGCATTTGTTGCAGATAATTATGTCAAAATGTTTCTGCATGTGGGAAAGGGTCAATATGTTTAGTTATTTTAGGAACATTACATTATCAATGTCAACACTGTGAAATTTCCATATCAGCACTGATATATCTTTAGCTCACCTGTGCACATGCACGAAATGCACAAGGTGAGTTATTGTGATAACCCTTTGTCCGTGGTGTGTCGTCCTACAACATCTTCTCCTCTGTAACCAGTGGGTCAATTTGGATGCAACTTCACAGAAAGCATCCTTTCAATGTCCTCACCAAATTTCTATCCATGCAGAATTCTGGTTTCCATGGCAACTGAAAAAAATAATCTCCTCCAATATCGTTTGGCCGATTTTGATATAACTGTGTAGAAACATTCCTTTGGTGACCCTCTATCAAATTCCTTCAAGCCATGTTGATTGGTTGAAAATAATGGCAGCTAGCGGGCGGGGCTGTTTTGCGTAATATGGCTATAGTGAAAACTTTAAGAATTGAGTCTTTCTACTAAAGTATCTGGCTAATTTCTAAATAATTTTGTAAAAATGTTCCTTGCATCTATCAGATGCCTTCAAGCCATGTTGATTGAAAAGAAAACATAACCGACATGGGGCGGGGCTGTTTTGCCTTATATTGGCTATATTGATTTCTTCTCAGTATCTTGCCCATTTCCAAACAATTTTGTAGGAATGACCCTCTATGAGATTTCTTCAAGCCATGTTGATAGGTTAAAAAAGGGTTATTGTGGTTGATATTATTGCATTACTCAGGTGAGCGATCCAGGGCAAACATGTCTCCTTTGTTTGCTTTTCCCATTTGATCTATCTACAGCAGAAGACCCTTTAAATACATAATAATGAGCAACTTCTTCTTGAGCCAAAATATTTTCAAGTCTATTTAAAATTGTCTGCTGCAGATATATTTGGAAAAGTTTGACTGTTTCCCTGATTATGATATTTTAGTCCTCTACTTTGAAACAAGACGGATGTTTGATGCAAAGCATCAAAGAGAAGCCGCAATATTCCGTTTCACATGAAGAAATAAGAAAAAAGATCATTTAAATCCACAAACATTAGAACAATCTAATCTGTAGTCAGTAATGCTGATATCGATTATTGAAGATATAAGTTTTATGTAGGATATTTAACCTGGCAGGGTCTGTGTTTTAAGTGAATGAGATAATTTAGAGTTAAGCTGATCATAAAAAGTGACATATAATACTAAAGATAAATGGACAAGAGGTTATGATAAATTTAAATTAGTACCAAAAACAATCAACTATTTGTATTGAACACGCGCCCTGTTATGATAATGTTTTATCAAATAATGCTGACACACAGAAAATCTGTTTTTCGTTTGTATCGGTAAGTCATGATAATGGATAAGGAATAGAATAGAATAGAATAGAATTAACGTATACATATAAATGTATCTTGTTACATACAAAACAATTTTACATAATATTTAACATCATGTGATAAACAATACAGGTAGTAGACGACTTTGAAATTATCAAGTAAAAAAAAATCTCTATAAATGATTGTATGATAATTGAAAAGTGTTGAATTATTGTGGCAAATGCAGATATTGCTCATTATGAGCAATTTCTCCTGACAGACTTTAAAATCATCAAGTACAAAACATAGAAAATCTCTATAAATGATAGTAAGATAATTGAAAAGAATTGAGCAATTGAAAATCAAAGCTGTCGGATTACAAACGCACAATCTCGAGTTGACGAAACTGATGTGAACTCGTGTTGTGATTAGCAGTCAGAATATCAAGTTAACGTATTTCTATGTACACGTAATCTGAAAGACTGACAATAGCTGCAGCGACTTTTGAAAACATTGTGACAAAAAGAGAAATTGATCACGAGGAATTTATCCTTTTGCTACAATGTTTTCTACTTTATGTCCATAAATTATACCTTCATTTAGCAAGATGTTCCAATTTTTACTTAATGTGCTACGTATAAGGGAAAGGCTTAACATAGGAACTAGTTTCATTTTTTTTGAAAACGTTAAACCAGTGCTTGAAAATTTACTTGAATTTATTTCTCAAACTGTAAATTTACCAGTTGATATGAGTTGAAATGCTGTCTACATTTACAGTGATAAGTTAAATACAGTTCAGTTAATCCGATCACACTTTGTTTGTAAGAACCAGAAGATTTCATTTCATTTAAGTATTCTGGATGTTCACATCGCATCCGTGATAAAACGTGTTGTTGGCTAAGGCAAAATACACCGATATCGTGTTTACCGCGATATTCATGAAATGTGGAACTGCAACAGCGAAAAAGAACGAAATTGATCTTGAAACGGATATTTCTGTGGTTTAAATATTTTCATGTCTGCATTTTGCGATGACAATTGTACTCAAAGTTAACTTTGAATCCAGTATGTACTGAACATGAAAGTCAGATTATTAAAAGCAAAGCAAATGAAAAATGTATGTGAAATTGCGATAAAAATGAAAATCTATAAATAGACTATAGATGAATGGTACTGTCTTTAATTTTAGCTCTTAACTTGATTCGGGAACCAGAGTCGCTGCGTGGCCGCAAAAATACGACATTTACACACTAGACCAAATTGAGATCGGTTTAAAACGCATTGGTGAATACGGATTAAATCTAACACGTGGACTAAATATTAAGATTTAGATTTAGACAAATATCTAAATTGAAAAGTTTAGTGAATACGGGACGAGACTTCTTCGTCTAATTACTGCGTAATATATCATAGCATGTAATTTTAAGGAACCAGACTACATTTACAAATTCAATAGAAGGGTTCTCTATTTTACTGTCTAGAGTAGATACAGTATGAATTTCGCTTAAATAAAAATGTACATGCATTCAATTAATATACTGGCCTTTGTCTTTTGTTTTTAATTTGTAAAACTCACACATGTATATAGAGTGTAAACGGGATGTTTTAAAAGTCATTACCTTAAATTAATGTACTTAGAAAGGACAAAGAGAAATCAAGATATGTGGTCACGCTGGCAGGTCTAAATATTCTCCTTGATTGAAAATTAAAAGCATCCCTACAGGAAGCGGCCTCCTGGCGGCTTCCAATAAAATGAGTTTATTGCAATTTTGATGTAGAGTTGAAAACATTTTGGGGAAATGAGAAATTGTTCATTTAGAGAAATATTTTCTTTTCCAATTGTTTGCAACAGTCTTCTGATGTAAAGGCATCAAAAGCTGTCTACATCAAGGAAGGGGGGTTTAAGCCCTTTCCCACCTATATAGACGCATCTGCAACAGACGACTTTTGAAAACAATTTGTGACAAAATGAGAAATTGCTCAAAACAAGCAATTTCTCCTTTTGCCACAATGTTTTCAACTTTGTTCAATAATTATACCTACAATTATAGAGATTTTCCATATTTTTTAGTAAATATTTTCAAAGTCGTCTGCTGCAGATTTGTCATATGTGGGAAAGGGTCTATAATGAAATTCTCATTATGATAAAGATTTTGCCTTTACAGTTATAGGTATATTTAATCACTCGTATCTCAATAATTGAAAATTCTATTTTTTCTTCCCCATTTGTTTTAACTGGCATATATTATCAGCGTAAACAATTTCTTGTTCTGAGCAACTACATTATCAAACCTAATTAAGAAGTGTTATTTTGATACAGAGATAGTAAATATTGTTGGGAAAAGGAGAAATTACTTGTTCTTAATATTTTCTCCTTACCATGAGGTTTTAAAAGTTTGTTCTCCGCAGAGGCTTCAAATGTCATCTATACTAGGAAAAGAGTTAACAATTACTATAGTATTTAAATTTCTGTATAGACATGAGGATGCTTTTTGACACATCTTCAGCAGACGACTTTTGAGCAACATTGTGGAAAAAGGAGAATTGCTGTTAATAAGCAATTTCGTCTTTAGCAACTATGTTTTCAACTTCTTTCTTTCAACTTCTTTCTGTAAATATATTTTGATTTATAGAGAATTTTCCTATCTCTGCCAAGATTTGTCTTCAACAGCATCTGCTGAAGATTTGTTGAATGTTGCAAATAAACTTTTTTCCAATCATTGACAATTTCTGACACCTGCGGCTTCCGACTTTTGAAAACATTGTTGCAACAGGAGAAATTACTCATTAAGAACTCTTTTCAGAAAATACACTGTCATTTTTTAGAGGTTTTTCATATTTTGGCCTCAATGATTTTAAAGTTTGTCAGCTGCTGTTGTAGTATGTGGGAAATTAAGGGTACAGGCATGAAATGCCGGTTTAAAATTATGTAAGAGTATGAAAGGGTCATTTTCCTTTCACTCTGACAGTTTACTCTTTTGATATAATGGCATTTCAAAAAAACCTTTCAAATTTTAAGTGTTTAAGACAGCATGTAAATAGAATCTTTATTCAAAAACTAATAATACATGCTTACTTTGACATTATATATAAATGGTTATAAATTTGCTTAATTCATTCAATGGGAGTGATTTCATACCTGATTATGAATATCAACATTTATACTATATTTCCTGTAACCCTTTCCAACTTGCACACCCATATAGAAGCATTTGTAGCAGGCCACTTTTTGAAAACATTGTGACAAAAGGAAATATTGCTTATAATGAGCATTTTCTCCATTTGCCACAATGTTTTCAACTCAATTCAACTGATATTTATTTATTCATAGAGATTATCCATATTTATACCCCCTTCGGAGAAGAGGGGGTATATAGGAATCACTGTGTAGGGCAGTCTGTCGGTCAGTCGGTCGGAAGCCATATTTTGTCCGGCCTATTTCTTACAAACCACTGGGTGGAATTCAATAAAAAAAAATGTTTTACATGAAGCTTCTATACCAAGAGGAGATGTGCATATACTTAAGGGGTTACAATTGCATGATATTTTACAGAGTTATGGCCCTTTTACTAATAAAGTTATGGTTTAGGTTAAGGTGCTGTTTAGGGGGTATTTATCATCTTCAGTGATAGTTTTAGTTTTGTTTAGATGATAATCAAAGATGTCTAATGCATATTTATTGCATGTGGGAAAGGGTTAAAAGCAACATAAATAATTAAGAAACTTTAATATCTGGTCATACAGGCGTCCAAGCAGTTTGAACTGTTATAACCCAAAACTGACTTAATCAGTGAATTAAATCTTTCTTATGTGCAGAAACATTAAGAAGCATATGTAGCAGATGACTGGCCAATAAAATGAACAAGTTCTTCTTTTGCCACAATGTTTTTAACTCTAGATATTCTTTAATTACACTTACATTTATAAAGATTTTCCATATCTTTGCCAAGATTTTCCATATCTTTGCCAAGATTTTTCAAAGTTGTCTGCTGCAGATTTGTTGTATTTGGTAAATATTTAGTTGAAACTTCCGTTAATTTGAATACCTTTTTGTGACTTGGCCAATATAATATACTTACTTAATTACTTAGTACTCTATATCTTTTTGAACGTTCAACCCTTTCCGTTATATAGACGCTTTCTGATGCCTCTGCGGCAGATTGCTTTTTGAAAACATGGCGATACAAGGGAGTTTACAAAAACGTTTGGGTATGTTTTCAAAGTAGTCGTTGTCCGCCATGATTTTGATCTGTTGGACAAAAAAATATCAAAGTACATACTGAAACCATTTGTTGTAAGGATGAAAACATGTTGATGAATATTTGATAATTATTGCTTTCATACATTATGTCAAATAGCTCTGCAACTTTTATACCAGTTTATGTTTCTGGCAAACCAATTCATTGTTTGTCCTTTTATCAATAATGTTTGCGTTAATACAATGCAAGGAAATCAATTTTGCTTTTATGCTTTAAACTGACAATGTTTTCAACTCTTTTCATTTATACTGTGACTTTCATTTATAGATATTTGCCATAATTTTAACTAGATAGTTTCAAAGTCATCTGCTAGCAGATTGTTTGTAAGAGGAAAAAGGTTAAACAACTTTTCTAGATGTATATGGACAGAAAGTATCAAATAAATTGCCAAAGCATGAAAAGCAATACAGAATAGTAGCTGTAACAGTTAGAAGGCAAGAACCCCTTTTTACTTGGTGTGAATGTGTTTGTTCATAAAATACATAGTCTGAGAAAGTTGCCTGTTGTTATGTAATTCAAATGTGTCACGTATCTCCTCTATTGGGGATACGGTTGTCTCTGTCTTGGTCTTCTTCTTAAACGATTTCCTGTGAAAACTGGGTGTTAGATGTGGGGAAAAAGACAGAAAGTATAAAGGAAATGGTCCCAACATCTGATATTTTATTTATTACTCCAGTCTAGAGAAGACAAAAGAGAGATAAAAACTTGGAAATCTGGTATTAAAGTATACATTTTCAGATATATCTCAATCCTTTATAATTTTGACACATCTGAAAGAAAAAGTATTTTAAACGTTATGACAAAAGGGAATTTCTCATAATGAATAATTTCTCCTTCGCCACAACTCTTTACGATAAAAACTTTCAGTTGTAGACATTTCCCAAAGTTTTGCCTCCATGTTTTGCTAGATATCTTGAGCAGATATTTAGGAAAGGGTTAGATCTTCTGCAGATTTGGTGTATTTTGGAAAGGGTTAGATTGTCTTCTGCAGATTAATTGGATGTGGGAAAGATTTTATAGCAAACAAAGAATTAACCCACTCTGAACTTTGCCAGAATCATTAAACTTTTATAATTAATTCCCCTGATTGAGATTCATAGAAATATAAAGAACGGACATAGTGGATATACAAGCTGATCTTTATCTTTAACTATGAGGAACAATTAAATCATTTTTTTAGCTTGACTATTCGAAGAATATGAGAGCTATATCTTACAGTCTCTTGTGCATCGGTATCGGCTTTGGTGTTGCAACTTTGGTTAATTTAGTTTTGAATGCAAGGTTTTTTCTCACAAACCACAGATGCTATTGCTTTGAAACTTCACACACTTATTGGACATCATCAAATGACCTTGCTGGACAAGTCCCATAGCTCAAGTACTCCTGTCTGAATTTATTACAAATTATGGCCCTTGTTGAAGTTAAAAATTTGGGTTAAAGTTTTGAATGCACAGCCTTTTCTCATAAACAGCAGATGATATTCAAACAAGACTTATCCAACTTGATATATAGTTCTATACTATCAAGCCACTATCTCAGTAATAACTGTTGACTATAGTATCAAATGGCCAAATAGTCAAGCATGCTGTCTTGTGGACAGCTCTTGTTGATTAAACCCTTTCCCATATACAACAAATCTGCAGCAGACGACTTTCAAAACACCTTGGAAAATATATGGATTATTAGTATAAATAAAAGTATAATTATTGTAAAGAGTTGAAATCATTGTGGCAAAGGGTGAAATTGTTCAGGAGAAGCAATTCCCCTTTTGACACGTTGCTTCCAAAGGTGGATGAAATGCAAGGCAATTATAAGAGAGTATAGAAAACATTGTATGGAGGTAATAGACTCATCACAGTGATGATGAATGGCATCTGCTGCATACACATCAGAAGTTGTATGTTTAACCCTTTCCCACATACAACAATTCTGCAGCAGACTACTTTGAAAACAATCATGCAATAAGATGAAAGATATATTACTGAAAAAAACATTGTGGCAAAAGGAAATATTGGTTGTTTTGAGCAATTTTTCCTTTTGCCACGATGTTATCAAAAGTTGTCTGCTGCAGATGCGTCAGAATGCGTCTACAAGTGGGAAAGGGTTAATAGGAGAAAAAGTAATTTCTTCAGAAGTGCATGCAAAAGAGATGTTAACCAACAAAGTTTAAACTTGTTTGTCATGTAATGCATTGATTTCATTAACCCCAGGCCCATTACAATTCTGAAGCAGACAACTTTAAAAACATCTAGACAAAATTATGGAAAATATCTGAATATAATTTATGTATAACTATTGAATACAGTTTAAATTATTATGACTAAAGGAGAAATTTGCCCATAATGAGCAATTTCTCTTTTTTACACAATGTTTTCAAAAGTTGTCTGCTGCAGAGGCGTCAGAAAGTATCTGTATGTGGGAAAGGGTTAAAACTGAAAAAAGTAATTAATATCTTTGAGTTGACAGTTACCATGTAATGAATAGCAATCAATAATGCAGGTTCTGGCATTGAAATCGACCTTTCCCCTGAAACAGAAAGATTTTGTTACCTTTATCTTCAATCTTTGCAGCAGATCACATTTTAATAACCGTTTCCCACATAAAACAATTCTGCAGCAGACGACTTTGAAAACATCTAGAAATGAATATGGAAAATCTCTGAAAATAAAAGTACAATAATTGAATACAGTTGAAAACATGGTGACAAAAGGAGAAATTGCCTGTTTTGAGCAATTTCTTCTTTTGTCGCCATGTTTTCAGAAAGCAAACTGCTGCAGAGGCGTCAGAAAGCGTCTATATGAGGGAAAGGGTTAAAATGAGAACTATCAATTTCTCCATTTGCAACAAAAGTTTTAAACTATATATATATTTGAAATAAGGATACTTCTAAATTTTAAGATAATTAGATTTTGTAATCCTATGTTTTCATAGCAGATAAATTTATGGATAGCCCTTGACACCATTCCCTAAGACAACAACGATCCCTTTCGGAAAACAGATGACTTTTGATGCCTCTGCAGCATAACTCTTTTAATAAATGTATTTCGACAATGAGAAATTGCTTTAACCGAAAATGTTTTCCTTTTATCTCACAATGTGTCCAACAATCTTATGCTTACACTTTTTTCACCTTAAATGTTTGCACATCAGATAACTTGTATAACTCAGAAAATAGCATATCAAGTCAATTATTAAACGCTTACCTTATTTGATCGAAACCTAGAAAATTATAAGTTATATATTTTTTATTCAGAGTGGAAAACATTGTAGGTAAAGTAGAAATTGTTCATCTAGAAAAAGTCTCCTGCTTCATAGGCAACAAATGTAATTTATGCATGATTGTACCTTTCCCACAAACAATAAATGTTGTTTATATCATGTAAATGCATGATTGTACGTTTACCACAAACAACAAATGTTGTTTATATCATGCATGTAAATGCATGATTGTACGTTTACCACAAACAACAAATGTTGTTTATATCATGTAAATGCATGATTGTACGTTTACTACAAACAACAAATGTTGTTTATATCATGTCAATGCATGATTGTACGTTTACCACAAACAACAAATGTTGTTTATATCAGATAAATGCATGATTGTACGTTTACCACAAACAACACATGTTGTTTATATCAGGTAAATGCATGATTGTACCTTTCCCACAAACAACGAAATGGTAGCCATCTTTGCAAGCCAAGGGTGATTTGTTAATTACATTACCATAATTACTTATCTTATGCTTATGTACAGAGAAGCCTTGGCTAGCGAAGACGAATGGCAGCAGGCAACTTTGAAAATATATGGATTATTTAATCGAAAAAACATTATCACAAAAATGGAAATTGTTCATTTTTAGCAATTTCTTCTTTTGCCACAATGTTTTCAAAAGTCATCTGCTACAGATGCATCAAAACATCGCTGCATGTGGCAAAGGGAGAAGGGACATGAAAGTTGTTTTCTAAATTTCAGGGCCAGTTCGATGAGTACTGTGTCATTTATGGACGAGCCAGGTCACGACTATAAACCCCCGGTACGACAAGAAAACTCATATCAAACTGAACCAAAGAAAAAATTCCCATCTGGAAAAATCAAACATATAATCAAAGATGTCCTTGAGAGTTACCTTGCAGAAGAAAAATATGAACCTGAATTGTGTCGCCAAATGTCTAAAACCATATCAGAGGTATGTATGTATCATGTCTGCCTGTGTATCTTTCAAACCTTTCCCCCATACCACAAATCTGCAGAAGACGACTTTGAAATAACCTCGACAAAAAACAGGGAACATTTCTATAATTGATGGTTTAATTATTGAATAGAGTTGAAAATGTTGCGGCAATAAGGAGAAATTGCTCATAATGAGGAATTTCTCCTTTGCCACAATGTTTTCAAAAGTTGTCTGCTACATGGGTGTCAGAAAGCGTCTGTATGTGAGAAAGGGTTAAACCTTAAAGCTTTCCCACATGCAGATGTATCTGCAGCAGACGGCCCTTAACCCTTTCCCTCATATAGACTCTTTCTGACGCCTCTGCAGCAGACGGCTTTTTGAAAACATAGTGACAAAAGAAGAAGTTGCTCAAAACGAGCAATTTCTCCTTTTGCCACAATGTTTTCCACTTTAAGTCATAGGTTATCCATTCAATTATAGAGATTTTCTATTTTTTGACAACACATGTTCAAAGGCGTCTGCAGCAGAATTGTCGTATGAGGGAAAGGGTTAAAAGCATTGTGACACTCAGAGAAAATGTTCATTATGAGCAATTTGCCATAGGGTTTTCAACTCTATTTATTAATGAATGTTCCATTTTTAGATATTTCCCTATTTTTGCATTTTTGCTGCACATTTGTTGTATATGGGAAAGGGTTAAGCTTATATAATAATTTCAGAGTTGTCTGTTTCGAAATTTTTAAAAGTATGAAAGTCTATTCAGGAGAAAACCAGATATTGTTAGCCTCTTGTTATTCCTGTCATCATCTTTGTCCATGCACCGTTAACCACATACATGGTTTACCACATACATGGTTTACCACATACATGGTTTACCACATACATGGTTTACCACATACATATATACTACAAATCTTGAGCAATTAACTTATTAAATAGAGATAAAGACATTGTGGCAAAAGTAATTGCTTATTATGAGTCTGCAAGTGGGAAAGGTTTTGAATTTACTCCAAATTGGCAAGCTCTATTTCCAACAGACAACTATTGTTTTGATACATAGTTAAAACAAGGGCTATTTTTATGCCCCCGGAATCTCCGATTCGGTGGGCATATAGTTTTTGGCCTGTCTGTTGGTTGGTTGGTCTGTTGGTCTGTCTGTCTGTCTGCACAAAAAAAACTTTAACCTTGACCACTACTTTTGAACCATAACAGGTACGGCTACCATATTTCACATATGTATTCCTTGTGACATGACCTTTCTGTCAGTACCAAAATTTTAGACCTTGCGATCTTGACCTTTGACCTAGAGGTTGCCATTCTCGAAAAAAACTTTAACCTTGGCCATTACTTTTGAACCATAACAGATACGGCTACCATATTTCACATGTGTATTCCTTGTGACATGACCTTTCTGTCAGTACCAACATTTTTGACCTTGCGACCTTGACCTTTGACCTAGATGTTGCCATACTAAAAAAAACCTTTAACCTTGGCCATTTCTTTTGAACCATAACAGGTACGGCTACCATATTTCACATGTGTATTCCTTGTGACATGACCTTTCTGTCAGTACCAACATTTTTGACCTTGCGACCTTGACCTTTGACCTAGATGTTGCCATTCTCGAAAAAAACTTTAACCTTGGCCATTACTTTTGAACCATAACAGATACGGCTACCATATTTCACATGTGTATTCCTTGTGACATGACCTTTCTGTCAGTACCAAAATTTTTCACCTTGACCATTGACCTAGATGTTGCCATTCTCGATAAAAACTTTAACCTTGACGACTACTTTTGAACCATAACAGGTACGGCTACCATATTTCACATGTGTATTCCTTGTGACATGACCTTTCTGTCAGTACCAACATTTTTCACCTTGCGACCTTGACCTTGACCTAGATGTTGCCATTCTCGAAAAAAAACTTTAACCTTGGCCATTACTTTTGAACCATAACAGGTATGGCTACCATATTTCACATGTGTATTCCTTGTGACATGACCTTTCTGTCAGTACCTTGCGACCTTGACCTTGACCTAGATGTTGCCATTCTCGAAAAAAACTTTAACCTTGGCCATTACTTTTGAACCATAACAGGTATGGCTACCATATTTCACATGTCAGTACCAACATTTTTGACCTTGCGACCTTGACCTTTGACCTAGATGTTGCCATTCTCGAAAAAAACTTTAACCTTGGCCATTACTTTTGAACCATAACAGATACGGCTACCATATTTCACATGTGTATTCCTTGTGACATGACCTTTCTGTCAGTACCAACATTTTTGACCTTGCGACCTTTACCTTTGACCTAGATGTTGCCATTCTCAATTTTGTTTTAACCTTCCCCACTACTTTTGAACAATAACAGGTAATGCTACCATATTTCACATGTGTATACCTTGCGACCTTGACCTTTGACCTAGATGTTGCCATTGGGGGGCATCAGTGTTTCACAAACACATCTTGTTTTAAAATGTCAAAAGTTTCATTGAAACCATATTACAGGTATCTATATCATTTATGTGAACTATGGAGATGTCAGTTATTTCTTGTAATTGAAGTAATATGGATACATGCAATAGCTTTGTTTACAGTAATTTCATTACACAAATATGTATTGAATTGCTTGTGATTGTTATTGTGTCATATCATGTTATCCCATTTGTTTAACCCTTTACCTCATACGACAATTCTGCAGCAGACAACTTTGAACATATTTTGTAAAAAAAATAGAAAATCTCTATAATTGAATGGATAACCTAGGACTAAAAGTGAAAAACGTTGCGGCAAAAGGAGAAATTGCTTGTTTTGAGCAATTTCTTCTTTTGTCACTATGTTTTCAAAAATCTGTCTGCTGTAGAGGCGTCAGAAAGCGTCTATATGAGGGAAAGGGTTTATCTTGGCAACTCATCACATTCCATTAGAGATATTTCTTCCTTGTAAATACAATATTTATAGTTCCATGTTTTTATACAATTATTTCCAATATTTTTTATGAAGAAAATACAAATTACTTTATTATCTGTACAGTATTTTAAAATTAATTTACTGTAAACTCCATTGCACTCCATTAAACTCGAAAAATAGGAAGATAATGCACTTTCGTGATTTTTAGTTCACCCGAGCATAAAGTGCTCAAGGTGAGTTATTGTGATTGAACTGTGTCCGTTGTCCATCTGTCAACATTGTCTCATCTGTAACCAATTGGTCAATTGGGATGAAACTACACAGCAGGCATCCTCTAAATGTCCTCACCAGAATTCCATCAAATATCTTTGATCCATGCATAAATCTGGTTTCCAGACACATATAAGAAAAAACATTAAACCTCCGCCCAACTTTCAAATAATTTTGTAGAATTATGCCTTGGGTGACCCTGTATCAGATTCCTTTAAATCATGTGATTTGGTTGAAAACATGGCCGCCGGGAGGTGAGGCTATGAAAACTTAAAGAATCTTCTTCAAAAGTTTCTATCAGATTCCTTTTGAATTGATTGTTTCAAAAACATAGCCATCAGTGGGCGGGGCTGTTTTGTCGTAGTATGGCTGTAGTGAAAAATTTAAAAATCTTCACCTCCGAAATTCTTTCAAAACAATTTTGTTGAAATGTTCCAAGAGTGACCCTCTACAAGATTAAGCCATCAAGCCATGTTTAAAAAAGAGGCCGCAATAGTGCAGGGCTGTTTTGCCACCTAATTATGACTACAATGAAAACTTTAAAATATTCTGTTGCGAAAGTATCCTAATGATGTTTTCTGAGTCTGCAGTCAATTAGTTTTCGAAATTACATGTTACTTTTTTCAGGTTATAAAAGCACGAGTGAAAGAGATGATGATTCCAAGGTTCAAGGTCATTTGTTTGGTTCACATCGGTCAAAATGGCAGTCAAGGTTTACGTATTGGAAGCAGGTGCTTATGGGATGACAAATATGACACTTACTCTACGTCAGAGTTCAGAAATCGATCGCTGTTTGCTGTCAGCAGTGTGTATGGGGTGTACTATGAGTAACTCGAGTGGTGAAATGAGACTTCTCATGAATAAAGTGCATTATTGACTATAAGGGACCTACTGACATACTGCTATATTATATTCAGCTGAAAAGAAGCAGGCTTTTCTTTTTGGATTGTTTGTTTGGATCAAAATCTCTTTTGTTAAATCTTCACATCATGATTATCATACCAATTGGTACTTTGATAGTTTTGAAAACAGAACTGTAACAAGGGATATTTATTTAACTTATTTCCAATCATGGGCCTCTTGCTATATGATGATGACAATGGAAAATATTTTGAAATTATCACATCAGCCCTACCTTTAACCCTTTCCCGACTGCAGACGCATTTTGACACAATAGCAGCATACGACAATTTAAAACATTGTGGCCGAAGGTGAAATTGCTCATGATGAGCAATTTCTCCTTTAGCCACAATGTTTTCAACTTTTTTTAACAATTAAGCTATCTTTAATGAAGATTTTTCAGTTTTTTGTCATTATGTTTTCAAAGTCGCCTGCTGTAGATTTGTTGTATGTGGCAAACCCTTTCCCTTATATGACAATTCTGCAGCAGACGACTTTCAACATATTTTGTCAAAAAATGAAAATTTCCTTAATTGAATGGATAACCTAATAAAATAATGACTAAAAGTGGAAAACATTGTGGCAAAAGGAGAAATTGCTTGTTTTGAGCAATTTCTTCTTTTGTCACTTTGTTTTCAAAAAGCCCTCTACTGCAGAGGTGTCAGAAAGCGTCTATATGAGGGAAAGGGTTAACCCTTCCCACAACTCTGGATTTTAGCAAAAATATGGAAAAAAGTATTGAAATTCTCTATAAATGAAGGAATATTTATTTTGGCAATTTCTACTTTTATCACAATGTTTTCAAAAGTCTTCTACGTGCAGATACATCAAAATGTGTCAATATGAGGGAAAGGGTCAAAAGCAGATAGAACTGAACAATGAATAAAGTAAAAATCTATTATTTTCCAAGTGTGGAAGCATACTTTATAATGACCTTCAGTTAGCACATTTAACCCTTATCCTCATATAGCAATTGAAAACATCTAGGCAAACTAATGGAAAATCTCTATAAATGAAATTATAACTATTCAGTTTAATTGGTAATGTTGTGGCAAAAGGAGAAATAACCCCTTATGTTTGTACTATGTTTGCAAAGGTTATCTGCTGTAGATAACCTAAAATACGTCTGCATATGGGAAAGGTTTAACCCTCACCCAGATACAACAATTCTGCAGCAGACGAAAAAATATTGGCAAAAATGTGAATGATCTCCATAAATGATATTGGGAAAAAGGTGAAAACATTGTGCGAAAAGGGGAAATTGCTCATCATGCTGTTTTCAAAATTTTGCTGCAAATGCATCTGAATGCATCTGCAAGTGGGAAAGGGTTACCGGTAATGGCAGATAACACTTCACAAGGCAAAAATAACTTTTTACATTTGATGTATTCTATGACATCAAATGTAAAAAGTTATTTTTGCCATGTGAAGTGTTATCAGTTATCTTTATCCTTCTGCCTTCCCTGGGAAGTGAAAAATTAGTTCAAAAATGTATTCCATTATGGAATAAAGTTCTATGATTATGTAACTATTTTGAAATTTGGGATATTATCAATCTGTAAACAGTAATAGTCATTGTTCACATTGTTTTTGATGATCAATAAAGACTTGTGTTGTGTGTGAATGCAGGGTTAGATAATCTTATTCCTCATATAGATGCATCTTCACACCTGAAGCATACAACTTTTGAAAAACATTGTGTCAAAAGGTTGAGTAATTTCTCCATTTGCCATATTGTTTTCAATGCTCTTCAATTATGATAGTTTCATTTACAGCTAGTATCCATATTTGTGCCATAGTCTTTTAAAGTTGTCTCCTGTATGAGTTAAAGTTCTAAGTTCTAAGTGTTTAGCATGAAGAGGGAGAAAAAAGTATTTTCACAAACAGGTATTTTTTGTTTACGTACTTAACCCTTTCCCTCATACGACAATTGTACAGCAGACGACTTTGAACATGTTTTGTTAAAAAATGGAAAATCTCTATAATTGAATGGATAACATATGACTAAAAGTGGAAAACATTGTGGCAAAAGAAGAAATTGCTTGTTTTGAGCAATTTATTCTTTTGTCACTATGTTTTCAAAAAGCCGTCTGCTGCAGAGGCGTCAGAAAGCGTCTATATGAGGGAAAGGGTTAACCCTTTCGCTGAAAGGCATGGCTTTGCAGGAGAGAATTCGAAAATATAGTAGCAAAAGGAAAATGTACTCAATAGGAATTAAGAGTATATACCTTTATTTCCAACAATGGTTTCACCTCTGTATCAAAATGGTGATTCAAATGTTCCAGATGTTGCAATTTTCTACCCAGATGTTTTTGAAGCAGAGAATTTTTTTAAACAGGTAAACAGTTTTAAAAGCTGCAGAAAATGTTTTGTTGCGATCTAGAGGTTGTTAATTATGGATAGTGTTTGTGTGACAGGAGCTCATTAACCCTTTCACACATGCAACAAATCTGCAGCAGAGGACTTTGGAAACATTTTAGTAAAAAAATAACTATATAAATGATATAAATATTATAGAATGAAAGTGAAAACATTGTGGCAAAAGTATTATTTGCTTATTATGAGCAATTTCTCTGTTTGCGAAAATGTTTCCAAAAGATTGTCTGCTGAAATAGCATCAGGAAGTGCCTGTAGGAAGGAAAAGGTCATTGGGAATTTAACCCTTTCCCACATACAGCAAATATATAGCAGACGACTTTGAACACATCTCTGCTAAAACACGGAAAATCTCTATAAATATAGCTACTTTTACTCAAAAAAATTGAAAACATTGTGGCGAAAGGAGAAATTGCTCGTTTTTATCAATTTCTCCTTTTGTCACAATGTTTTCAGAAGCTGTCTGCTGCAGATATTTCAGAAAGCGTATGTATGTGGGAAAGGGGTAACATTGTTCTCCTTAATCTTACATTATATTTGAGACTCTCCAAATTCAAAACATGAAGAAAAGAATAGAAACAGTGAATTAATAAAGTTGCCACAGGAAGTCATTTTAGAGACACTTTTATTTTGAAAAGCATTTTCTCCTTTCCTACCTTATCAATATTTTCAACAGTTTTTCTGCTACTGATTTGAAACAGTGTTTACTTAATCTAAACCTTAGCCACATATAACACATCTGCAGCAGATGATTTTGAAAACAAAAGTATCGATATTCACTATAGATGAAATCATGATTAGTCAATATAGTTGAAAACATCATGCCAAGAGGAGGAATTGTTTTTTCAAAAGTTTTCTGTTGCAGACGTTTCAAAATAATTCTGGTTGTGAACTGCTTTCAGTTGCAGATATTTCAAAATATGTTAATTGTTTGTAAATGAAATAGTTAATATTGATAAGAGATAAAAAATCATTTTGTAAACATTTGAAATGGCTCATTATGAGGAATTTCTCAATTTGCCACAATGTTTTCAAAAGTGGTCTGCTGCAGATGCATCGAAAGGCTGTGGGGAAGGGTTTGATCATATATAAATATAACTTGAACGCATTTTGAATATTTTCCTTCATTTCTGCAATACTATGTAGTACTATTCAGTACTATGCAGTAGCATCAAATGTCTTTTATTTTCAGGGAAAGGGTTTAAAAAGAGTTTTTTGCTCCATAGAAGTGCCGTTTTAGGTCTTACTGTATTTGATGTTGTAAACATTAATTTGTCAATCTATCTGTGATTCTGCATTTGTCAGCATTATTTATTATTCAATGACACACATTGTCTAAATTTAAACCTTTCCCAAAAAACAAGAAATCTACAGCAGTTGATTTTGAAAGAAAAAAATGCAAAAAATAATAATATTTTTTCATAAATGAGTTTTAAAGTATTAAAAAACATTGTGTCAAAAGTAAAAATTGATCAAATGTGATTTTGATACAGAGTTGATAGCAATTGTGAGAAATTTGAGAAATTGCTTGTATAAGTCTCTAATTGAGCCTTTACCACAATATTCAAATTTCATCTGGTGTAGGGGCATCAAAATTAACCCTTTCCCACAGACGACTTTGAACATCTTTTGTCCAAAAACAGAAAATATCTATAATTGAATGGATAACCTATAACTAAATTGGAAAACATTGTGGCAAAAGGAGAAATTGCTCGTTTTGAGCAAAACGAGCAATTTCTTCTTTTGTCACTATGTTAGCAAAAAGCTGTCTGCTGCAGAGGCGTCAGAAAGCGTCTATATGAGGGAAAGGGTTAATTTAAGCAGTTTCTTGTAGAGTTATTTTTACACCTCAGCTTCAGCTTTTGTCAATATTCATACTTTCATTTATAGATGTTTTGCATATTTTCACTTAATGTTTCTGAACATTGGTAAATTATTATCCACTTAACTTTATTTAACTAGCCTGGACTGCTTCCAAGAGGAAATTGCTGTAACTCAGAAGTTTGGGTCGAAAATATTTCAGTTTTGTCTTCAACCCCTTACAACATAGAACAAATCTGCAGGCCACACCACTTTGAAATCATTTCAGCAAATATATAGAAACTGTATATATAATAATTGAATAGAGTTGTAAGCAATTTCTACCTTTTGCCACAATGTTTGTAAATGTATGTGTGAATTTCTCCCACTTTGCAAGTTCTTTTGTGTGTTACATAGATGACTCTTGTTTTATTCCTAAAGAGTCTTATTTTGCTTAAACTAAGGATTATTGATTGTTTTACTGTATTTTGTGTTTTGTGCGGCTCTGTTTTTGTTTGTGTCTTTTTAAAGGCCCATTTAATCTCTGTAATCAAAATATATAACTTATTATGTGTACAAATATATATTATGTATTCATTTGACTGCTTCATTTAAAAATTAGAAAGGATTGAAGGAAAAAAATGCAATAGAATCATGGACCTATTTACCATATAATGTTTAGATTTTCATAAATCATTTCAAGAATATTTCGGTGATATCGTTTAGGCAAACTCACCTTCCCTAAAGTTGTTCTACCTTACTAGTACCTTCATTCAATAGAACATGTCTGATAACTTTCTGTTATCCCTCAATTTTTCTTAGTTCAGGGAGTTGGATGCTGGTTCTCAAAGTTCAAGCCTATGTTTCCTGTCCACATTATTATTGACTGACCTACCAGCGAATACCTGCTGCACAGAGCTCTATATAAGAAGAGTATTTCACATCCCCAAATCCTTATTTGACCATCAAACCCTATGTTGTGTGTACTCAAAAGAATTGTCTCAGTGAGACGATTCTTTTGAGTACCCACAACATAGGGTTCAATGTAGTCATAAAAGAGCTATTGTTAGAAAAGACCAGTTTACCTTATCTAGTCCTCTGCTGAGTGAGTTGCATATCAAAATGTTGAAAACTTGTGATGCTAAAATTGTAAAATATGTTATATTAAATGACAATCACGATCAAGATATTGTAGTTTCATGATGTTTAGCTTTACATATAAGCCTTTTGCGCTCAGCCTTCTTTGTTGTGTGTTGTCAACAATTTCTTGAAACAACATTTCCTTCTAAACCATTGGGCTAATTTCCACTAAACTTCAGAGGAATTTTCTTAAATATTCCTCTTTTAAGTTGCTTCAAACATTTATATTCCATATACAGCTGTGGCTTGAAAAAGAGGGGATGAGCAATTGTATAATTTTATTTATTTATTTATAATATAATAAAGAGATACTATTTATATCATTATGAGCAATGTCTTCTTTTGCAACAATTAATTTCAAAAGTTATATGTTGACAATTGTGTTTCCTCAGGTAAAAAGGTGGTCTTATTTTTGTAAACAGTGAGGACTGTACATTTGCATAGGTTTATCTTGAGTTTTCAGTGTCTACCTAAATGTTTTCAAAATTGTCGTTGTCTGCAGATTTGTTTTATGTGGGAAAAGGTTAACATACATTCCATTTACAATTATTGAGCAGCAATGCCTTCTTATATAGGTCTTTTAATCATGTTAAAATATATGAGCCGTCCCGCAAGTAAACCAACAATATGGACACTGCGTAATGTATCGACCCGCATCAGCTTAAGCATGCCGCACAAACTCAAACAGACAATTTTCACCTCCTGTGGATTTCTGTTTCAGGAATCCTTATTCTATACCATTATACACCTGAGACGGAATGTGTCGGCCCGGATTAGCCTTCTCAGTCTGCGCATTCTGATCTGGGTCGATACTATTACGCAGAGTCCACAATGTTGGTTTTCTCGTAGTGCGGCATCATTCTTTTCAAACATTTTCAACATATCACTGAATTGTTCATTTATTCTTTTACAAGCAATATATTTTTGAAAACTTTTTTTATGTTCGGATTATTTAGCCAAATATATGTAGGTACAGCTTTGTTTGTTCTTCAATTCATCCATGTTTGTTTTGGTCACACCAAGTTGCTGCTGTTTTCTGTATATTCAGATGGAAGCTGAACTCATGTGGGTGATACAGGACTGAATGACCCAACTTGTTTGTCGAAGTTTGGAGGCTGTACAATTGTATTTTTGACTCTTGTCAAATCCTGGATCAGCCTTCAATTAACAAATGTGTAATAGTGATAACAATGTTTTGTTTCATGTGGTATGATATTTCAAGTTTTCAGTTTTTAAATTTTCTGATAAAAAAAGCAGCTGAAATGGGAAAAGTAGTTGTATGATTTTGTTACAGAGTTGAAAATATTGTCAGAAAATGAGAAGTAGCTCATTCTGAGCAATATCTACTTTTCCAACAATATTTTCAAAAGTCAGCTGCTGTAAAGGCATCCGATATTGCCTGTGTCAGGTAAAGGGTTAAGATGTAGTGAATCTTTGTGTGTGGCTTTCTATCTATAAGTATGATATTCACATTTTTGACAAATATTATACTGCTGTTGAGCAATTGTATTATTTTTACCTATTTATAATAAAATTAAGAAATACTGTATAATGTTCATAGTTTTTAACACTACGGGCCAAAGGTCAGAAATACTGACGCAATGGTGTTGAGTCTGTCTGTTTTGTCTGTAAACATTGACAATCAAACAACTTCTTCTCATGTTATGTTTGACAGATTGTTATGAAGTTTGGCTAGAAGCTTCCCTGTATCAAGCTTTATCAAATGTCTACAAGTAGTACAGAAACAGTAAATAATCTTACATAGAAATTACTATGTGAAAACAAATATTTAAAATATAAAGCTGCAGCTTCAATATAAGGTATTTAGTAAACTGAGGATTACAGACTTTAAAAATATTCTTCAGAAACCACAAGAAACAGTTCATTCTTTCCCAAATAAAATAAATCTGCAGCTGACTTTTGAAACATGTATGGTAGTTTAAAAATATGAAAGCTTTCTTTAAATGAAAGTATAATCATTGAATAGAGTTGAAATGATGAGTGTCTTCGGATTTCGCCTACTTTAGCAATTGGCTCTAACTAGCCCCTTGTTAAAAGCAGCATAACTTGTGCATTAGACTTGTTAACTGAGCACCGTCGCTTATGTACATTTTCTTTTACTCTTAAAACGTTTTCTAGCTGACCATTAAGTCTGTGACGTCTCTGATTTCTTGTAAATCCTCTATTATATTTGTCAGAAAAGGAGATGCAACAAGACCAGATTTCCCATGGCGACATTTGCATTGTTCAGACGTTTCTTACATGTAGACGCACCTACAGCAGACGACTTTTGAAAACATTGTGGCAATCGGAAACATTGTTAATAATGAACTATATCTCCCTTTGGCACAATGTTTTCAAATCTATTCAATTACATGCTTTCATTTACAAAGATTTTCCATATTAGTTATCAAGATGTGTCGGAGTAGACTGCTTTTGATTTGAGCCGTCCTACTAAAAAACCAACATTATGGACTCTGCGTAATGCATCGACCCGGATCAGCCTAAGTATGCTGTAGTACACGGATAGACACTTTTTGCCTCCTGTATATTTTCTCTTTCGGGAATCATTACTCTATACATCTATCCCCCTAAGACGGAATGTGTCGGCCCGGATTAGCCTGTGCGGACTGCGCAGGCTGATCTGGATCGATACATTATGCAGAGGCCATAGTGTTGGTTTTCTCGCGGGACGGCTTATTTGTAGTATATAGGAAGGAGTTTATATCGAATCAAGGAAATAAGCATTCGAAGACACTCGTGCGATTTTTCTGGCAATTAAATATAGATTAAAATGGGCGTGTTTTTGGGATGCTTTTCGCCCCTATCCCATAGCTAGCCTGCTTTCGAAAAGTCGACTTACGGCTGCAACAAAGCTTCACTTAAGTGTATACATACATCCGCGAAAGTCGAGTTCCGAATAACAAAAATCCTTCCGCTTGCATTTATGAGAGAAAATAGTTCCCACGAGGAGTGAACTATGATTGACCTCAATGCCAGTCCGTCAACATGTATGTATCTGTCGATAAATAAACTAGAAATGTATTCTAAATAGGTTTTTTGTCAATTAAAGGAAACCATAATTAATATTCAAGTACGCGATAAATATGTAGGGAAAAGCCATATAATCATAATGTGATAAGAATTTTCATTGAAAAATATCAAAAAATCATTTTAATAAGCATTTAAAGGGAAATGTTTTTCGTATCTTACACACAGCTCAAGATGGACGAATAACCCGCACATCTTTCCCCTAATATCCCCAACACCGTCTTGCCAACTGTCTGTAGGCTTCCTTCTGGAAATACAATTGAATAATTTGCTTACAAAATTGGAATCGCCAATAACATGCATGACCAAGTAATGAGAATATTGATTGCCCATGTACAAGCACATACATCATTCAGTCCACTACACTGGTAAGTGTTCATTTAACCACATGTTGCTAGATGTAAACCAGACTATGAATATTCATGATCCTACCGTGGCTACCTGATTTTGAGTGCAGTGGTCCGAATGATAACATTACAACATTTACAATCTGTAATCAAATTAAGTCCAAAATAAAAAAGGACGAGAGCAGAAGGTTAAAACGTGTCACCTGCTGTATGTTACTAAATGATGATGTGATAGACAGGCAGTTGTGTCACCCAAGAAGTGATCCCTACATGTCAGTGTGCATGACCCTGGCGTGGTCGTCCGGTTAAGGTTTTTTTGTTTAGCTCAGCTTTTTTTCTGTTTTCTATCAGTCGAGCGTCCGTGCCGTACGCGGTGCTCTTGTTTTAATTGTATTAAATAACCAGACCTTTTTTTCCTTGCTAAGTGTTGTGACAATACTCAAGTTAAAGAAGAAACAAACTTTTACATAGTACAATTTACTCTTGAACAACTTCTATCTACTACATTATTCTCACCATTTGTGAGTTGGTTACGAATTCACTGTAACTCGTTTTTCATTTGTCAGAAAGTCATCAAACTGTATCATGCTTCAATGTAAATAAAATGGGACATAAGATATACACGTTCAGAGTCTTCTTACATGGTTCGACCAGCGACGTATGTGGATTTGTTATAAAAAATCAAATGGAGTAGAAACATAATATTCCTTGACAAATTGGTCATAGCTACACCGTGTGATCAGGAGAAAGGTAAAATACTAGGTACATAACTCTGGTCTGCTTATTTTAGTTATCTCCATTTTTCCTTGCTGTCTCAATTGAATTTCAAACTTGGTTTGTAGGAATCTTATGACCTACAGATGTGCAGTACAACATTACCATAACTTTAGTATGCTGTGTTTAGAGTGTGTATATTTTTGGCCTTCCATGTTCTCACTTATTATATGACTTTCGCATGCAACACATGCGTTCCGTGAAATGCCCTTGTTCGTTAATGAGTGCTACTTTGTCCGGAGCGACTGACTTTGATTTAATCCATCCGTATGTCTGTCCGTTACGATTTGCATTACTGGGTCAAAACTTAGTTTCTGTTTGGCGGATTCATTTCAAAGTGGTCACACTTATACATTGTGTAAAAGTGTAAACTCCTTTTCTTCATATTTTTTCTTCGGCCATTATCTCAATAGATGTTCAATGTATCAATTTCAGACTTGGTGTATAGGAAACTTATGAGCTACAGATGTGCTGTGCACAAGAAACTTGACTCTAGCACGCCTTCGATTGTCTGTCATTAACCAGCACGATTCCAATATACAGTGTGGATCTTGAGTGTTCTCTGAACTGGAAATATTATGCTTAAAGGGACTGAACACCATAATGGTCCAAAATCGTTATATTTTATACTTATTCTAATTAATCCAAAATACGTCTATATATATGTAACGGAATATTGTAGAAGGTCGTACAAGTCTTGTTTTTCATTATTTCATAGGAAATAAGCAGTTAAAAAAACGTCCGCTCCATGTTTTCCCATTTAAAAATACCGTGGAATTTCCTCTTGCTCATTTGAATTTGTCGATTCAACTCGGCATTCTCTAACACTATCGACTCATTACATTCATGTATGCGTGAGTGTAAGGAACAACAACTCTGGGAAGGAGATTGTCAATTCGGTTGTAGTGATCACGTGATAAATATACAGCGATATTTTTAGATTTACTGGGTTACTAACCCAGTAGATTTTACAATGCAAAATAACGAAAAATCTCCGCAATATTAATAGTGTGCATATATTGTAGTGCATCAGTCAGCAAATAGCAATGCCTTACATGCAAAAACATCAAGGTAATAGCAATTTTTAACAATTTTCATTTTTTTTCGCTTTTTTCTCATATGGGATTCAGTCCCTTTAAGGTTCGCTGGTCGGTTGTTAGTCAATATTTTGTCCTTCGTGATTTATTTTGTTTATACAAGAAAAAGGTCAAACTTCGATAAGTTAGGTATTGGTTATTGGCAGGCAATCTGTGTTGTTTCAGATATGTTTGGTTTGTTTTGTTTAAAGGTTGATGTTTAATTGTTTCAACAATGTTTGTCAATATTAACTATGCCATATATTTTCACCTTACATATGCCCATATACCATCAGCGCTTTGATTATCTCTGTTTCTGGCTCTTGTTTTGATTAGTTCATTCACAGTCGTACACAGCCACAGTAAACAATTCTGGTGAACCGTACCACCCCAACCTTTTAGGCATTCCGCGGCACAAACTAATCCTGCAATCATGCAGCAATGCTTAAACAAAAACCAAATACAAACATGGTGACTTCTCATATAAAAGAAACAATGCAGGAGAAGTGCTACGTCTAAATTTCAAAAGGGACGATTTTAGGTTACAGTACCCGGAACCAATTTCGTTGTTGGGTTACACCTATGTCGAGAAATGTGTAATGTTTTAACAACACATATTTGACCCCAACTTAAACTCAAAACCACTATCTCTGTCACTTTGGACCCACTAGATTGAGAGACATAACCCGAACTCAGTGACCCCAAAACATTTATCTATGTAATCTTCGACCAACTCGGCCTTTTTTACTATTTTTGGATATAATCTTCTGGACTACCTGACCTTTTAGGCTAAACTCGTAAACCCCATTTCGACTGTTTCCGTAAATAACCGAGTAGGACACTGTCATTGTCTTCTCATTAAATTCAGAGCAAACTATTACAAAATCTATGATCCAGCGAAGTTGAGATCTAGGTTCAATTAGGTTACACATAAATACACTATTCGAGTTTACCCGAAAATAGTTTGTATTGCCTGACAATATTTACCCAATCCTGACATTCATGCATAATCCTTTCCCACATACAACATTCTACAGAAGACGACTTTTAAAACATTCTCTATAAATGATTGAATAAAATTTAAAACATCGTGACAAAGGTAGAAATTCCCTTTGCCACAATGTTTTAAGAAACCTTCTGCTGCTTAGGCGTCAGAAAACGTCTACATGTACATGTGGGAAAGAGTTATGCATAACTCGGTAGAGGATGGTTGTCGGAAGATACATGGTAGGTCGTCCATCCCTCTGATTCAAATGAAATATATCTGTAAACACTGATAGTGTAATAAGTTTGATCATATCTGATAACATTTACATTAAACCGTCATTTGAAATGAAGAGAATCAGTATGGTAAGTCTATTTCTATTTATCAAAGCGATTTTAAATTTATTTTTACTGAAGCCTATAATGTAAATAGCAGAAAACGTTGTTGTGACTTTTTGGTGAGAACAATAATAAACATGTAACTCAGACCACTGCATTCGAACGTAATAAGTTAATATCTACCGTTCATATAAGTCGTTTTTGTCCGTAGTTTAAAACCGTTTCCCATATGCAGACGCATTTTGACGCAATAGCAGCAGACGACTTTTGAAAATATTGTAGCCAAAGGTGAAATGATGAGCAAGTTCTCCTTTAGCCACAACATTTTCAACTTTATTTAACAATTAAGATATCTTTTATGGACAATTTTCAGGTTTATGTCACACTGTTTTCAAAGTCGTCTGCTGCAGATTTGTTTAATGTGGGAAAGGGTTAACGAGATTGAAATAACCTTCGTTTATACCAGGTAAACGGATTACTTTACTGATAACTTCCACAGACTAATTAATACCGGAATCTTATGTCGCAGCATTTATACTTCGAGGTTGCGTTGAATAAAATGATATATCGCGAGAGATGTTAATTTTCACACGCTTTGAGTAGCAACAAACAATTTCAAGTAACGCTACTAACGCAACATCATGCTCCTTTTGTTATATACTAACTGTAACTTAAGCACAGAACGAAGACACATTATATAAATTTAAATGGTTTAAAAATTAAAATAATTCATTTTAGGCATGAAATGAAATTTATGAATAGGGTTTGAATAAACTCACGCTACTGCATTCCAATGACATCATATCATATTCCAATGACATCATATCATATTCCAATGACATCATATCATATTCCAATGACATCATATTACCATCTTTCTCAGTCAAATGTGGAATTTTAAGCATGTATTTACTCCAAAATGTGCAGGTTTATAATAAGTATAATTAAAGGAACTGTAATAAGCAGGGATGGTAATGAAAACCATGTATATATGAGCAGTTTTCTGCCAATCCAAATTTAACGATATGATTACTTGCTTGGAAATGACCCGCCTTCACGTTCAAGCTAAGGATTCAAATGGATACTGATTTACAAACGTTTCTTGCATCACTCTTCGTTTAAATGGCCATCTTTTCGGAACCAATTAGACTGCATAGACTAATCTAGAGCTAAACTGATCGCTCATATTAACACCGTAGTGTCGACATATGTGTTTACTTTTTAGGTAGATACGCGATCCATTATAGCAACCTTTATGACACGTATGACACAGTATGCGCAGAGAGAGAGAGAGA
>JASEVX010000001.1:110107642-110319778 GCA_031761405.1 Serripes groenlandicus | reverse complement strand
AAAGAGAGAGAGAGAGAGAGAGAGAAAGAACGACAGCGAGAGAGAAAGAGAGAGAGATATATATATATAGAGAGAGGGAGAACAAGAGAGAGAGAGAGAGAGAGAGAGAGAGAGAGAGAGAGAGAGAGAGAGAGAGAGAGACAGCGACAGCGAGATAGAGAAAGAGAGAGTGAGAGAAAGAGAGGGACTGGAAAAAAGAGAGAGAGAGAGAGACAGAGAAAATGACAGACAGTGCAGGTTAATGTCAGCCTATACATACGCACTGTCTCATCTGAGCCTTCACTTTTCCGCCTCAATATAATATACCCCTTAATGTGTATTCTGATAAAAGCATACATGTGTAGCCATACTCTACTTGTTTAACGCCCATCCATCTTTCATGTGTTCAAGTCTTATGAACAAAGCTTCTCTTCTGTTGACTTTGTATTTTTCCTTCAGTTTATACGACTAATGTTGATGTTGTCGGCAGTCCTGTATGTAAGCGGTCAGGGTTCTACAGGCACCTTTAAGTATCCTTCTAATTGTGCTCCTCCGAACACGATATCGATCAGCCCAAACTGTAAGATATATATATATCCGATTTTTGTTATCCGTAAATGTACATTAAATATTTACTTTTTTATCGAATGCAGGTTTACTGTATGATGTTTTACGTCGCTTTAACCCTTTCCCTCATACGACAATTCTGCAGCAGACGACTTTGAACATATTTTGTCAAAAAAAATAGAAAATCTCTATAATTGAATGGATAACCTATGACTAAAAGTGGAAAACATTGTGGCAAAAGGAGAAATTGCTCGTATTGAGCAATTTCTTCTTTTGTCGCAATGTTTTCAAAAAGCCGTCTGCTGCAGAGGCGTCAGAAAGCGTTTATATGACGGAAAGGGTTACACTTTTATATACTTGGATAGTCTCTCGTTTGTCAAACTGTTTTCGACTTTTTAAAATGACTAAATGGCGAACAGGTAAGATTATAATTTGACTGCGCAATGGCCCAGACGGATCTAAATCTTTCCTTGTCTCAAAACCCCCGACGATCGTTTTCGTCTGGCATGGCCTATGTTTTTGTTTTTCATTTACAGTACCTGCAGGGATCATCGCACCACCTCTACCAGAGATGCCGGAATCTTTTCAGACACGGATAGAAGCAAATATGATCGAGGGAAAGTACACTATGGTCGCGGAGGAATACTACGACCATCCGAACCAAAGAGCCGCTATACACCTATTTAAAAATAACACCCATAATTCTGTGCTTTACGATTATAAGAATCAGCAAATATCAAATATTTTTAGTGAGTATTGTTTATCACAATTTAAAAAAAAAGTATACTAGCACATTTTCTTTCAAACAAGGAGATTGACTGTATTTATATTGAAACAAATGTCACGAGATTTAGACAATTTAGACAATTTAAATATGATTTCGATTCTCGTCTGCATTTATAAGTGTTTCGCTGTGTTTGAGAATTGAAATCATGCCTACCGGATAAAACTTCGAAACATGTTGCCTCAGTAGATATTGTACCTCTTGAGAATGAGCTTTTGTTTTCAACATGCATTGGCCCTTTCAACAATACGTTCCTATCAGATTTATCAGATTTTATCCGAATATCTAATTCAATTGTCTGAAATTTGAAATTGTTTAAGTGTACAACAGACGCGTAATACATACTATTTTTTATTTGTTTAAATTGCTCTGTATGATATGCCCATATTATATATTATATATTAATGGCAGACACATTTCATACATCAATAGTCAGCTTATCGCCTTAACCGTTCACCATGTGCTAATAGGATGCAGGTATGTCTAGGTAGTAACACCACATAGCCTGATCAGGTTGCGCGGAGGTGAATGTTGATCCTGATCTTCTCTGGTCGCAGAGTCTAAAAAGGCCCGGTGTGGTGTGACTTTACTCATCAATTATACGCGTACACTTTACTTGAGCGATGCTCTGTTGAAACCAACCTAATACAACTCGTGCATCCATATCAAAGGTCACGCAGTTACATACAACATTTATGAGTTATTGTCCAACAGTGCCGATTCAGAAAGTCAGAGCCGTTGCTCAGGTTTAACTGAATCTTCACTGTTCGCAAATACCGTACGGCTGATTTTCGAGCGCCGCTCACTTGTAACTCGTTTAACTTACTTTACTTACAGCAGATGGTACCTCCTGTTCCGTCAGCGACTTAGCATCCAGCAATAACAAACTCATTTTTGGGGGATCAAACCACATGTCTGATCATACAACAACCGGCGTGTTGAATTTGGCAAAGAAGAACGGCTTAGTAAGTGACTATGAGACGAAAACTATATTTAAGAATTGACATTATTTAGATCTACATCAAATGACATTTGTTCTGCGAAAGGCATTTGCAACCAGTGTTGATTCGGATCGGCCAGAGCATCCGCGCACTTTGATATGGTTCTGCTTTGTTCACCAGTTAGTCATAAACGGGTTAACAAAAGTTCAGCAAATTCCTGTAATCTATATAGAGGATATTTCATAAGTGATTATTTATTATCACTTTAATTAAAAGAGTTCACCAAGATGATATGCCGCGTAATATTCAGCTTAGTTTACGAGTTTATTAAAAGGGATAATAAATAAACACGAATGAGATACTCTATTTATCACATACATTGTGATTTATGAGGCGTATTTCGAAAAAAATGTACATAACGTTATCATATTTCTATATGAAATTTACCGGTTTCGGCGCCAAAGAGACTACATTATGACGTCAAACCGCACACGTGTAGAGAGAGTTCATCCTACAAATGTAGCACTTACACTTGAATATCACTCGCGCATGTAGCACGCAAATGTTTTGTAGCACCCGCAGTGAGTGCTACATATGTTCTCTCCATTAATTTCACAAATCTGCAGAGATTCAAAGAGCTACAACCCCATTTGTCTCTGTTTTGTTAGAGTGACCTTTGGCACACCAATAAGTTTTTGTAACGCAAAAGCCAAGATAAATACTTACACTGTTCAACAGTGATACATAGAAGTGTGTGTTTGAACACACATGCATGCTGATCGCCTGTTATGTATCACATTGTAAACATCGTTTTATCAACATTTCAATGTATGCAGAATAAATGTACAATTTCATACGTGTCATTAATTTTGTGTCAGTGTTTACCTATTTGTCAAAACGTTTATTGTATGACCATTGTTGTAATACACACTGTGCTACATTGTAATGTAGAATTCAACAAAATAGTGCTACAAAGGTTGATTTGAAACACAAAGAGCTTCATTGTTCAGTGATACACGACTTATTGTGTGTTTCTAAATATCGAGTGTATCGGAGTGTATTAATTGCAGTCAATATATAAAGGGCGGTTACTGTCGCTACACTTTCACGAAAGTCATTAAAGCGCCTTACTTATAGTCGTGCTACATACACTGTGTTACAACAAGGTGCTGCATTTTACGATTAAACACGTATGTGTGTCTGTGTCTCTCTCTGTCTGTCTGTCTATCTCTCTCTGTCTGTCTGTCTGTCTGTCTGTCTGTCTCAGTCTTGTATCTGTTTCTGTCTGTGTATGTGTGTGTGTGTGTGTGTGTGTGTGTGTGTGTATCTCCCCATGTCTGTCTCTCTCCCTCCCTCCCTCACTCTCTTCCTTGAACTTAATGGCCAAATCCATTTTTACACTGTATATTTAATAATTAATTCACCGTTTCCTACTATGTAGTACATATTACTGAGAAAACAAAAATGTTTAAACCACACACGATGTTAAACGTCGCATATAGTGGAAATGAATATATGTTTTATGTTCCACTTCTAGGGTCTCATTGCTCATTTGCTTTGCATGTTTCTTTACTCACAGATGTATATGGGACAGACCAAATTAAACGGAGTCCCTGCAGACCACTGGCAATCCTGCATGAGCTGGCCTCAACTTACATCTAACTTCACACTCGACTTTTACTTTACAGGTAAAATATGCCTATTAATATACGAACGGGGGAGGGTTACGTTGTATCGGAAACAAACAAGACCAATGTTGAGTAAATTATCATTTTAGCAGCGACAGACGATTTATGAAACTAAAGGGTATCGCATTGTATATATAAAAAGCTTTGCGTTATCATTTTCTACAAGTTATTTAACTGATAAATACACTGTTTCAGAACAGCGAACAACATGTCTACGTCTACGCTAAATCTACTGCTTCAACTCTCAAGTCATTCCATAACTTGTGAACGCTCATTAAAGGCCTGTATGCTCAATTCCCTACCCTCAATTCTCCGAATAATGTCTGCCATTGACGTCCCTCGAAAAGAGCAAATAATTGCCAACACGTATGAGGCTTAAATACACTGACTGTGTTCCCTTATATCGCGACGGACGACAGTTTACCTAAATAGTTTATCATTTCAATTCAAGTCAATACTTAATTGACTTTTTTTTCGGAAAAGCATTTGCCTTTGGCAATTTACACATTATATACATATGACAGAGTTAATCTGAGGATCTCCTAAGGTCATTGTGGCACAGGTTAGTCTGTCCCTACCATTACATTATAGGGTCAGGCATACACCAACAATGATAGTCTGGTGTTACCTGCCCCTACCATTACACTATAGGGTAAGGTATACACCAATAATGATAGTCTATAGTTACCTGCCCCTACCATTACACTATAGAGTAAGGTATACACCAATAATGATAATCTGTAGTTACCTGCCCCTACCATTTCATTATAGGGTCAGGTATACACCAATAATGATAGTCTGTAGTTACCTGCCCCTACCATTACATTATAGGGTCAGGTATACACCAATAATGATAGTCTGTAGTTACCTGCCCCTACCATTTCATTATAGGGTCAGGTATACACCAATAATGATAGTCTGTAGTTACCTGCCCCTACCATTTAATTATAGGGTCAGGTATACACCAATAATGATAGTCTGTAGTTACCTGCCCCTACCATTACATTATAGGGTCAGGTATACACCAATAATGATAGTATTTTGTTACCTTCCCCTACCAATACACTATAGGGTCAGGCATACACCAATAATGATAGTCTATAGTTACCTGCCCCTACCATTATATTATAGGGTCTGGTATACACCAATAATAATAGTCTGTAGTTACCTGCCCCTACCATTATATTATAGGGTCAGGTATACACCAATAATGGTAGTCTATAGTTACCTGTCCCTACCATTACACTATAGGGTCTGGTATACACCAATGATGATAGTCTATAGTTACCTGCCCCTACCATTATATTATAGGGTCAGGTATACACCAATAATGATAGTCTATAGTTACCTGCCCCTACCATTATATTATGGGATCAGGTATACACCAATAATGATAGTCTATAGTTACCTGCCCCTACCATTATATTAAGGGATCAGGTATACACCAACGATGATAGTCTATAGTTACCTGCCCCTACCATTATATTATGGGATCAGGTATACACCAATGATGATAGTCTATAGTTACCTGCCCCTACCATTATATTATGGGATCAGGTATACACCAATAATGATAGTCTATAGTTACCTGCCCCTACCATTATATTATGGGATCAGGTATACACCAACGATGATAGTCTATAGTTACCTGCCCCTACCATTATATTATGGGATCAGGTATACACCAATGATGATAGTCTATAGTTACCTGCCCCTACCATTACATTATAGGGTCAGGTATACACCAATAATGATAGTCTATAATAACCTGCCCCTACCATTATATTATGGGATCAGGTATACACCTATAATGATAGTCTATAGTTACCTGCCCTTCCAATACATTATAGGGTCAGGTATACACCAATAATGATAGTCTGTAGTTACCTGCCCTTCCAATACATTATAGGGTCAGGTATACACCAATAATGATATTCTTTTGTTACCTACCCCTACCATTACATTATAGGGTCATGTATACACAAATGATGGCGGCGCCATTTGGAAATATATACGGAGGAACGTTTGGCTGGAGCACCTTCGAAAGTTGTTTGTTACATTAGTAAATATGAGCCGTCCCGCGAGAAAATCAACATTGTGGACTCTGCGTAAAGTATCGACCCGGATCAGCCTAAGCATGCCGCGCAGGCTAACCCGGATAGACACTTTTCGCCTCCTGTGGATTTTCTGTTTCAGGAATCACTACTCTATACATCTTTCCCCCATAAAACGGAATGTGTCGGCCGGATCAGTCTGCGCGGACAGCGCAGGCTGATCTGGTCGATACATTACGCAGATGATATGAGCCGTTCCACGAGAAAACCAACATTGTGGTCTCTGCGTAATGTATCGACATAGATCAGCTTAAGCATGTCGCACAGGCTTACCTGGAAAGGCACGTTTCGCCCCCTGTAGATGTTTAAGGAATCATTACTCTATACATCTATACCCCTAAGACGGAATGTTACGCAGAGACCATACTGTTGGTTTTCTCGCGGGACGGCTCAATTATATAATTTGATTCCAAACATCACCTAGCAACGAAAATTTAGCTGTGTGAAGTTAGCTAAACATACGACATTCGACATTCAAAAGCCAATGTCGTGCTGGCACGACATTTGACATTCGACATTCAAAAGTTGAAAAAAAAAATACTTCAAAAAATCGAATGTCGTGCTGGCACGACATTAGACATTACATATTCAAAAGTTGGAAAAAAAAACGAATGTCGTGGTGGCACGACATTCGACATTCAACATTCAAAAGTTGAAAAAAACAAACCGAATGTCGTCCTGGCACGACATTCGACATTCAAAAAATAAAACTTCAAAAAAAATCGAATGTCGTGCTGGCATTAAGGCGGATTTCTACCCGAGTCTGCCACGTGTATTACGGGGAGCACTTGGGCCTACAAGCCCTTGTCACGGGAGTCGAAAAAAAAAAAATCACAATGGAGTGGAACACTTTTAATTTTTTTTCTTACGGGCGTGGAACAACGGCCTTAAGGCGGATTTCTACTCGAGTCTGCTGCGTGTATTACGGTGAGCACTTGGGCCTACAAGCCCTTGTCACGGGAGTCGAAAAAAAAAAATCACAATGGAGTGGAACACTTTTATTTTTGTTCTTACGGGCGTGGAACAACGGCCTTAAGGCGGATTTCTACCCTAGTCTGTCGCGTGTTTTACGGGGAGCATTCCACTGCTAGTCGGGGAAATGTAAGCCGGGGCCGCATATTCTTTAAGGCAGGTCCCGCAGTCTACCCGCGCTTACGGCGAAGTGCTGAGCTTTGTTGTTTTTTTTCAACTTTTGAATGTCGAATGTCGAATGTCGTGCCAGCACGACATTCGATTTTTTGAAGTTTTTTTTGTTGAATGTCGAATGTCGTGCCAGCACGACATTCCTGTTCTTTTTTCAACTTTTGAATGTCGAATGTCGAATGTCGTGCCAGCAGGACATTCGTTTTTTTCCAACTTTTGAATGTCGAATGTCGAATCTGGCACGACATTCCTTTTTTTTTTTAATGTCGAATGTCGTGCCCCACGTCATTCCTTTTTTTTTGCAACTTTTGAATGTCGAATGTCCATTTTTTTTTCCAACTTTTGAATGTCGAACTGACACGACATACCTTTTTTTTTTTCAACTTTTGAATGTCGATTTTTTGAAGTTTTTTTTTTGTTGAATGTCGAATGTCGGCCAGCACGACATTCCTGTTCTTTTTTTTTTCCAACTTTTGAATGTCGAATGTCTTGCCAGCATGACATTCCTGTTTTTTTTCAACTTTTGAATGTCGAATGTCGAATGTCGTGCCAGCAGGACATTCGTTTTTTTCCAACTTTTGAATGTCGAATGTCGTGCCACCACGACATTCGTTTTTTTTCCAATATTTGAATGTCTAATGTCTAATGTCGTGCCAGCACGACATTCGATTTTTTTAAGTTTTATTTTTTGAATGTCGAATGTCGAATGTCGTGCCAGGACGACATGCCTTTTTTTTTTTAAACTTCCTTTTTTTTTTTAAACTTTTGAATGTCGAATGTCGTGCCAGCACGACATTCGTTTTTTTTCCCAACTTTTGTCGTATGTTTAGCTAACTTCACACAGCTCGAAAATTTAGTTTATATTTACTTATTTATTAAAAATGCGATTGTGATATATAAGGGCAGATGACCAATCTCATCAACATTGTTGGTTCACGTAATCATTAGTTACAGAACATCGGGTACCAGACCTGGTTAGACGACTGCCAACTTATAAGGCTACATACCTAAGTGTCTTCAACTAGATTCACAAGTAACTGTATATTAACCTTTTCCCACTACTTATAGTGCATTCTGATGCAACTCTTTTAAAAAGTATACATTCACTTACGACTTTTTTCCATATATTGCACAGATGTTTTAAAGGTGTTCTGCTGCAGATCTTTTTGACAATTCTTTATTTGACAATTCTTTATTTGACATTATTTGACAATTCTTTATTTGACAATTCTTTATTTGATAATTCTTTGTTGACAATTCTTTATTTGACAATTCTTTATTTAGCAATCTAGGCATCCGGCATATAATACAAAATATGTTAAACAAATGGTAAGTGGGAAAGGTTAAATAAGTCTTTACCACACATATGTAAATGAGATGCATATTTTCAGACTGTAGGGTAGACTACTCGAATTTGCATACTGACAGATAAATCTAAAGAGGGTAAAACTAAGAGGCGCTATACGAAAAACAAGCGCTATGCTTCTGCTACCAGTGTATATCTAGATAAACAAGCGTCATGCTTCTGCTACCAGTGTATATCTAGATAAACAAGCGTTATGCTTCTGCTATCAGTGTATATCTAGATAAACAAGCGTTATGCTTCTGCTACCAGTGTAGATCTAGATAAACAAGCGTCATGCTTCTGCTACCAGTGTATATCTAGATAAACAAGCGTCATGCTTCTGCTACCAGTGTAGATCTAGATAAACAAGCGTCATGCTTCTGCTACCAGTGTATATCTAGATAAGCAAGCGTTATGCTTCTGCTACCAGTGTAGATCTAGATAAACAAGCGTCATGCTTCTGCTACCAGTGTATATCTAGATAAGCAAGCGTTATGCTTCTGCTACCAGTGTAGATCTAGATAAACAAGCGTTATGCTTCTGCTACCAGTGTAGATCTAGATAAACAAGCGTCATGCTTCTGCTACCAGTGTATATCTAGATAAGCAAGCGTTATGCTTCTGCTACCAGTGTATATCTAGATAAACAAGCGTTATGCTTCTACTACCTTTGTATATCTAGATAAGCAAGCGTTATGCTTCTGCTACCAGTGTAGATCTAGATAAGTAAGCGTTATGCTTCTGCTACCAGTGTATATCTAGATAAGCAAGCGTTATGCTTCTGCTACCAGTGTAGATCTAGATAAGCAAGCGTTATGCTTCTGCTACCAGTGTAGATCTAGATAAACAAGCGTTATGTTTTTACTACCAGTGTAGATCTAGATAAGCAAGCGTTATGCTTCTACTACCAGTGTATATCTAGATAAGCAAGCGTTATGCTTCTGCGCTACCAGTGTAGATCTAGATAAGCAAGCGTTATGCCTCTGCTACCAGTGTAGATCTAGATAAGCAAGCGTTATGCTTCTGCTACCAGTGTAGATCTAGATAAACAATCGTTACGTTTTTACTACCAGTGTAGATCTAGATAAGCAAGCGTTATGCTTCTACTACCAGTGTATATCTTGATAAGCAAGCGTTATGCTTCTGCGCTACCAATGTAGATCTAGATAATCAAGCGTTATGCTTCTGCTACCAGTGTAGATTTAGATAAACAAGCGTTATGCTTCTGCTACCAGTGTATATCTAGATAAACAAGCGTTATACTTCTACTGCTAGTGTAGATCTACATAAGCAAGCGTTATGCTTCTGCTACCAGTGTAGATCTAGATAAACAAGCGTTATGCTTATACTACCAGTGTAGATATAGATAAGCAAGCGTTATGCTTCTGCTACCAGTGTATATCTAGATACACAAGCGTTATGCTTCTGCTACCAGTGTAGATCTAGATAAGCAAGCGTTATGCTTCTGCTACCAGTGTAGATCTAGATAAGCAAGCGTTATGCTTCTGCTACCAGTGTAGATCTAGATAAACAATCGTTATGTTTTTACTACCAGTGTAGATCTAGATAAGCAAGCGTTATGCTTCTACTACCAGTGTATATCTAGATAAGCAAGCGTTATGCTTCTGCGCTACCAATGTAGATCTAGATAATCAAGCGTTATGCTTCTGCTACCAGTGTAGATTTAGATAAACAAGCGTTATGCTTCTGCTACCAGTGTATATCTAGATAAACAAGCGTTATACTTCTACTGCCAGTGTAGATCTAGATAAGCAAGCGTTATGCTTCTGCTACCAGTGTAGATCTAGATAAACAAGAGTTATGCTTATACTACCAGTGTAGATATAGATAAGCAAGCGTTATGCTTCTGCTACCAGTATATATCTAGATAAACAAGCGTTATGCTTCTGCTACCAGTGTAAATCTAGATAAACAAGCGTTATGCTTCTGCTACCAGTGTAGATCTAGATAAGCAAGCGTTATGCTTCTACTACTGGTGTATATCTAGATAAGCAAGCGTTATGCTTCTGCTACCAGTGTAGATCTAGATAAACAAGTGTTATGCTTCTGCTACCAGTGTATATCTAGATAAGCAAGCGTTATGCTTCTACTACTGGTGTACATCTAGATAAGCAAGCGTTATGCTTCTGCTACCAGTGTAGATCTAGATAAGCAAGCGTTATGCTTCAGCTACCAGTGTAGATCTAGATAAGCAAGCGTTATGCTTTTGCTACCAGTGTAGATTTAGATAATCAAGCGTTATGCTTCTGATACCAGTGTATATTTAGATAAACAAGCGTTATGCTTCTGCTACCAGTGTAGATCTAGATAAGCAAGCGTTATGCTTCTGCTACCAGTGTAGATATAGATAAGCAAGCGTTTATGCTTCTACTATTATTTGACAATTCTTTATTTGACAATTCTTTATTTGACAATTCTTTATTTGACATTATTTGACAATTCTTTATTTGACAATTCTTTATTTGATAATTCTTTATTGACAATTCTTTATTTGACAATTCTTTATTTAGCAATCTAGGCATCCGGCATATAATACAAAATATGTTAAACAAATGGTAAGTGGGAAAGGTTAGATAAGTCTTTACCACACATATGTAAATGAGATGCATATTTTCAGACTGTAGGGTAGACTACTCGAATTTGCATACTGACAGATCAATCTAAAGAGGGTAAAACTAAGAGGCGCTATACGAAAAACAAGCGTTATGCTTCTGCTACCAGTGTATATCTAGATAAACAAGCGTCATGCTTCTGCTACCAGTGTATATCTAGATAAACAAGCGTTATGCTTCTGCTACCAGTGTAGATCTAGATAAACAAGCGTCATGCTTCTGCTACCAGTGTATATCTAGATAAACAAGCGTCATGCTTCTGCTACCAGTGTATATCTAGATAAACAAGCGTCATGCTTCTGCTACCAGTGTATATATAGATAAGCAAGCGTTATGCTTCTGCTACAAGTGTAGATCTAGATAAACAAGCGTCATGCTTCTGCTACCAGTGTAGATCTGGATAAACAAGCGTTATGCTTCTGCTACCAGTGTAGATCTAGATAAACAAGCGTTATGCTTCTGCTACCAGTGTAGATCTAGATAAGCAAGCGTTATGCTTCTACTACTGTGTATATCTAGATAAGCAAGCGTTATGCTTCTGCTACCAGTGTAGATCTAGATAAACAAGTGTTATGCTTCTGCTACCAGTGTAGATCTAGATAAGCAAGCGTTATGCTTCTACTACTGGTGTACATCTAGATAAGCAAGCGTTATGCTTCTGCTACCAGTGTAGATCTAGATAAGCAAGCGTTATGCTTCAGCTACCAGTGTAAATCTAGATAAGCAAGCGTTATGCTTTTGCTACCAGTGTAGATTTAGATAATCAAGCGTTATGCTTCTGATACCAGTGTAGATCTAGATAAACAAGCGTTATGCTTCTACTACCAGTGTAGATCTAGATAAGCAAGCGTTATGCTTCTGCTACCAGTGCATATTTAGATAAACAAGCGTTATGCTTCTGCTACCAGTGTAGATCTAGATAAGCAAGCGTTATGCTTCTGCTACCAGTGTATATATAGATAAGCAAGCGTTTATGCTTCTACTACCAGTGTAGATCTAGATAAATACGCGTTATGCTTCTACTACCAGTGTAGATCTAGATAAATACGCGTTATGCTTCTACTACCAGTGTATATCTAGACAAGCAAGCGCAGCAACGCCATCTGCTCTCGATCTTTTTTGTTCGCCAAGTCAAAAGAGATTTCCAGTAGCTTGTGTACGAAGGAGCTATTTTATCCCATTAGGATGAATGCACAATCACGTCTATATAATATAATTAAGGTTGGTTTGGGAAGGGCATCGCTCAAATCGGATTAACAATTGACGAGATGTAACACAGTTTTCTTCTTGTATGTGTTAAAAGCAAGCTATTATACAATGTTCATGATTTATCAAATGACTATGTCAATTGTATATTTAAGCATATCCAAGTGACTGGACTGAGCCAGACTATTCTCCCGTCGTTCCTCTAAGGGCCGAAGTACAGGGTGTACTGACTCTGAATGATGGTAGTTCAAAAGCGTTTCACAACATCTATGCTTATTCCGACTTTAGGAAATACATTTCGGAAGACGATTCAGTGTTTGAGGTGAGTATATCTCTTTGGTTTTGTTTATTTTATTTCCCACAATTTATACAAAAAGCATATCACAATACACACACACACACACACACACACACACACACACAAACAATCTTAATACATGATTAAACTTCATTCCGGACCGACGCTGTTCTACCTAGTTAATGTATTATATCACGATTCTTGATATACATGCTACTTTTTTAATATAGTCTGAAGAGGGTTAAGATTGGAAAAGATTATTTGAAGAAGTTGGAAAAGTAGGAGAGACGGAAGAAGATAGTGAGCTGTGATTTGACTGGACATTTGTGTGAATAATATACTTTCTTTAGATAAATGAGCAATAATAAAAAACAAAACAGATAAAGATCCAGAAACTTTCTCCATTTTATGTCATGCATTTCTAATTAGTCTTTTTATAGTTTGAGTCTTTTCTTTAACCTTTTCAATGGTGGAACCGATTTTGATCATTCATGTTTTACAAAATATTAGGGAAACAAAATGATGAAATATGCTTTTAGTTATTTAAGTATCACTTAAAGCTAAGGAATGTTGGTGGAATTGGAGCCCACATATGAGACAGTCTATACGGGCGTTTGCTACAGCAGCGAAATTTGGGTCTGGTTTTAATGAGATTCATATGCACACTGACCATTACTACTATAACACACCGATTTATTAGACGAAAGAAGCTTTTGCTACCTATACTCAAGCGTAGTGTTTCGACTAATGTGATAAAGTTCTGCACAACACTTTGGACAAAATAATAAATTGTGAGACTATTGACATATATTAAGTCAGTAGTATTATTCGAACTAATAATACGAGCCGTTCCACGAGAAAACCAACATTGTGGACTCTGCGTAATGTATCTACCCAGATCAGCCTAAGCATGCCGCGCAGGCTAACCCGGACAGACACTTTTCGCTTCCTGTGCATTTTCTGTTTCAGGAATCATTACTCTATACCTCTATCCCCCTGAGACGGAATGATCTGGGTTGATACATTACTCGGAGTTCACCATGTTGTTTTTCTGGTGGAACGGTTCATATATTTTCCCTTTTTTTTCCCAACAGACTCCCCCTGGTATTGTGTGTCTAGGGAAGAAAAGAACCAAATCATACCCAACCATTGGTTCCAGGGTTTTCTTTAGGGAAGAAGTCATAGATTCACTTTCCCTAGAAATTAGCTATGTTGACGTAAGTTTTGCACCATGCTTGTTATTGGACTGTATTGAGATTTACACCCGTTCCCCAAATCCCCGACGCTAACCGCTCGACCACGGTGGATGCCTAATTATAGTTATGGTTTCATTAGTATGGTGTTAGCATAACGACTGCCTCGTTTGTGTCAAGATATTTGACAAGTAGTACTGGGAACGTACACAGGAAAAGACGCGAACTATCTAAACGTGTTCAAAGCGTCAACAAACAACATACGAGCAGGTATCCTTAAATTCGTTTTCGATACGAACATAGCATATTGACGGCACTTCAGGAAAATCAAAATCAGGGCATAGGGGACCAATGTAGATCCTGATCAGACCACAGTAAGTTCTGGATCGGCACTGTTGTCTAATAAGACAAAGCAATCTTTCAATTGAAGTAATCATTCTCATCTCATACGAGCCTGTGTATGGGAAAAAGTACAAGTTGGCTATTGAGAACTGTATACATGTATATCCAGATCAGCTTGTGCAGATGCACAGTATGATCAAGATCGACACTGTTCACATATTACTTGCGCAAGCTTGTTAGAAGATTATTCTGTCAATTTTGATAGAAACGAATATGATCTGAAGCTACTATGTTCAGAAATACAAACTTGTACCTTTTTCTCATGCACTGGCTCCAGAGGGTTAGTGCGTAAATTAGTCGTTTGTTTTCTACACTTGAGCCGTTCCACGAGAAAACAAACGTTATGGACTCTGCGTAATATATCGACCCAGATCAGCCTGCGCAGTCTGCGCAATCGTATTTCGGACCGACACATTCCGTATAAGGGGGATAGAGGTATGGAGTAATGATTCCTGAAACAGAAAATCCAAAGGAGGCGAAAATTATCTGTCCGGGTTAGCTTGCACGGCATGCTTAGGCTGATCCGGGTCGTTACTGTACGCAGAGTCCACAATGTTGGTTTTCTCGTGGGACGGCTCACTTGTCAAAAATGATTATCGTAGTACACGGCTCACACGAACAAGTTAGACTAACAGATCGTTGAGATTGATGTTAAATCTAGCCACCACCTAGCGATCTCTGCAGCTGAACGCGAAACTATGAAAATCTTAAAATTGCTTCTGACAGATCAGATATCTCAACACAACATATACGAACATTTCTTTTTATAGTCTTAGAGCTCTCTGTGTTTGGTGTTATGTGTTACTCTAACATGCTGCGCTACGAACATGACATTTTTAATATTACTTTAGACTAGCGGTTCAGTCAGATACTTGTTAGAATTTACAACAAATATAAAAAAATATAACAGTATTAAGTGTTTCGGACGTTTGTCGTTTGCCCCCAGTGCAGTTGTCAAAATATTACCCACTGCATTCATTCTCAGCCTGGTTCCAAAACTATGAAAGTGTATTCCTTGGTCATAATTAGTTTTCAGGTACTTGATTGATCAGAGACAAATTCATTCTAAATACTTAATTTTTAACACAGAGACCGTTTTCAAAGTTGTATAGCATATATACATATAGATAGTCCATTCTGTTCTGGATTTACACTGTTCGAAAATTTCAGAAGTTGTACCTTCCGGAGACGAACCCAAGTAATAATACAAGAGCTATGTCGAGTAAACGGGCGTTTTGCTGCATCTCCGATTCTACAGTACTTAATGAGCCAGTGCATGGAACAATGTACAGGTTGTTGGCATTTCTGGACAATGTTCAGATCATTTTGTCCACCTGCTCAGTCTACACACCTAACAGTATATTATAACAAACTTGTCCAAGTAATATACGAACAGTGTATATATTGCTCAGACGGTGCAGATACACAGGCTAATTTGGATCAATACTTTTTACAAATACCTTTCGCGAACTTGTATATTTTCCCATTCACAGGCTCATATGAGTACTAATTCAATGGGGCTAGACTTCTAGCCTTTTGCCTTAGGTTACACCCACAATTCTTGTAACAGTACATTGACCATGTTTTGTTCTGGTGGTGGCTCAAATCAACATGACTGAGCCGTCCCGCGAGAAAACCAACATTGTGGACTCTGCGTAAAGTATCGACACGGATCATCCTAAGCAAGCCGCGCAGGCTAACCCGGACAGATACTTTTCACCTCCAGTAGATTTTCTGTTTCAGGAATCATAACTCTATACCTTTATCCCCCTGAGACGGAATGTGTCGGCCCGGATTAGCATGCGCGAATTGCGCAGGCTGATATAGGTCGATACATTACGCAGAGTCCATAATGTTGGTGTTACCCTAGGACGGCTCATGCTTGTTTGTGTATTCCTGGAATTGGCTATGGACTCCATGTTCCATTTTAAAAGTTCAGCATTGAAAAACAGGTTAAAACCTTTTATTCTCCTGCAGGTATGGTATGATTACGATCGGAAATTATCACGGTTTGACTTCGTACCAACGTTGGACTTTCCCCCACTATACACCAACAATCAGGTCACAACGCTCCACGATTTCATGTCAGGTTTGGTTACTAGTACTTCTTTCCCTATTTTTCTGCAATCTTAACACTTTCCTACGGAATCCTGTTTGGCTCATGTAGTCCGTCGTCCGTCGTGCCGTAGGTCGACGCGCGAAAAAGCGACACGACGCACGACAAAGCGACACGACGCACGACAAAGCGACACGACGCACGACACGACAAAGCCACACGACGCACGACAAAGCGACACGACGGAAGGGACATTATGTCGTCCGTCGACCGTCGCCCTTGTACTGTCGTGCGTCAAGTCGGTTTGTCGTGCGTCGTGTCGCATTGTCGTGCGTCGTGTCGCTTTGTCGTCCGTCGTGTCGCTTTGTCGTCCGTCGTGTCGCTTTGTCGTGTCGCAATGTAGTAGATCTACGTGAGCATGAGCGCGATATATCTATTATAACACAAATCCAGTAGGTCTGCGTTAACATGAGTGCGATAGATCTATTATAACACAAATCCAGTAGGTCTGCGTTAACATGAGTGCGGTAGGTCTATATTTACAAGACAAGTAGTTATTATATAACCTATAAATAGACGCTTTTTCATTGGCTAAAAAGTAACTTTTTAGAAAAAATATCTTGCGATATGCACCGTTTTTTCTGATATGCACCAGTTTTATAAATAGTAACAGGGGAAAACCGGGGAATCCCATGAGCCCCTATTAATATCCTTCGCCTTTATCCGTACGCTACGGATTTTTCCGAGGCGCGTTCCGAATGACCACGGAAATTTCCGAAGCTCGTTCGGATGATCATGATTAAATGGAATCAAGCGTTTGACTTCCATTGATCATTTCCTATGTTTCCAAACGACAATAACTGTCAAAATGGAAAATGAACCGCCATCAACGCGTTTTGCGAACCTTTCTGAGGAAGAAATGCAAAGAATTATGGAAGATAAAGATGCACTTAACACAAAGAAAGCTACGAAGCAAGCAGTTAATGTGTTTTCTTTTAAGTTGATCAATATCAAAACAATATGATAACTTGAGGGTTATATAATAAAATAGTTATGGGCTTTTCAGCTGTTATACATGATGTTGATATGTACCATAAACAATCTTTATTGACCTCGGCTATCGTCTCGGTCAATAATGTTTTTTTATGGTGCATATCACATCATGTATAGCAGCTGAAAAGTCCATAATTGTATAATATGAGTGCGATAGATCTATGTTTACACAAGTCCCATATGTCTACGTTAACATGAGTGCGGTCGATCTACGTTTACATAAGTCCGATAAATCTACATGTACATAAGTCCGATAAATCTACTTGTACATAAGTCCGATAAATCTACATTTACATAAGTCCGATAAATCTACCTGTACATTAGTCCGAATAATATATCTTTACATGAACTCGGTAGACTTGTCTCATAAGAAAGGTGAGTTATCATAAGGATGATCTTATAATAGGGCAAATAATGTTAGTGTCATATTAACAAGATATTGAAAATAGCCTCTAGCGATCAAAAATACAATAGGATGAATAGTGCATGGGTTACACAGATCTAAAACTAATTTTGATAAGAATGACACTTTCTTCGATTAAAACATCTCTATACTATAACAGACGACATTTGAAAATACTTTGAAAAAGGACAACATATTAGAGTAGTGTTATCAACTGTGTATCAAAATCGCACTTTCAATATTTCATGAATCACAAGATTTGCTATCGACATTTCACTTAAAACACGGTGATAAGTAATCTGAGAAAAGATATATGAGCCAGTGCATGAGATAAGGTACAACTTGGTAACAATACTGCAAATATGGGGTAGATATCATATGCATGTAATGATCAATCAGCAATGTTGATCAAGATAGTCGGTAGGATATATTCGTTACACAGTGTATTAGTGACCTAATATGGTATATACGGTGTCAGTAAATTTCCGCTCTCGCCCCATATGAAATTTACTGACACCGTATATACCATATTAGGTCACTAACACACTGTGTAACGAATACTATTAATGTCAAAAGATAACGTTATATTAATGTAGATGATTATAAGACGTTACTGACAAAATATGAGGTGGAATTTAAGTATGTGTTTATAGGACGCTACTGACAAAATATAACGTTGAATTAAAGTATATGTTTATAGGACATTACTGACAAAAGATAACGTGGAATAAAAATATATGTTTACAGGACATTACTGACAAAAGATAACGTGGAATAAAAGTATATGTTTACAGGACATTACTGACAAAAGATAACGTGGAACTAAAGTATATATTTATAGGACATTACTGACAACAGATGACGTTGAATTAGAGCATGTGTTTATAAGACGTTACTGACAAAAGATAACGTCGAATTAAAGTAAATGTTTATAGCACATTACTGGCACAACATAACATTGAATTAAAGTATATGTTTATAGGACATTACTGACAAAAGATAACGTTGAATAACAGTACGTGTTTATTGATGTCAAAAGATGACGTGGAATTAAAGGACCATTATATTTACAAATCACAATTCTGGCATGAACTACCCTCTTGAAAACTCTCTTTAATTCTCATTGTTAATACGGCATTGGAAAATTAAAAAAAAATCTCATTAAACCAGCGAACATTCAGATCAACATACGTCATCGAGCAATCCTCAAAGTACTCAATCTGGCCATACAATTATGCGAATAACATATGAATTTATTGTTAAAACACTTTCACAAATGTAGATATTTTCTGACGCTGCTGAAGCAGACCGGTTTGAAAACATTGTGACAAAAAGGTGAAACTGCTTATAAATAAATTAATTATAATGAGCATTCTCTCCGTGTGTCACAATGTTTAGAACTATTTGAAATAATCAAACTCTCATTTATATATATAAAAAAAATTAAAAAAAAAAAAATCAACATTTTAACCGAGATATGTTCAAAATCGCCTGTGTTTTGTTGTTGTATGTGGAGAAGAGTTAAAGACATGATCACAATTCTAACAAAATCATAGCAGCAGATATTGAATTTAAAACATCCGAAGATCTTCGAAACAGTATTCATGTTACCTTCCATGTACAGTCGTGCTAGCTCAGTCGCTAACGACACTTACTATCAATGCAGGAGTCGTGAGCTCGAACCTCGACTCGGTCATTCATTCTTCCCTATGATTGAAAAAAGTAATTGTGACCAGCGTCTATCGTCTAAAGAAATAGGGTGGCTAACAATTTCCGAAAGGAGGAAATACCAACATTATATTTTACTTACAAAATTATTAATGTCTTACCCCAAACTATGTACTCATATTTTTCCCGGGACTGTGGCAAACAGAACAGCTTATCCATTACGTAACGCGCTTAATATTGATATAATTGCTCGTCGAACAGAACTTTTTGCAAAAATCATTCATACCATAATAAGCCATTTCTTTATGGAATGAGCTACCAAACGATATAAGAAGTTTACAGTCTCTCTCTTTGTTCAAATAAAATATTTTGCGACATTTCCTCGTCGGTGAACGTAAACTCTCTGTTATCCATGCTAGGATAAGAAATAATTGTAGTGATTTGAAATACGATCTTCACTTAAACCATATACAAAACAACACTTTATGTATTTGTGGAAATTACATTGAGGATGCCGAACACTTTCTCTTTAAATGTACATTATGCAAGGATCAGAGATTAAAGTTATTTCGTAATCTTCATGAGTATCACCCTTTAAATGCAAACTTACTTCTATCTGGTTCCCAAAACTGTACCGATGAAGATAATTCATATATTTTTAAGAATGTGCAAATATTTATCAAGGAAACACAAAGGTTCAAATGATTTGTTTTGTGGGATTTTCCAATCAATTTCAAAGTTACGCTAGCCCAGTATGACCCTTGTCTACCCTGACACCCTACTTTCAGCAGACATCTTCTTCTTTTTATTTCTTTTTTTTCCTTTCTTTATTCTGAATTTGATTATTTTTTATGTATGTGTGTGTATGTGTATGTTTATGTGTATGTATATATGTATGTATGTCGATCTGTCCTCCGTTATATAACCGAAATACAGGAAACACACATTAGTCGAACTGGCCTCCGTTATATAACCGAATACAGGAAACACACATTAGTTGAACTGGCCTCCGTTATATTACCGAAATACAGGAAACAAACATTAGTCGATCTGTCCTCCGTTATATAACCGAAATACAGGAAACACACATTAGTCGAACTGGTCTCCGTTATATAACCGAAATACAGGCAACACACGTTAGTCGAACTGGTCTCCGTTATATAATCGAAATACAGGCAACACACGTTAGTCGAACTGGTCTCCGTTATATAATCGAAATACAGGCAACACACATTAGTCGAACTGGTCTCCGTTATATAATCGAAATACAGGAAACACACATTAGTCGAACTGGTCTCCGTTATATAACCGAAATACAGGCAACACACATTAGTCGAACTGGTCTCCGTTATATAACCGAAATACAGGAAACACACATTAGTCGAACTGGTCTCCGTTATATAATCGAAATACAGGCAACACACGTTAGTCGAACTGGTCTCCGTTATATAACCGAAATACAGGAAACACACATTAGTCGAACTGGTCTCCGTTATATAATCGAAATACAGGCAACACACGTTAGTCGAACTGGTCTCCGTTATATAACCGAAATACAGGAAACACACATTAGTCGAACTGGTCTCCGTTATATAACCGAAATACAGGCAACACACATTAGTCGAACTGGTCTCCGTTATATAATCGAAATACAGGCAACACACGTTAGTCGAACTGGTCTCCGTTATATAACCGAAATACAGGAAACACACATTAGTCGAACTGGTCTCCGTTATATAACCGAAATACAGGCAACACACGTTAGTCGAACTGGTCTCCGTTATATAATCGAAATACAGGAAACACACATTAGTCGAACTGGTCTCCGTTATATAATCGAAATACAGGCAACACACATTAGTCGAACTGGTCTCCGTTATATAATCGAAATACAGGAAACACACATTAGTCGAACTGGTCTCCGTTATATAACCGAAATACAGGAAACACACATTAGTCGAACTGGTCTCCGTTATATAATCGAAATACAGGAAACACACATTAGTCGAACTGGTCTCCGTTATATAATCGAAATACAGGCAACACACATTAGTCGAACTGGTCTCCGTTATATAATCAAAATACAGGAAACACACATTAGTCGAACTGGTCTCCGTTATATAATCGAAATACAGGCAACACACATTAGTCGAACTGGTCTCCGTTATATAATCAAAATACAGGAAACACACATTAGTCGAACTGGTCTCCGTTATATAATCGAAATACAGGAAACACACGTTAGTCGAACTGGTCTCCGTTATATAATCGAAATACAGGAAACACACATTAGTCGAACTGGTCTCCGTTATATAATCGAAATACAGGAAACACACATTAGTCGAACTGGTCTCCGTTATATAATCGAAATACAGGAAACACACATTAGTCGAACTGGTCTCCGTTATATAATCGAAATACAGGAAACACACATTAATTGAACTGGCCTCCGTTATATAACCGAAATACAGGAAACACACATTAGTCGATCTGTCCTCCGTTATATAACCGAAATACAGGAAACACACATTAGTTGAACTGGCCTCCGATATATAACCGAAATTATTCGAACTGCTTTCCGTTATATAACCGAATACAGGAAACACACATTAGTCGAACTGGCCTCCGTTATATAACCGAATACAGGAAACACACATTAGTCGAACTGGTCTCCGTTATATAATCGAAATACAGGAAACACACATTAGTTGAACTGGTCTCCGTTATATAATCAAAATACAGGAAACACACATTAGTCGAACTGGTCTCCGTTATATAATCAAAATACAGGAAACACACATTAGTCGAACTGGTCTCCGTTATATAATCGAAATACAGGCAACACACATTAGTCGAACTGGTCTCCGTTATATAATCGAAATACAGGAAACACACATTAGTCGAACTGGTCTCCGTTATATAATCGAAATACAGGAAACACACATTAATTGAACTGGCCTCCGTTATATAACCGAAATACAGGAAACACACATTAGTCGATCTGTCCTCCGTTATATAACCGAAATACAGGAAACACACATTAGTTGAACTGGCCTCCGATATATAACCGAAATTATTCGAACTGCTTTCCGTTATATAACCGAATACAGGAAACACACATTAGTCGAACTGGCCTCCGTTATATAACCGAATACAGGAAACACACATTAGTCGAACTGGTCTCCGTTATATAATCGAATACAGGCAACACACATTAGTTGAACTGGCCTCCGTTATATTACCGAAATACAGGAAACAAACATTAGTCGATCTGTCCTCCGTTATATAACGGAAATACAGGAAACACACATTAGTCGAACTGGTCTCCGTTATATAACCGAAATACAGGCAACACACATTAGTCGAACAGGCCTCCGTTATATAATCGAAATACAGGCAACACACATTAGTCGAACTGGTCTCCGTTATATAATCGAAATACAGGAAACACACATTAATTGAACTGGCCTCCGCTATATAATCGAAATACAGGAAACACACATTAATTGAACTGGCCTCCGTTATATAATCGAAATACAGGAAACACACATTAATTGAACTGGCCTCCGTTATATGATCGAAATACAGGAAACACACATTAATTGAACTGGCCTCCGTTATATAATCGAAATACAGGAAACACACATTAATTGAACTGGCCTCCGTTATATAATCGAAATACAGGAAACACACATTAATTGAACTGGCCTCCGCTATATAATCGAAATACAGGAAACACACATTAATTGAACTGGTCTCCGTTATATAATCGAAATACAGGAAACACACATTAATTGAACTGGCCTCCGCTATATAATCGAAATACAGGAAACACACATTAATTGAACTGGCCTCCGCTATATAACCGAAATACAGGAAACACACATTAGTCGATCTGTCCTCCGTGATAAAACCGAAATACAGGAAACACACATTAGTTGAACTGGCCTCCGATATATATCCGAAATTATTCGAACTGCTCTCCGTTATATAACCGAAATACAGGAAACATACATTAGTTGAACTTGCCTCTGTTATATAACCGAAATACCAGCGTTAAATCAATCAATCAATCAATCAATCAAAAGTCGATCCGCAATAGTGCTATTTTCATACTTTTCAGGTCTTTCGTTCAGCATTGATAAACTCACCGGCAACTGTTCAATCGTTCCTATTGCCAATACAAGTTCAGACGCTCTGCTATTACACCCGTCGGAAGAAGTCGATAATACCTTTGTCAAAATGAAATCACCGATGCAGTTCTTCTTACTGAATCAAACCAACAGCTACGAGTATGTTGGCCATGTAAGTATACTTGCAGATTGTCACATGTAAATGAGCCGGGACCAAGACCGTTGGTTTGCTCGCGGGACAGCTCAAATATTTGATTTAAATACGGTGCTAAATATGGTAATGAAATGTCACTAAACTACGATTGATTGAACTATTGTTTGTTGTTTTACGCCGCTTTCAACAAAGTGTCAGTGATTTCACGGCGTTGCATGAGTAAGTTAATAGTTTTACTGGTATGTTTATCCTGACACAAGCCAGTCTGTCGTTATGCTTACACCGCAGCGCTGAGAGTGCCAAGGAGGGCAGCCATTTTAAAGTATTTGGTATGTCCCGGCCGGGAAACGAACGTTCGGCTTCCAACACCCGAGGCGGACGCGTAAACACCACAACAAGGAGGCAATGTCGTTATTGAAATACGGTTTCAACTCATTCAAAATGCGCTAGCCGGTGTGATTCATAATCCTTTCATGTTTTATTTTTATGTGAATATTGTATTAATCATTGTTACCAGTTTTGGCTACTTGCTGGCGCATAGCGCTTTATTCGTTCGTCTTTTTTGGGACAGTTGTCGATAGACATCCGTTTCAGAGTCAACAAATTACGCAATTAATAAATGGTCTTTCGGAGTTACTAAGTTCCTAATAACACAAGCAGTTCCACCGAAACAAATAGTTCGAAGTAGAGTAATTATCACGATAATGTGACATAACTGGTGGGTCAAAGCACTGAAAGTACTGGTGGGACGGTTGTGCTAGTCTCGTAAATTAAGATCAGACAGGCGGTTGCATGTGTATGTACACACGGGATGTCAAATATGAATGCCTTCCTTTATTAATGAGGTAAGTTACTTTAAAAAGCAGTTAAATTTGAGTGTGCCCATGGATTTTTTAATTGACTATGCCAACACCATTCATACCAGATTCCATTATAACTACTGCCAAATTAACAATGCTCCTGTGAGGTTGGGGTTGATAATCACAGAAGGGAAGAAGCCAGCATGTTATTGTAGATGTAAGTCTGAAAATATGCAGATTGTAACATAATTGATGGTCACTAAAGGTAGATAAAGACAGTTTACGTAGTTTTCTTTGAAGCTATTAACAACCAAGAGGACCATTATGGTCCTACTTCGATCACCTTTGTTACAAAACCTAAATAGTTGTCCATGTACATTTAAGGAAAACAAAAAAACATGGTATATTTCAAAGCAGTATAATTACTCAAATTTACATTTTCTTTTAACTTTTAATACTCTTTAAGATTAAGTTATGATAAGTGACCCTCTAATCCCTGTAACATTCAACCTGAAGGTGAGAATCACTCCTTCTTACCTAGCAAGATCTGTGTAATAAACGGTCATAAAATGCAAACATGACCCTGTGGTGAAGAAGGTCTTAAATTCGACTATATTGATAGAACAGACCCTAGATGTTATAGGGAAACCTAACACTTCTTCGCCGCGAACATTATATATTAACGATTTCTAAGGCTAACAAAGCGTTTAAACTTTCCAGACACCTAGCGAATACACGCACTGTGTTATGTCAATCTGAATACAACCAAGATGTGGTGTTGAAATCATGTCTGATTGGCCGAATCAAAATGTCTTTATCACTTCTTTTCTCAATAAAGACCCAATATTGTATCTTTCAGAGGATGGTCAGGGATATTTTGTGCGATGTATTCGCATCTAAAACTGCAGCAATTCGTTTACCAGGGTTTGGTCCGTTTGAGACAACTGTTGAGGCCTACTTTCTTAGTGTAAGTTTTTATACATATGAGCCGTCCCGCGAGAAAACCAAAATAATGGTCTCTGCGTAATTATATCGACCCAGATCAGCCTGCGCAGTCCGTGCTGGCTAATCCGAGCCAACACATTCCGTCTTAGGGGGAAAGATGTATAGAGTAATGATTCCTGAAACAGAAAATCTACAGGAGGCGAAAAGTGTAAGTCCGGGTAAGCCTGTGCGGCATGCTTAAGCTGATCCGGGTCAATACTTAACGCAGAGTCCACACTGTTGTTTTTTTCGCGGGACGGCTCATATATAACCAAAGTGTGACTAAACCACAAGTGAAACTACCCTACAGGGGACTCGCGATATCTCGAATATTGGAAAATTCGAACATATCGTGTAACATGAACTATTTCCTGAAACGCATCTGTCTATTGAAAACAGCATTGAAGCAGTTATGATTGCTCTTTCGGGTTATCAGAAATGCTACTGCACTGATTTCTTGATGTGATTTAGGTAATGGCTCGGTTTTCATAATAACACGTGAGTATAACTGAATTCCAAAGCTGAAATGCATATAAGCCGTTCCGCGAGAAAACCAACATTATGCACTCTGCGTATTGATCACTCTAACACGTCGATACTGACTCCAAGTATAGTATATGGGTCATTATCGAGTTTGGGTTTTCAAGAATGGTATTTACTATTTTAGTGTTCACGAATGGAAATATTACTCCATATTTTATATATAGTAACAATTGTTCGGTTTATTGTTGCTAACATTTACTTTCGCGGGCTGTCAAACCAATCAAGGGACTGTGAGCTATGGCTGTCAATCAAGGGACTGTGAGCTAGGGCTGTCAATCCAGGGACTGTGATCTATGGCTGTCAATCCAGGGACTGTGATCTATGGCTGTCAATCCAGGGACTGTGAGCTATGGCTGTCAATCCAGGGACTGTGAGCTAGGGCTGTCAATCCGGGGACTGTGAGCTAGGGCTGTCAATCCGGGGACTGTGAGCTAGGGCTGTCAATCCGTGGACTGTGAGCTAGGGCTGTCAATCCCTGGACTGTGATCTAGGGCTGTCAATCCGGGGACTGTGAGCTAGGGCTGTCAATTCAGGAACTGTGAGCTAGGGCTGTCAATCCAGGGACTGTGAGCTAGGGCTGTCAATCCAGGGACTGTGAGCTAGGGCTGTCAATCCGGGGACTGTCAGCAAGAACCGCAGCTCGGACGTACACACATCTGGAGACGACTTCGAACATCTAGGCAAAGATATTAATGATCTCTACAAACAATAGTTCAAGTATTGAATAGAGTCTTAATGGAGAAACAGTTCATCATGAGCAATTTTCCATTTTGCCACAATATAAGTCGTCTAGTGCAAATGCGTCAAAATGCGTCTTCATGTTGGAAAGTGACACAATCGTTACTCATTGTTACGATCGGGAACAGGCAGGTGCAAATTCCCATTTGTGACTGCTAAATACCTTTTCCTTTGCCCTCCTTCATCCCTCAATATTAAATGTAATTTACAAAATGTGGGAATTCGCGAATAGTATAGATTTAGATAAATCGTTGTTTCGTCACAATTTGATCTTGACACGAACTGTGAAGGTTTACACTGTTTCAATACCAATATTGTGAGAATAACCGGGTTTTCTTGGATACACAGGAAAAGAGAATATGAGCCGTCCCGCGAGAAAATCAACATTGTGTACTCTGCGTAAAGTATCGACCCGAATCAGCCTTAGCATGCCGCGCAGGCTTACCCGGATAAACAATTTTCGCCTCCTGTGGATTTTCTGTTTCAGGAATCATTACTCTATACCTCTATCCCTTGAGACGGAAGTGTCGGTCCGGATCCGTCTGCGCGGACTGCGCAGGCTGATCTGGGTCGATACATTACGCAGAGGTCATAATGTTAGTTTGCTCGCGGGACGACTCATATTATGTTTTTAAGTTTTGATATGAACTGGAGACATTTAGATAACTGATCAACAATACTTCAATTCAAGACGGATAAATGCGTTTATCTACAGCGGTTACAAACGCATGTACCATCAACTGATGTACTGCTAAAGATGCGTCAAAACGCAATTGATAAATGGTTCATCCACTTTTTGTTTGTAGGATCTGTGGGAGGTTCGAAGTACTGCGTATTTATCTAACGCTCTTATTCAAATTGTTGTGACCACCCCCACCCCGGTATGTACATTTATGTGTTTTTATAGCATTGTCTGACTTCAAACATATGCAAGCCTTAACCCTTTCCCACATACAAACAATCTGCAGTAGACGACTTTGAAATTATCAAGTCCAAAATATAGAAACTCTCAATAAGTGAAATTATGATTAATAAATAGAGTTGAAATCATTGTGGTAAATGGAGAAATAGCTAATTTTGAGGAATTTCTCATTTTGCCACAATGATTTCAAAAGCCGTTTGCTGCACAGGTGTCAGAAAGCGTCTATATGAGGGAAAGGCTTACACATTCAATTACGAACACTATGAACTAAGATCAGCATTCGTGTTGACTAAACTAGGTCTACATTGTTCGTTACTCAATTATCAATATTGTGGATTCATATGTCCGAACATAAACACAAATTTGTAATTGACATTGCCATAGTCATATCGCGAGTTTGTTACCAGTTGCAAGCCTTCAGCTGGGTAAGGGTTAACCCAAATCCATTTGAAAACGAAGTTGATTATGGTAATTGGTCTCTTACCGATAGGATTGATCAAGGTTAGACTACACACACACACACACACACACACACACACACACTTGTCCGTGCAGTATGATCTTTAACTGCTTACTTTTACGAAATTGACACCAAACTTAACCCTTATTTGTATGGTATATACGCCGCTTACAACACTAATTGCTGGTCCGTTTATACTAACACCAGTGAGTTAGTTGTAACGCTCATCTCACAAAATCCTGAGAGACAAAAAGGGAAAATCATTAGTATCAGTTTTAAATTCTTTGATATGACCCAATCAGGGATCGAAGCCGCGACCTCCTGCCCCGAGGCGGTCGCTCTGACACTACGCCACCAAGACGGTCAAAGACTAATCTTGTACTCGTATATTTTGATAAAATACCGTCAATGTGTAAACATATCTTTATCTACTCCTGTCACCATAAATACCTTCAATGTGTAAACATATCCTTATCTACTCCTGTCACTATACATACCTTCAATGTGTAAACATATCTTTATCTACTCCTGTCACTATAAATACCTTCAATGTGTAAACATATCTTTATCTACTCCTGTCACTATAAATACCTTCAATGTGTAAACATATCTTTATCTACTCCTGTCACTATAAATACCTTCAATGTGTAAACATATCTTTATCTACTCCTGTCACTATAAATACCTTTAATGTGTAAACATATCTTTATCTACTCCTGTCACTATAAATACCTTCAATGTGTAAACATATCTTTATCTACTCCTGTCACTATAAATACCTTCAATGTGTAAACATATCTTTATCTACTCCTGTCACTATAAATACCTTCAATGTGTAAACATATCTTTATCTACGCCTGTCACTATAAATACCTTCAATGTGTAAACATATCTTTATCTACTCCTGTCACTATAAATACCTTCAATGTGTAAACATATCTTTATCTACTCCTGTCACTATAAATACCTTCAATGTGTAAACATATCTTTATCTACTCCTGTCACTATAAATACCTTCAATGTGTAAACATATCTTTATCTACTCCTGTCACTATAAATATCTTCAATGTGTAAACATATCTTAATCTACTCCTGTCACTATAAATACCTTCAATGTGTAAATATATCTACTCCTGTCACTATACATACCTTCAATGTGTAAACATATCTTTATCTACTCCTGTCACTATAAAGCTGCTTTTTTAAAGATATTTCTTGTTATAGAATTAAGCTGCGAGTCGCTTTAGCTCGCATTCAGTTACTGCGCTGGCTATCAATCCAAGGGCCGTGAGTTCCTTCCTACTTCGGCCACTGATTCAGTCTGATGTTTGAAAAAGTTCATTGTTACTAAAGAGGATTGTGACTAAAGTTGAGTGTGACTCAAGTTGATTGTGACTAAAGTTGATTGTGACTAAAGTTGATTGTGACTAAAGTTGATTGTGTGTGACTAAAGTTCATTGCGACGAAAAATCATTGTGACTAAAGTTCATTGCGACGAAAAATCATTGTGACTCAAGTTAATTGTTTGTGACTAAATTTCATTGTGACTAAAGTTAATTTTGACTTAAGGTCATTGTGACTAAAGTTCATTTTGAATAAAGTTCATTCTGACTAAAGTTCACTGTATTTTAAGTTCATTGTTACTAAAATTCAAGTATATGTGAATAGACAACCAGTTTTTAACGCCATTTAGCATTTGTTTAAGTCAATACATTGCGGCTGTCAGTTCGCATAACCATGCCATGTTTTTTAGCTCACATGAGCACGAAGTGTTCAGAGGTGAGCTATTCTGATTACTCTCCTTCCGTCGTCCGTACGTGATCTGTCGTCCGTATTAGGTAAATAATTCCTCCAAACGACATCTCCTCCTAAACCGCTTGGCCAATTTTGATACAACTTCACAGGGATGTTACTTGGGTGGTGCAAAATATTAATTCCATGCAGAACTCTGGTTGCCAAGGTAACCGAAAGGATTTAAACAAATAAATAACAATCTTCTTGTCTGAAACCGAAAGGCCTAGAGCTTAGATATTTGGTGTGTAGCATTAATGTCTGGTGGTCCTCTACAAAGATTTTTCAAATTATGCACATAGGATCGAAATTGACCCCATCCCGGGATTCACCTGATTTACATAGGGAAAATCTTCTTGTCTGAAACTGAAAGGTCTAGAGCTAAGCTATTTTCGGTGTGTAGCATTGTCTAGTGGTCCCCTACAAAGATTGTTCTAATTATGTCCTTTGGGTCAAAATTGGTCACCTGCTTTACATAGAAATACATCTGGAACAACTTAGAAAATCACCTTGTCTAAAACCGAAATACATAGAGCCTAGATAGTTGGTGTGTATTATCTTCTAGTGGTCTTCTATACAGTTTCTTCAAAGTATGCCCCCTTGTTTAAAATTGGCCCCACACCGGGGGCAAGATGTTTTACATAGAGATATATAGGGAACAACTTTAAAAATATTCTTGTCTGAAACCGATTGGCTCAAAGCTTACATATTTGGTGTGTAGTATTGTATCATGGTGCCCTACCAGGATAATTCAAATTATGCCCCTGTTAAACATTATAAATATATACTTACTTGGCTACGGTGTTACAAAAGACAGACAACATACAGTGAGAGTTTTTCACTCTGTGGCAGTCGAGCTAAACTGGTCCTCTTTGACTTCTTGTGTTAACTTACCTGAATAAGTTAATTTGGTTGGCATGACAAATCACAATACATAACTCAGGTGAGCGATCCAGGGCCATCATGGCCCTCTTGTTTTATGAACAGGTTGGTTATTCGTCGACAAACAATATATTTGAGTTTAGAAAGGATGCACATGGTATTGATGACATTGACCTCACAGATTGTTTTGATGCCACCAATAAAAAAGAGTTCACGATTACGTTTCATGGTAAGCAGATACCAGTGACTGTTGTAAAATTGTGAAATTCAATTTAAATTTTTGAAGTTTTGTGACGTGTCGTTTTCGGTATTTTTGTCTGGTACTAGCTGGAATAAGACTTTTAATAATTTAATAATTTTAGTATTACACACTTAAACATACATGCCTGCTAAGAATCCAAATTGATTCTGCTTTACAGTGGTTTCATGAAGTTTTCTTTGAGTAATTGGCGAAACGTGTAGTGCCAGATCAGACTTCTCTGATTCACTGGCTTATCTTGATCTCAAATTCCTTACGATTGGTTTTTGCAGAGCTATGTTCATAAGTATAGGCAATGTAACCAGGGTTGTTATATTACACGCATGTGTACAAATACATTTCAAATCGTTGCACTTAATTTGAATATACATACTATGAGGTCAAATTACGCCAAATACATACACGGTCATGCTGATCGAGAGCCAAATAATCCATATAAAACTTTGTTTGCGTATAAATGAGTGTATACCATCACTAGAACGCATTGAATATATGACATTGAGTTTCAATTCATTGTAAATCAGTTTAGGATGCGCTTGAAATGATTAATTTGATAATGTTTTGTATGTTGACCTTGTTTGAAAGTGAAAGTAGAGAATGTCCCCGATTTGGTCCAAAATGACGGTAACCATTTTTGCCTGGTGAATTCTTTCTTGCATAATGCATGACCCACCCCATTTTCTTGGGATTGTTTTAAAGCTTAGAGGTAACTATTTTCAATGATAGATGGTGTATAGGCACCAATGCATATTGTATACAGTATCCATGATATGAAATATGAAAATGCTGAAGTTTAATATAAAACGTATGTTCTGTTCTGATCATGGATGAAGACACTTTTAACGCAGACATATCAAAACATACGATTCTTCCTATAAACATTAATTATTTCTAGGTAATGGTTAATCTATTTTTTGCAGGTGCCTTTAATACAAGTTATTTGCAGTCATTGAAATCAAACTTCACGGAAACCGTAAGGCAGCAGATTTCCCAAACAACACACCTTCCGTTGCTCCATGTGAACAACCTCAAAATGCATGTAGACCCTTCTACCATATTGATCACAGGAAATCTCTTAGGTCTCCATTCAGTCCAAGGTAAGAACTCACCAGAGATCCTGCATGTCAACCATAGTGGTAGGCCGTCCGACTCGGGTCCTGGAGGTCGCGACCGGGTCATATCAGAGACTTAAACAGTGGTAGTATTGGCTTTCCCTCCTTGGAGCCCAGTTTCTTTAGCATAACAACTGATTTACTTGAGTAGTGATGAATCATTGACTAGCAGAACTGGTATCCTACCCAGCAAACACCGTGAACAAGCTAAATCATTGATGAAAGCGGAGGAAAAAAAATCCTCCATGCAGGTAAACGTGCCTTTAGGTATCTGTGACGTATGCTTTATGTCAATGATACCCGATTCATGTTTACTGTATATGACCTGTCTTGACGTTTTTTATGCTTAATTGACGAATAATACAAATCCATATCAGTATGCGCGAACATTATGCGATAGTACGATGCGCAAAAGCCCTGTGGTTGTTTTACCTTAGGTACGTCTCATTACAGTTATATGATTCGCGAAAGCCCTGTGGTTGTTTTACCTTAGGTACGTCTCATTACAGTTATATGATTCGCGAAAACTCTGTGGTTGTTTTACCTTAGGCACGTCTCATTACAGTTATATGATTCGCGAAAACCCTGTGGTTGTTTGACCTTAGGCACGTCTCATTACAGTTATACGATTCGCGAAAACCCTGTGGTTGTTTTTTTACCTTAGGCACGTCTCATCACAGTTATATGATTCGCGGTTGGTTAAAATAACGTTGTTGTATAGACGTATGTGGTTATACTCGTCGTAATGGGACTTCCAGGTTGTTTGTATGACTCAATTACGACAATGGATACTGTTGATCTGACAGCACGGGTGCGCACACTGATACACAGCTTCACTGTTCGTAAAGCTAGGATGGTCGACTGTCCGTTAACCTGGCCCAATTGTATTAGCCGCGAATTAAGAAACCCGACCTTCAGCATTATACGACAGATGCATGAGTGTAATGATAAACATTCCGACTCAGAATTTACACAAGATAAATTAAATAAAGTCGACAGTAATGCAAACGACTCAATTTATTCAATTTCTTGTGGATATATATTCATTAGAATATGATTTTACGATATATGAGCCGTCCCGCGAGAAAACCAACAGTATGGCCTTTGCGTAATGTATCGACCAGATCAGCCTGCGCAGTCCACGCATACTGATCCGCCGACACATTCCGTCTCAGGGGGATAGAGGTATAGAGTAGTTATTCCTGAAACAGAAAATCCACAGGAGGCGAAAAGTGTCTATCCGGGTAAGCCTGTGCGGCATGCTTAGGCTGATCCGGGTCGACACTTTACGCAATGTTCACAATGTTGGTTTTCTCGCGAGACGGCTCATATACGTCTATATCAGGGGTTCTATTCCGGCAGTAATTAACAATCAATTGATACAGTTTACCTACCTAGGTGATTCAATTATCAGTTCACACCAGTTTTCATCTGTCAAATTTTCCGTTGGTGCAAGAAGAATGAAGCATATCTGATTGACTTTTAAACAGAACAGTTGTCTGGAGTAGCCTATTGACGCGTGAAAAGGAAAACACGTTAGGTGAGCTGGCTCCCGTGATATAACACAAACCCCGTTGAAAATGGAATTTATCTTCATTTAATCAATCAATCAACCATTCATTCTCTGACAGGATCCACAAAAAGTCCAACTGATGTTTCATTGAGCAAGGGGTGGCAGAGTTTGCATGATAAAGTTGTTTCTGCTAAATTCCAAACTGAGGTAGACGGAACGGTACGTATTGTCCTGCCATATCATTCCTACCTACAACAAGTCTGCAGCAGTTGACACTGAAAAATATCATACAGAACTAATGGAGAATCTCTATACATAAAAGTTTAATTATTGAATATAATCGAAAACATTCTGACGAAAGGAAATATTGCTCATAACAGTTATATCTTTATAGGAACATAGTTGTAAAATTGCCTGTTTCGCATTAGAAAACTGGTCCAATACACTGACCAATGTGTCAGACTGCACGGATTGATCTGTATCTACACTAGTAAAAAATGCCTTACAACTGAACGCTGCTCAGATTAATTTTAATTTCAGTGGCTCCATCAGAAACTGTAATGGAATCTAGACTAGTGGATTTACAATATCGGCATTGAATTACTTTACATCTGTCTTTCTATATCAGCTCTCCGTTCCTGAACACCATTCCGGGTTCAGAGTGATGTCTTGGTAGATGCAAATTGTATATAATGTCAATGAAAGTGGATGATCTGATACCCATGTTGTAACTTTCGAACCGCCAAAAAGTTATTGTTTAAAAATCAAAATGCGGTAACTTGTTTGCATATCAGCCCGAAAATGGATTTTATTCGACATCACTTACCCAAAAGAAAGAAATCGAAAGACAGTTTATGTTAGCATATATGAATTCCATGATTTAAAAAATGAAATGTATTTCTAAGCTGTCAACATGACTTCATCACGCGCGACATGCACGGACAAATTAAAGCTGTATGTGCAAACTTTCTTCATGTGTCATTCACATATCGATAGAAATGGTGCATCCTGAAAAACACTACAGAGTAAAAAGTACCACCGACCGATCTATAAGTACCTTCGGATAAACCTTCGCATCAACAACTTCTACAACCTGCTCATTGGATATTCCCACTTATTGAGAATTTGAAAAAATAAAAAGCACGGCATGTATTTGTTCACATATGTTATGGAAACATAATATATTTAGTTGTTTTGAGGCAGCTGTGACTGTATAAAGCTATGCAAGACTGACCTTAACATTTTGATTATTTTGTATTAACGTAGTTTACTGTCAAATAATATCCAGGCACAGTGTAAATATTCTTTTGCTTATAAAATGAAACATGTTAATTTTAAAAGTATTGTATAAATTATTACAAACAAGGTAAAACAAGGTAAAAACAAATATGCCACCGTTTTTTATTTTTAGTAACCAGAAAATGTAGATTGTTTATTCTTTGCTTTTATATTTTTATTGGAATTTCAATATAGTTTTCATTGTTATGCTGCGTTCTTTTGATTTTGATATAGCATGCATTGTGATTAATGCATCAATGAATGTGTAAACTATGCAACGACCTCTGTGAAATACCGCCAGTCAAATAACAGTTTTTGCGATAGACCCGCATTCTGTGTATACAATACTGTGAATTCAACTGAAATATTATTCAATTAACGGACATAACAAGGTCTTCTTGTGAAGTGTATGTGATAACAAAATTTGATCGGTAAACCCTTGTCCTAATGTATTCCGTGATATGCACTTAGCCCCTTGCTGGCTGCACTTTGAGTGCTTTGATTATACATTGTGGGCATGTCGGTAAATCTGAGAGTGGTTTGGAATTCTAAAAAACCAGTCATTTTAAAACGTTTCTGTGTCTTTATTGTTTCTTTATTGTTTCAGGTATACACAGCGTCATCTATTTTCAGCACGGGGGACATTCGTAAACCATCTAGTAAGTTCATAATGCAAAACAACCCTTTTCCGTATGAGGTCAATAGGGATAGGGATTTTATATGGGATTGCCCGGCCGAAATGGCCGAAACGCCCACAACTTACGGTAATATCCGAGCCCTGTGCAGCAACACTACCAAACATCGAAGAACAAATCTGGTTATTTTGGGTATTATTGCGTCATCGGATTGGCCGACATTAAAGATTACTATTGGGTACATTTAGAGGGCCTACAGTACGTGATATGTGAGTGAATATGTATTTACGTCTACATAACAGGTTAGTGATGATTTTGATTAGCCTCTCAGACACGGCTGATATTAAGTATGATTGAGAGAGCGAGAGAGAGAGAAAAGTTTGTGAACGAGTGTGAAAGAATTCAGTCAGTTCCTAAGTGGATAAAGTTACATGTTGACATTTCTGAACTCACGATCCCTGGATTGTAAGCGTTCAACGCTACTGACTAAGCAATCACTATTTGGATATTTGTTTATTTCAGAACTAGATATCAGCGAGTTTCAAGTCCACAGAAATGCACATGTCGTCGGCGTTGGAATTGCAGCTCAATCCGGCATATCAACAGTCGAAGAATGTGCCCAGTTATGTATATACCGATCTTATGGGATCTGCAACACCTTCAGCTATTGTTACGGGGCTGGTAGTTGTACTCTGTTCGGGACGCGCGTAGATTCGAATCCCAGTGGTATCACATATGATTCAAAATGTGATAGTTATATGAGTTAGTTTCATTTGAAAATAATATAAAGAATTAAGATTGATCACATTCTGATAAACCTTTTCTAGCTTACAGACGCACACTGGCGCATCTGTAGCACTCGTCTTTTGAAAACATTGAGGCAAAAGAAAACATTGCTAATGATGAGCACTTTCTTCATTTGCCACAATGTTTTCAACTCTATTCAATAGTTATACTTTTAGTTTTTTTTTTTTTTTTTCCTGGATGTTTTCAAACTCGTCATTGAGGTAAATGTGAAATGGTTAATCGTTCACTAAGTGCTATAGCTTAGATTAGTTTGTTTTATAGGTTTTAATAATTTTACATTCTATTCAAATTTATAGTTGAAATTATTGTGGAAAAGGGACAAATTTGTTTTTGTAATTTGTACCCTGAACCAAAGGGACTCATGTATGAATGTCAAGGTCCTGTGTTCACCAAACATTCTGAACATTGATCAGAAGCTCTGCGAAAACCAGCATTAAGACCTGTACAATATGTATAGATCTAAACTAACCAGTAAAACCAGCATTAAGACCTTTACAATCTGTATAGATCTAAACCAACAAGTTAAACAAGTTTTTCGTTAATTATTCATAGATTTGTATTTAGCATGGATGCGTATGCAGGTATTTTGCCACTCGTGTACTAAGTGACCTCTCGTTAACTACAAAACACTCAAGAGTTTACAGACTATATCAGATGATCACCAAGCTTCCAAAATATCCATATGAGTCGTCCAGCGAGAAAACCAACAGTATGGCCTCTGCGTAATGTATCGACCCAGATCAGCCTGCACAGTCAACGCAGACTGATCCAGGCCGACACATTCCGTCTCAGGGGATAGGTATAGAGTTAATCTTTATTAAACAGAAAATCCACAGGAGGCGAAAAGTGTCTATCCGAGTAAGCCTGCAGGGCATGCTTAGGAAGATCCGGGTCTATACTTTACGCAGAGTCCATAATGTTGGTTTTCTCGCGGGACGGCTCAATTATGTTTTACTATTAATGTATCGAACAATGAAGTTAGGGATATTGAACGCTTATCCTGCTGAATTCATATAACCGGTATCATCATCCGGATTGTTTTAGGCAAGTAATATAACTTGAAAACACTTATACATTTTAAATATTTGGTGAATATATACCTATCTAAATTTTCATTGCATCTCATGAGACTTGATCCTATATCATTGTTATTTTTTTTACTGGAGCGCATGGTCAAACTTTAAAAAACCTTGATACATTCTGGAAGCCGTACTCTTTATCCAATATTCATCAGATGTCATCAGTACATTCAAATTCATCCAGCATCCGTCATATGTCATCGGTACATCCATCTTCAGGCTGTATTCATCAGATATCACCGATACATCCATCTTCGTCCAGTACTCATCAGATGTCATCAGTACATCCATCGTCATTAGATGTCATCAGTACATCCATCGTCATTAGATGTCATCAGTACATCTATCTTCGTCAAGTACTCATCAGATGTCATCAGTACATCCATCGTCATTAGATGTCATCAGTACATCCATCGTCATTAGATGTCATCAGTACATCTATCTTACTCAGATGTTATCAGTACATCCAGTACTCATCATATGTCATCAGTACATCCATCTTCGTCCAGTATTCATCAGATGTCATCTACATCCATCGTCATTAGATGTCATCAGTACATCTATCTTCATCGAATGTTATCAGTACATTCAGTATTCATCAGATGTCATCAGTACATCCATCTTCATCAGATGTCATCAGTACATCCATCGTCATTAGATGTCATCAGTACATCCAGTATTCATCCGATGTCATCAGTACATCCATCTTCATCAGATGTCACCAGTACATCCATTTTCATCAGATGGCATCAGTACATCCATCTTCACCCAGTATTCATCAGATGTCATCAGTACATCCATCTTCATCAGATGTCATCAGTACATCCATCTTCACCCAGTATTCATCAGATGTCATCAGTACATCCATCTTCGTCAGATGTCATCAGTACATCCATCTTCATCCAGTATTCATCAGATATCATCAGTACATCCATTCTCATTAGATGTCATCAGTACATCTATCTTCATCAGATGTCATCAGTACATCCATCTTCATCCATTATTCATTAGTAGGCATCAGTACATCCACCTTCACCCAGTATTCATCAGATGTCATCAGTACATCCATATTCATCCAGTATTCATCAGATGTCATCAGTACATACATCTTCATTAGATGTCATCAGTACATCTATCTTCATCAGATGTCATCAGTACATCCATCTTCATCCAGTATTCATTAGTAGGCATCAGTGCATCCATCTTCATCCAGTATTAATTATATGTCATCAGTACATCCATCTTCGTCAAGTATTCATCAGATGTCATCGGTACATCCATCTTGGTCTAGTATTCATCAGATGTCATCAGTACATACATCTTCATTAGATGTCATCAGTACATCTATCTTCATCAGATGTCATCAGTACATCCATCTTCATCCAGTATTCATTAGTAGGCATCAGTGCATCCATCTTCATCCAGTATTATTTATATGTCATCAGTACATCCATCTTCGTCAAGTATTCATCAGATGTTATCGGTACATCGATCTTCGTCCAGTATTCATCAGATGCCACCGGTATATCCATCGTCATAAGATGTCATCAGTACATCCATCTTCATTAGATGTAATCGGTACATCCATCTTCAGCCAGTATTCATCAGTACATCCATCTTCATCCAGTATTCATTAGATGTCATCAGTACATCCATCTACATCTGATGCATCAGTACATCCATCTTTATCAGATGTCATCAGTACATCCATCTTCATCCATTATTCATTAGATGTCATCAGTACATCCATCTTCATCCAGTATTCATTAGATGTCATCAGTACATCCATCTTCATCCAGTATTCATCAAATGTCATCAGTACATCCATCTTCTCCCAGTATTCATTAGATGTCATCAGTACATCCATCTTTATCCAGTATTCATTAGATGTCATCAGTACATCCATCTTCATCCAGTATTCATCAAATGTCATCTGTACACCCATCTTCACCCAGTAGTCATTATATGTCATCAGTACATCCATCTTCATTAGATGTCATCAGTACATCCATCTTCATCCAGTATTCATAAGATGTCATCAGTACATCCATCTTTATCCAGTATTCATTTGATATCATCAGTACATCCATCTTTATCCAGTATTCATTAGATGATATCAGTACATCCACCTCCATCAGATATCATCAGTACATCCATCTTCATCAGATGTCATCAGTACATCCATCTTCACCCAGTATGTATTAGATGTCATCAGTACATCCATCTTCATCCAGTATTCATTAGATGTCATCAGTACATCCATCTTCATCCAGTATTCATTAGATGTCATCAGTTCATCCATCTTCATCCAGTATTCATTAGATGTCATCAGTACATCCACCTCAATCAGATGTCATCAGTACATCCATCTTTATCAGATGTCATCAGTACATCCATCTCCATCCAGTATTTATTAGATGTCATCAGTACATCCATCTCCATCCAGTATTTATTAGATGTCATCAGTACATCATCTGCACCCAGTATTCATTAGATATCATCAGTACATCTATCTTTATCAGATGTCATCAGAATATCCATCTTCATCCAATAGTCAGCAGATGTCTTCAGTAGATCCATCTTCACCAAGTATTCATCAGATGTCATCAGTACATCCATATTCATCAGATGTTATCAGTACATCCATCTTCACCCAGTATTCATTATATGTCATTAGTACATCTATCTTTATCAGATGTCATCAGTACATCCATATTAGATGTCATCAGTACATCCATATTAGATGTCATCAGTACATCCATATTAGATGTCATCAGTACATCCATATTAGATGTCATCAGTACATCCATATTAGATGTCATCAGTACATCCATCTTCATCAGATGTCATCAGTATATCCATCTTCATCCAATATTCAGCAGATGTCTTCAGTACATCCATCTTCACCCAGTATTCATCAGATGTGATCAGTACATATATCTTCATCAGATTTTATCAATACACCCATCTTCACCCAGTATTCATCAGATGTCATCAGTACATCCATCTTCATCCAGTATTCATCAGATGTCATCAGTACATCCATCTTCATCCAGTATTCATCAGAGGCCATCAGTACATCCATCTTCATTATATGTCATCAGTACATCCATCTTCATTAGATGTCATCAGTACATCCATCTTCATTAGATGTCATCAGTACATCCATCTTTATTAGATGTCATCAGTACAGCCATCTTCATCAGATGTCATCAGTACAGCCATCTTCATCAGATGTCATCAGTACAGCCATCTTCATTAGATGTCATCAGTACATCAATCTTTATTAGATGTCATCAGTAGATCCATCTTTATTAGATGTCATCAGTACAGCCATCTTCATCAGATGTCATCAGTACATCAATCTTTATTAGATGTCATCAGTACATCCATCTTTATTAGATGTCATCAGTACAGCCATCTTCATCAGATGTCATCAGTACATCCATCTTTATTAGATGTCATCAGTACATCCATCTTCATCAGATGTCATCAGTACATCCAACTTCACACAGTATTCATCAGATGTCATCAGTACATCCATCTTCATCAGATGTCATCAGTACAGCCATCTTCATCAGATGTCATCAGTACATCCATCTTCACCCAGTATTCATCAGATGTCATCAGTACATCCATCTTTATTAGATGTCATCAGTACATCCATCTTCATCCAGTATTCATCAGATGTCATCAGTACATCCATCTTCATCAGATGTCATCAGTACATCCATCTTCATCAGATGTCATCAGTACATCCATCTTCACTCAGTATTTATTAGATGTCATCAGTACATCATCTCCTTCATACAGTATTCATTATATATCATCAGTACATCTATCTTTATCCAGTATTCATTAGATGTCATCAGTACATCTACCTTCATCCAGTATTCATTAGATGTCATCAGTACACCCACCTTCATTCAGTATTCAGTATATGTCATCAGTACATCCATCTTCATCATTACATCCATTTTTATCAGATGTCATCAGAACATCCATCTTTATCCAGTATTCATCAGATGTCATCAGTATATCTACCTTCATCCAGTATTCATTAGATATCATCAGTATATCTATCTTTATCCAGTATGCATTATATGTCATAAGTACATCCCCCTTCTTCAGATGTCTTAAGTTCATCCACTTCCATCAGATGTCTTCAGTACATCCATCTTCATCCAGTTTTCATCAGATGTCATCAGTACATCCATCTTCATCATATGTCATCAGTACATCCATCTACATCAGATGTCATCAGTAAATCCATCTTTATCAGATGTCATCATTACATCCATCTTTATCAGATGTCATCATTACATCCATCTTCATTATATTTCATCATAACATCCACCTTCATCAGATGTCTTCAGTACATCCGCCTTCACCAGACGGCACTATTACATCAATCTTCATCCATTATTCAGCAGATGTCATCAGTACATACATCTTCATCAGATGTCATCCGTACATTCATTTTCATCCATTATTCATCAGATGTCTTCAGTACATACATCTTCATCAAGTATTCATCAGATGTCATCAGTTCATTCATCTTCATTCAGTTTTCAATAGATGACATCAGTACATCCATATCCATCAGATGTCATCAGTAGATTTATCTTCATCTACTATTTATCAGATGTCATCAGTACATACATCTTCATCAGATGTCATCAGTACATCCATCTTCATCCAGTATTCATCAGATGTCATCAGTACATCCATCTTCACTAAGTATTTATTAGATGTCATCAGTACATCCATCTTCACTCAGTATTCATTAGATGTCATCAGTACATCCATCTTCATCAGATGTCATCAGTACATACATCTTCATCAGATGTCATCAGTACATCCATCTTCATCAGATGTCATCAGTACATCCATCTTCATCCAGTATTCATCAGATGTCATCAGTACATCCATCTTCACTCAGTATTTATTAGATGTCATCAGTACATCCATCTTCACTCAGTATTCATTAGATGTCATCAGTACATCCATCTTCATCAGATGTAATCAGTACATACATCTTCATCAGATGTCATCAGTACATCCATCTTCATCCAGTATTCATCAGATGTCATCAGTACATGCATCTTCACTCAGTATTCATTAGATGTCATCAGTACATCATCTCCATCAGATGTCATCAGTACATCCATCTTCATCCAGTATTCATCAGTAGATTTATCTTCATCTAGTATTCATCAGATGTCATCAGTACATACATCTTCATCAGATGTCATCAGTACATCCATCTTCATCAGATGTCATCAGTACATCCATCTTCACCCAGTATTCATTTAGATGTCATCAGTACATCCATCTTCATCCAGTATTCATTTGATGTCATTAGTACATCCATCTTCACCAAGTATCCATTAGATTTCATCAGTACATCATCTCCATCAGATGTCATCAGTACATACATCTTCATCAAGTATTCATCAGGTGTCATCAGTTCATTCATCTTCATCGATTCTCGCTTTGATAAGAAATTGGGTTATGTTTGGTTTAAAACTAGGTCTTGAGGTCAAGTCTTAGGAAAACCTTTTAAACAATTATATGATTTTATTTCTCATCTAAACAGCATGAAACTTTGTGTTACAATTTATTTGTATCACATCTTAGTCACCCTTTAAACATAATCGCTTCAGATTAAGAATAAGATCATAATGTCAAATCTTAGAAAAAACATGTCAATGCTTTTAACAATTGCATATTTTATCTGACCTAATTGTAGGGTTGTGGGAGTATTTGCCCAAGTTTAGCTTCAATTATTAAACTTCGTTTTTAGGAATAAGCTCACTATGTCACTAGGTCTATTCAGGGCCATTGTGTTTTCAAAAGTCGTCTGCTGCAGATGTGTCGAAATGCGTCTATAAGTGGGAAAGGGTTAAGACTAAACATTGCCAGATGCGGATGATACTCGTGTCATTGTGTAACAAAAAATGTTGATCAGAATTTTAAAGTTTTATTTTCGATCATCTTAACACAGGACCTGTTTAAAACATTGTTCTGTTTCTAAATCCAGAACATACTTCAATTTCTGATGCGATGTGTTCGTCTAAGATGTAGAATATAGAACGAATATATAATGCTTATTGGAATCGAACACCCGCATATTTGTCTTCAAATGTGTTTCAGGAAATCACAAATCGGACTACTTCAGCAAGCCAGAAACATTCGTTTCCCTAGAACGAGCGGTTATTTATCAGGGCATTAATTCAGCAGAAGTATGCGCCAAGTTGTGCGATGACTATGGAGGATTTGATTGCCAATCGTTCGATGTTTGCCCACAGACCTCCACGTGCTACCTCGGAAAGACGCATTTCTTTGACGAATACATATCGAACATTTATACGAAAAATTGCACCTATTACAGTAGTAAGTTTGTTTGGGACTTTGTACGGTACCGCTGACAACCGTAGTTCAGTTATGTCACGACGCCGGTACATTTATTCGTAATCTCTGGGTGACTGCCCGGTACTAGGCTAGGAAAATATGCGTTGATAATGATTGCTTAATGAATATGTTGTCTGAGACATACACTCTGTAATTCTTGGCTTTATATGCAATGTATATAGTTTGATATCAGCCCGAAATATCACTGAAAACACTGTGGAAACATGAGAAATTGCTCAATAAGAGCATTTTCTTTTTAAAAAGAAATCCCCCAGTGTATTTGTATATGATTAAGCCTAACAAAATGATGATGAGCTGTAATAAAAAAAATCTGTTATCTCGATCACATGATCCTATAGCGAAATGTTCTCCTACACTTTCGTCCTATTTAGTAATAATCATTGTCGAAAGTGTACACTATGACGTATACCACAGGACCGGCAGCCTCATGAATGTAAATGGATGGCAATCTGCGACAGTGTAGATCCAGTTAATTCAGCGCACCCACACGGTCCGATCTGGCTCTGCAAAGTCCGATTCATAGACATAAAAGCTTTCAATAATGTTCTTAAAACAGAATCGATTTAGTTCTTTAAGCAATACTACGCTGGTAGATCGTGTTTACACAAATCTGGGACAAAATGTCTACTGACAATATGCCACAGGACATAATGTCGACGGACAAATTGCCATAGGACATAATGTCCACGAACAAAATGAAATGCCACAGGACATAATGTCCACGGACAAAATGCCACAATGTGAAAAGTGGACAAAAAGCCACATTTGTGTTTTATATATTTTATGTACATAGATAGTTGAGAGCATGTATCAACACAAAAGTGATAGATTATGAACTGTTTCACTTAAATACTGTTGCCACTTGTGGTGTGCTGCTTTAACATTATAATTCACAATAAAATGTTTTCGAAATAAACTGTGGCATTTTTGGCCACTTGTGGTGTGCTGCTTTAACATTATAATTCACAATAAAATGTTTTCGAAATAAACTGTGGCATTTTTGGCCACTTGTGGTGTGCTGCTTTAACATTATAATTCACAATAAAATGTATTCGAAATAAACTGTGGCATTTTGTCCCCTATTCATATTGTGGCATTTTGTCCGTGGACATGATGTCCTGTGGCATTTTGTCCGTGGACATTATGTCCGGATACCTGTTTACACATGTGGATTATTTACGTTAAGCTTTGTTTACCTGGACTGTTTAAAGTTTTTGAATGCCTTATATAGGCCTACACGTATGTTTATCAATAACTGTAAATATCACTCTAATCAGAAAATGTGTGACTTAGAAATCTGGATTTTTTTTGAATGTTTTAAGTAAGATTGGCAATGGCTCATATATCGTCATATCGTATACTTTCAGAAAATTACACCAAAACCTTCAGCGTATTAAAGAATGCAGAATTTATGGATACGGTAAATCGAATCAACCATACTATTTCTGCTGATCAATGCGCTTTACTGTGTCTTCAAGAGAAAGGATTTAATTGTCGAAGCTTCAGCTATTGTCCATCCGCCACGGAATGCGCACTCAGTGTGTTATCGGCGAACAATCCAAGCAAGCTGAAATTGAGCGACAGTTGTAATCTTTATAAACGTAGGTCACATTCTTAGTTCAGTACATGAAAACGAATATGCCACATGTATTTTACGGCCAGTTACATACGACACCCTATCACATGAAACAAAATGCATAATTGCTCTGCAAATACGGTCGAGATCAAGTTAAGACCATTACTTTTCAAGTGGAAATGAAAGTATAAAACCAGTTTGTCGGAGATTTAGTGTAATTGTTGGTACTCAAAGCCAAATACAAAGCTGTTAACATGTGTTCAATGTTGGTTAATGATTAGCGTGGTTTCAGAACAAGAATGCTTTTAATTGCCAGATACTCCATTTCGCAAACTATTGCATTTGAGTAGATACTTTGTAAGCGCTAGTATGCATTTAAATTGACCATTTCTCAAGATACAAACGATTTCTGTAAAAGACTCCTTTTGAAAATATTTTAGCAAAAGGAAATTGCTCATAATGAGCCACAATTGCCACAATGTTTACAGTATATGAACTACATCACTCAAAAACCGACCTTCGATGGGGTTTATTATTAAATCGAATGTAATTACAACAAATTTAATCGTCGTATAGTCTGGTTTTAGGCATAGCTTGTACGACAAGACGTCAGAGAGCAGGACCTTTTCTGACCAGAATGCGCAGAAGCACAGGCTGATCTGATATCGCAAAGTTCAGAGTGTTAGTTTAAGTTTTCGTGTAATCCACCAATATGTGAGAAAACACCATTCCTCTTTTCAGGCTTGAATGCCAATCAAGAAAGCTCAGACAGTTGTCAAACTACAACACAAAGTACATCGATAAATACTCAACCACCATCTACTCCAGCTACATCCAATCACCAAAGTCATAATGTGACAACGAATACACCGAATACTTCTCCAATGTCAACGAATGGACCAACTTATTCAACAGTATATAATTCAAAATCCGCGGTGCCGCATCTGACATCCAGATCTAGAATTAATCAAAGTACTAGTATTACAAAGGCAAACCCGATTATTTCAAAAATCACCCAAGGACTTCGAAGTTCAACAGCAACTCAATCGAATATCACTTCAATATCAACGCAACCAAGTACAGCATCGGAAGCCACAAAGCACGAGGTTCAGTCGAATCCAACTCAAGAAGGTTTCAGTTCAAAACCAACCAAACTCCCAAACACTGTTGACTGTGATCAATGTACTCATACCATGCCTACCACGTCTCAAAAGTCATCTGGAAACGGATGTCCCCCAATCAGCAGTTACCAAACAGCAAACCAGCAATCGAATAGTAACAGTTTTTCCGGAGGTAAGTCGGATACCATGTGCTTTACTTCACTTCTATACGAGCCAGTCCATACGAATGGTACAATTTGGCATATGACATAGACATAGATTTTATTTACGTATACATAGACATAGATTTTATTTACGTATACATAGATATAGATTTTATTTACGTATACATAGACATAGATTTTATTTACGTATACATAGACATGCATTTTGTAATAAAAACAAATAAAGATATAATTAATTTCATGGTCATTTAAAAAGAGAGAAAAAAACACACCTTTTTGTTTGGGGGGGGGGGGGGGGGTATATGTGCCTCGTGTATGATCAGAATTCACACAAGTTGTCAGAATCATCTAACACGCTTGTGTAAGTAATATGTGTACAGTGCAGATCTTGATCATACTATGCGGGTGTAATGCTGATCCGGATCTACACTGTCAATCAAAAACAACTTGTACCTGTTAGCATATTCAGCTCTTTAATCTAGGAAAAGCAGCCATTTGCTTGGAAAGTATGTTGTGTGGAGTACTGGTGTGAGAAAGCCACGAAACACTTGTGTGGGTGAACTGGCCGCCGTGGTATGACTGAAAAATGTTGAACACGGCGTTAAACCCAAATCAATCAATCAATCTTTAATCGTGTTTTTATAAGGCAACATAACTAAATTAGACAGAAGTCTTCTTTCTTAGTATTGGGATACACATGTCTATACTAGTAGTGATTCTTTCAAGTGTTATAAAAGGCTTCGCATCAATTGTGAGTAGTACAATACCGAAGTTAGTTGTCAACAATTTTGGCATTTTTATATTCGTTCAATATACAGAGAAATAAACAGCACTAACTGAATAAGGAAACATATCTAGCATGCATATTTTAGTTTGATTACGGTTTGAAGTTCATAATAATTCCTGAAACTGTTCATCACGAAGTCAATGATGATGATGGATAACGAAGCAACATAATTAACTTAAATCCGTTGTTAATCAACTGCGAACACCAACTGTAACGCGTTTGCGACCAGAGTAGATCCAGATACTTATCTATTATTAATCATTTGCCATTTATAGTCGCGCTTTGAACACACTTTGGCAAAAAGGAAAAATGCTCATAATGATAAATTCTCCTTTTGACAAAGTTTTTTCAACTCTGTTCATTAATTCATCTAATTTGTGGCTGCTGCAGATTTGTTATATGTGTGTTTAAGTAATATTTCGGTCATGACTGATTCCTTTATCATTTGTAGGTACAGTTGCCGGTGTAGCAATGTCAATGCTATTGGTAGGAGTTATCCTTGGCGGTGTAGCAGTTTATTATGTGATTTTAAGAATTTGGCGACGATCAGGTGATGAAATGACCATATCGTTCGTGAACAAAAGAGGAAATGAATAACACATTAGATAGCCCCCTGCAAAGTGAATCTACCATTTCAATTTCAATATCTTTATTGCTCAAGATTTGTATACGCAGAACAATAACATGAGTTTCATAGAAATACGCATTACAGACGGTGAAACAAAATGTCATATATATATACATATAAATAAAGGATAACCATCTTTTGTATTATTGTCTACAAACAAACGAATAAATATATCTCTGAACTGAATACACAATTATAAAGATCAGCATAATTTTCCACAATGTTTGTTTTTAAATTAGTTTATATAGAGATGGATGTATGAAATAGTTATATATATTTGTCAGCGTTTCACGTTCATACTTTATATTTAATAATTCTTATTAAGAGTGTATATAATCATGTCCATGATCACATGTAATTCCTTGTGCTAATACGGATTTACAGTCAAGCCATTTCGAACAAGCTGAAAACCTGTAAAAGAAGCTCTCTCGCATTTGATGTCCCATCATCCATTTTTTCACAGTTTATGGGTACGCCCATTACAAGATTACATGAGAGCCAGTGAATGAGAACATGTTTAAGTTGAAATTGTTTAGCATTGTAGATTAAGATCATCTTGTATACTAATCAGTCGAAACAGAATATCTGTATTAGTTGACAGAAAATTCTACAAGCTTGTGTAAGTAATACGTGAACAGTGTAGATATTGATTCCACTGCGAATGCACAGGCTGATCCGAATCTATACTGTTCACAAAAGCCATTATAAGTACAAGTCCTCAGGCACGTTTTTACATATGGTTTGCACTCTGAACCAAGTAACACAAAAAAAGGATTCCGTTATGCTGTTCGAAGAGATTGAAAAGAGAGATAATTGTGACGAGACTTCGCAGAGTCACCCGCTGATCTAGATCTATGTCGTAACGCCGTCACGGAGGTATTGTCTTACGCTGTCCAATCGAATCAAGTCGGTATTTTATGACTAATTCCCAAATACTTTAAAGATCACAGGAACATGTAATGTTCGAGTGAGTTATTGCGATCACTCATCGTTTTTTGTCATTATGTCTGTTCGTCAAAATGTTCTTCTCTGAAACCACTGGATCAATTGCAAAATATTTTCACAGAAATGTTCCTTATGGGACTCTCTATATCATGACAGCCACATGCGGGACAAGTGGAACTTATTTACCAAGAAAATAATTTTCGTACACGATTTATCAAGTGATCATGACTTTTTGAAAACAAACTGACTACCAGGGAACAGGGATTGTTTTTCTTATATGGCTTTTATTGCAAACATCGACATGAGTAGCCGTCTTTGCTAACGCCATTACGTTTGTTAAACAACGGTATGACTGTCATGGGACGAGCTAGTTTGCCTTGTATGGTTTTGGCACAATCTTTGATTACAAAATAATTCCACAAATTATTGTTGAAGCCATTTTCTTTCGTCAAAACCCAATGATGCAGAAAACCTGGTACTGTAGTTTTGAGTTCGAAAATGTCGTTTTTGGCCTGGGGTTTTATCCCTGGATATAGTAGTAATACCATTTTTTCGGAGTTCGGCAGCTTGCCAATTGCTGTTAACACCCAACAACGCACTTAAAGACTGCTCGAGAATGGACAATTCATCATGGATTCTACACAACTGCATTTAAAAGGTTAAGATCTCCCAAACAAAGATCATTATAATGTTGTTGGAACATCAGTGAAAAACTTAAGGCGTTAGTACTCCAATATAAGTTTAACAAATGCTTTAGAAATTAATGCGCCGAAAGGTCAAATATGGAAATTTATTAACATTCGCGAAGTGGAACGGAAAAGTATCACTATGTTCGAGTATTTACGGAGATTGTCCAATTCAGTTTAAATAGAGAAAACAAATCATCATGCCTGATTTTACCATTATGGTTTCGCATTTTACATTTTTTTTATATTCTGCAATTACATATTCCATAATATGTTTAACAAACACAACAATAAGTTTGCGAATATTCCCAGATACTTGCGACGAAAAAATAAATGCTAAACAAAGTATATTATCATCAGAAACCCATTACATTTCGATGCAATTTGTTTATTTAATTAATTTTCTAATATATAATACTAGCTGATAATACGCTGATTAATCTCGAGTCCGTTTCCAGTCCTGGTCATGTCATCAGTACTGAAACAGCAGGCGTTTCCGTCGGCATAGTACCTACTATACCGGTTTATATAACCGATGTTTACAGGAATGTGCCTTATGTCTGCACGTAGATATATGGATATCAACCTTTATGTTTTCAAAAGTCTTCTACTGCAGATTTATATTGTTTTTTAAAACATATTTATGAATGAAAAATGTAGCCTACCTAATTTAACTTAAACGCCATTCACAATTACCTTGCGATAGGTTTGCGGGTAGTTTGAGGCGGATTTCGGGATTCCTCGCAAACATCGAGTTACTTTAAACTCGGACTTAAAACCTCATCGTAAACTGATCGCACAATAATCGGTTGATGCCTGGCTGATGTCCGGCCGGGCATCACATATATCGGGCGAGCGCCGAGCCAAATTCGCCGCTCAGAGCCCGGCCGGAAATCGGGCAGACTCGGGTAATTATCAAATATTAATTGCCTTAAATTTCGCCATTTACGGTTTTAACCCTTGCACAAATGTATACCCTTTCTGAGCCTCTGCAGCAGACGACTTAATGAGCAATTTTCCAATTTGCAACAATAATTGCAACTCTTTTTTAATTATCTTACTATCATTTATAGAGATTGTCTATGTTTTGAACTTGAAAATTTCAAAGTCGTCTGCAGCAGATTTATTTTATAAGGGAAAGGGTTAATCAACTATCATGATCAACTATCATGACCTACCGATACAAACCAGTACAGATTGTCTTTGTGTCAGCATTATTTGACACACATTTAACATTTAAAACAGGGCGTGTGTTCAATACAAATATTTAATTTGAAATTAATCATTTAGTATTAGTCTTATAAGTCACTTTTCGTGAGCAGTTTAACTCGAAATCATCTCATTCGCTTAAAACACAGACCTTGTCAGGTTAAATATCCTACATAATACTTATATCTATATTACTAACATTTGCAACAACATATTGCGGCTTCTTTGATGCTTTGCATCAAACATTCGTCTTGTAGTTTTATTTACATTTCAACATATTTTAACAATGCAAATACAAATTTTCGAAACGTATATCGTTATATAAATCACACGGAACCTGCATGTTCAGTCTTACTTTCTTCGTTGGAAATGTAGCATGTATAGACCTGTTGTTGTGGCGGTTGTGGTAACAATAACCACTGTACTATGACACAAGAAGAACAATATATAGGGGGATTTCGGCAGTAGGTCAGAAATGCTTAATGCAGAACGTTTACCGCCAAATAGTTCCATCATTTCTGCAGCCAGAGACATGGTTAACAATAATAATGTCAGTGCTATTTTGGTACAAGATTGATAATAAGATTTTAGAACTATCGAACTAAGATGTAAATTGAGTTAAAAAATGTAAACATTAGCCTTCTTCGTGTCTGGAGACAGAGAATATTATTGCGCGAGACATACGCCCATTGAGGAGTGACGTAGTAAGCAGGTGACCGTTAGGTCACTCGACGTTTGGTCAACAAAACAACCTACATTGTAACAGGGTCTTTCAAACAGTAAGACCTGATTGTAAATAGAGCGTGAATGGAATTTTGATATAAAGGAAGATAATTCAGAAATCATTACATCATTCTTGATTCTATGTTGAATATAGTACAAATACATTTATTTAACACTTTTCGAAGTAAAATCCTCCTATAAAGTTATATTTTGTAACCGAGTTGGAGATAAATCGAAAATATTTTGATTTAAACGGAAGTAATATAGAGTTGCTGAGATGTTTTCTTAAAATAGTTCATATAATTGAAAATAACTGAAAGTAATATTATGTGACAATAAAAAGCAGCTTTTCACTTGATATTGATCCTTGCTCGGTCCATACCTTTGAGAAGAAGAAGCAGGCATCACCTGCTTGTACCAAATTCTAATACATTTAAACCTTCTAACAAAAGTAATAAACCAGCTAGCGTCTGTATGTGGGGAAGGCTTAATAATGAGACGTTACACTCAACATGTTCCTTTCTTACTTGAGCAAACCTGTTTTTAAAGACCATCCATGGGAAGAGAACAATCAGGTGGATGTAACCCATTCCAACATACAACACATCTGCAGCAGATGACTTTGGGAATATCCAAGCAAAAACAAGGAAAAGCTCTATAAATGTTTGTAATTACTAAAAAGAATTGAAAACATTGTGGCAAAAGTAGAAATTGCGTCATAGAGCATCTGTATGTGGGAAAGGGTTAATTACAGGGTCATTTGTGCAGAAAATGAGTAATTCGGAAATAAAAAAATGGTTGCTATAGACAGGGTATTGCTAAACAAAGCCTGACTTTACACAGGTTTGACTGTATATGAGAATAATTTCAGGGACACTCACTTTCAAGTCAACTTTCTCCAGTTATGCCAGAGCTATATCCCCTTAATTAGTGAAATTTAGTTCGATATTATTTGTCTGATCTCTAACTCGAGCACTCCTAACCCAACCCAGGGGTTGTAAGTCCGAACCCTTGCACGGCCAACATTCTTTCCAACGTTTGACAAAGGTCACTATGACAAGCGGCATTAGTCTTCAACCAATGGATTAACAGTCTGTGTGGTAAAGCAGCCAGTTGGTCGGAAAGAATGTTTTGTGGAGTAGACAGTACTGGTGTGAGAAACCAAGGAAACACATTATAGAATAAATTTGTCAATAGGAGCAGCTCTTCCTGCAAATGTGTTGATTGTTGGAAAGTGTTGTTCAGTAACCTGGTGATAACCATTTTACTGTCTGAAATCACTTGTTGTCGAGTCCGCTTTTGGTGAGCTCGACATAAAGCAGTCACAATGGCGGTTCGGTGAGTGTGTCCGTCCGCATGAGAGAGTTCTTGTTGGGTGCCTAAAGCCCATCCACCACCCTTATAAAGACACTTAGATAAATAGTTTTTTCATAACGGGTATCTCATTTGCATATTAATGTTATTCATTCCGTAAAAGGGGGTTAATTACGGAATGAATTGCATACTTGTGGGGTGCACCCCACAAAAAAACATAACCCCACAAGTACTCTCCCTTGAGTCCGTCCGACCCGCATCTTAACCATGCATAATAGGATTTCTAAGAAAATTGGCACAAAAATGCACCATGATGAGGTGGTTTGTCGTGCACAAAATTCGTGCCTGTACCTCAAATGTTAAGGTCACTTGTAGAGGTCAAAGGTCAAACTGCTGTTTGATAGGACTAACTTCTCCGTCTCCGGCCCGGACATTGTCAACAGTTTAGGGGTTTGTTGAGACACTTTGCTTGTAAGAATCAACAGAATTTCATTTCATTTACGTTTTCTGGACCCATTAACTACTATGTCATCACTAAGGTGTTATAAGGTGATATAATTAGGATGATCTTGGTCATGTTGATTTAAATATCTGCATGTGGATACATGTACTTGATATATGTACTTTTATTCTGACACAATTGGTATTTAAATTAAACCATGATGATAATTCAGTACACGTCAGTCTCTCTATTGATATTTAACACTGTGTTCAATTGTGAGTTTACAATTTGTGGTCACCTGAGCATTGCAATGTATATGTCACATTGTTTAAGCTATACACCTGTACTTTGGAATATATTTACAATGAGATGACTGACTCACCTCAGTGCAACCATTACAGTACGTTCTAGTGCGAATTAGCAATCAATGCTGAAAGTGTAGCGCAATTGAGTTGGAGATCGAGCATAATTATATATATGCCTATATTTGTATCAATTGAACATTTTGGCAAATAGAGAAATTGTTCATTATGAGCATTTTTGTGTTTGTTTTTGGTCACAATGTTTTCAAAGCAGTTTAAATTGTCTAGGGAGAAAATCCTAAATGTAAAGTAACTACATTGAACAGACCTGTTAATTTACTCTGATAAAAATATTGAAATTCAGAGAAAAAAGATGTTGCATCTGAGAAGTTGGTAGCATGATCTCCATACAGTTGCAAACATGGGGAATGGGGGAACTTCTGTTTGATCGTTTTCGAAAATAGGTATGCTGCAGAGGCATTACAACTCACACGGAAAGTTCATCCATTAGCAAAGGTGTATTAACGATGACCAAGTCGAACCTGTTAGTTTCACCTCTATAACTGCATCAATACCTTCCACATGCAGCTCCTTGAGAGTCAACAAGATTTTTCTTCAATTTTCATAGTGAATTAGTTCTTGATATTTTGTTTGTGGTTTTACACCAATTTCAACATTATTTCAGTTACATCATGGTGACAGTTCACTTATTCATGCATGCTGGGTAAACACTCTAGGGTTTGAAATGTGAATTGTCCAAGGGCATCATGCCGGCCGTGACTGAGGATCAAACCCAAGACATGCAGTTTGAAATCTCCGACAATAACCACTCGGCCACGACGGATTCCTGTTTCGGAAGAGACATAATCTATTTTAACCAAAGCCTTGATGTCATCAGTTGAGAAAAATATTCTGACACAGAGTTCCAACATGCTTAATTCGAAAATGTAGTTTCTAAAGTGTACAGCATATTTTATTTTAATACGGTCTAGCGACCTAGTGATGAACACATGATAACCCAAAACAATTTAGCTTACATAAAACCAAGACAAACATTCTAACACATCAGGACCCATTTAAAACGTAGCTTAAATATCACCAAGACAAACATTCTGGCAAACTATCATTATTCTACTATCTAATGATGGAGCTTTACTCAAATTTACCCGCACCAGAGTGCACTTTTATTGAAAACCGCAAGGCCTACACCGAGATACTGCTTGTTACTTTGCAGGAGTTTCTACACCATCGCCACTATAGTACATTCGGCGCTTTGATTTCCCTCATGATCAGTTCATAGATAACATTGTTTATATACAATTTAAAGCGAGCTCTGTCCTATAATGAGAAATATATATATGTGTCCATAAGTGTTTTTACACTTAAATGCATCCACGATAAACGACAAATGTTGATGTTTTTTCGTCAGTCTGTTTTCTCTCACGAGAAAAGGTTCACGAACAGCTTGGTCTACCAATGGATTTCTCTTTCATAGAGCAGTTCCGACAGAATATCGTTATGCTTTACATCTAGATACTATAGGTTATTGCATCAATATGGGAAAATATTGTGTTGGACGAGTTCCTTCGGCTGAGTTGCCCGAGCTTGCTAGGGCAGAACTCCGTCGGAGGAACGAGTCCCAACACAATAGATTCCCATGATCATGCAATAACCTTTTTATTGTATAATTTGATATTGGCTATTTAAAATTTGTCGTTTTGTTTGTTTTAAACACGTCACCATTTAGAAAATTAACACTCGTTTTTGGATTGTTTAATTAAATAAACATTAACGATATATATCGCGCAATTATACTCTCATTTCCGATGGTTGCTAGGGTCGTGGAAAATATAATTTACGAACCGCCATTGTTGTCGACTCGAAATTGAGTCGACAAAATGATGTGTAACGCTTTTTCTAATAGCGTTTTCCGTTAAGAACTCGTGTATTCTCTTATTCTGGTATTTACGCCTGGATATTTGTATTTTTATTACGATTACGATTTTTGACCTCGCAGTATGTTCAGTAAAGCAAACACACGTCTACTATAGGCCTACTGCGTTGATAAACTTCACATCGGAGGATAACAAAACAAATCTGAAGACCTACTAGAAAGGCGGTTTCGCGGGATAGAATGAGTTCAGAGGAGCAGAATTGCATCCGAACTATCAACCGATCACACACAATGCTGAATATATTATTTCGATTCTAACATGATCCAAAACATAACAATAGATGACACTCAAGTATTCAGCTTAGTTAAGGAGTTTATTAAAAGTAATTATAAATAAACACTCATGTGATATTCTATTTATCACATAAAGTGACTAATGAGGCGTATTTCGATAAAATGTACTTAACGTTTACAATATTTCTAGACGAAATTTAAGGGTTTTGGGGTCAAAGGAACTAACGTTATGATGTCAAACCGCTGGCGTGACGTCATTTTCCTAGTATTCGGTCATGTCATATTACACACGATATATATAAAGAAAATGTAGATTTTTCGGGTTTTAACCTAAAAAATCTCTCAAACTAGATTTCCCCCAGATATAACGAACATGCCCAGACCTAGATCACATTGAGTTCTATAAGTGTGGGGAATTTCATCGAAATTCTTCGAGCCGTTTTCCCCAAATCGCTGAATTCTCGTACAAATTGTGACATATTATCCGTGTAGACATTCGTTCCGTAGAACAGAATAGAATAATTCTGCTCCACTACATTTTGAGCAATATCTTCTTTTCCAACAATATTTTCAAAAGTCAGCTGCTGGCATCCGATATTGCCTGTGTCAGGTAAAGGTGTTTTAAAGATGTAGTGAATCTTTTTGTGTGGCTTTCTATCTATAAGTATGATATTCACATTTTTGTCAAATATTATACTGCTGTTGAGCAATTGTTTATTTTTACCTATATATAATAAAATTAAGAAATGCTGTTTTATGTTTATAGTTTTTAATACTACGTGCCAAAGGTTAGAAATGCTGATGCAATGGTGTTGAGTTTTGGTATAGTGAAAACAAATATTTAAAATATAAAGCTGCAGTTTCAATATAATGTATTTAGTATCTGAGGTCATAGAAAACAAAATTACAGACTTTAAACATCTTCTCCAGGAACCAAAAGAAACAGTTCATTCTTTCCCAAATACAATAAATCTGCAGCTGACTTTTAAAACATGTATGGTATTAAAAAATATGAAAACATTTTTTAAATGAAAGTATAATCATTGAATAGAGTTGAAAATGATGAGTGTCTTCGAATTTCGCTTACTATATTAATTGGCTCTAACGAGCCCCTTGCTAAAAACAGCATAACTTGTGAGTTCGACTTGTAAATTGAGCACCGTCGCTTATGTACATATTCTTGTAATCTTAAAACGTTTTCTAGCTGAACATTAAGACTATGACGTCTCTGATTTCTTGTAAATCTTCTATTATATTTTTCAGAAATGGAGATGCAACAAGACCAGATTTCCCATGGCGACATTTGCATCGTTCAGCCGTTTCTTACATGTAGACGCACCTACAGCAGACGACTTTTGAAAACATTGTGGCAAACGGAAACATTGTTAATAATGATCTCCCTTTGGCACAATGTTTTCAAATCTATTCAGTTACATGCTTTCATTTACAAAGATTTTCCATATCAGTTAACAAGATGTGTCGGAGTAGATTGCTTTTGATTTGAGTCGTCCCACAAGAAAACCAACATTGTGGACTCTGCGTAATGTATCGACCCAGATCAGCTTAAGTATGCTGCAGTACACAGATATACACTTTTCGCCTCCTGTAGATTTTTGTTTCGGGAATCATTACTCTATACATCTATCCCCTTAAGACGGAATGTGCGGACTGCGCAGGCTGATCTGGGTCGATACATTATGCAGAGACCATAACGTTGGTAGTAGTAGAGAGTAACCAGTTCTGGGACATTTTCCATTTCCCTACCATCTTCCTGGTCCTCTTTAACTTGTTAAACACCTTATGACTCAATCTCTATTCATCCAACAATGCGTTTTCTTTTCTTGCGGGTGCTTGGGGGGTCGTGGGAGTCCTCTCTTGCACCTCTTGCGGGGTCCTACAGGTCCTCTTGAACCATCGTCGTGATCCTTATCTTTTTCGCCTTTTACATCCGTAATGAATAGTGCCCATAAGCTAACGTATGAATCTTGTTTTCTAAAATAACCATCTTGTCGTCATTCGCTGACAAGACGACCTTATTGATTTCCTCCGTTAACATCTCATGCCCATGGCTCCGTATTACATTGAATGATTCATTGTTCTCATTTGCTCCCGTTTAGTAAACAAGCAAGTCTTATAATCATCAAAGCTAATGCTACTCTTAACAACGGATCTTTTTACACCTTTACATTTTTTCACCTCGGTTCCTTCATACATCTTGTAACTGTAGAGCTTAGCTCGCAGGCCGACACACTCTTCCATGATTTTTCTACCAGCTTCATCCTTAAACATTCCTACAACTTTTTTTTTCACACCAGACTTGATACCAGATGGGTGATCAGATAGGAAGTTGCTGGTATCAAATAATTGTTTTACATCCTCATTTATATCCTTGTAGAAATCTTTGGTTTCAATTTCATATGCGAGAGAATCAGTGTCGGTGAACAAAAGCTTAGCGTCCTCATTGTATTTAGGGTTGATGTAGTTGTAGTGAAAATCGTTCATAAATGTTTTGCTCAGGTCAAGAATAGACATAACCAGGTAAACCGGCTTGTCAAACCTAATCTTGGTCTTCTTCATATGAATGGCTATTAGGGTTTCATCGAATACGGTACAGTGGCTATAGTTAGGCTTGGTTGCTAGCTTTATAGACTTGCCTTCATCATTTACCAGCTTAATGTCAACCCTGTTTGTGATATTTTCCATAGTCTTTCCGAAGACGGAGTTGTTCATGAGCTTGATTTTTTTTTTCAAAGTCATTTTTTCCCTTAGTTTGAAGGGATGTATTGAGATCAATGTATTTTTTTAAGCCAGGAGCTCTCTTCGAACTTTATACCTCTATGAATCTTTGTTATTTTCAAACCCAAGCTTTCATAGAGCTTAAGATTTTCGTAATGCAATACGTATTTAGTTTGAGATTAGGGATAAGTTTTAAAATTGTGTTTACTATGAGACTTTCTGGGGCTAGATGGTAATCGTTATGTTTATTGTGTAAGTCATCAGGATACTCTAAATCTTCTTCGAGGATGCATGCCTCCTGTTTCCAATCCTCAAGTTCGCTTTCACTCTTCCACTCAAATCCACTTGTGGGGAGAGGCTTGCTCATAACCCAGCCGTATAGATTATTTACATCGAGATAGGCTAAATATTTTATAGGTTTTGAAGGATCGTATTTATTATTCATGTATGAATTGTTTGCTTTACCGTGTCGTGTCATGATTGTAGATACGCCTCCTCTAATTCCCTTTTTAACCATGAGTAACATGTCTTGATCGTTTAACAGTTCTAATTTAACCTCAGTCAGTTTTAGCGCGGCGTCCCAGGTCAAACCTGGCGCTGTATAATACCAGGCTGGGACTAAATTATAGTTTGTCAAGCAGACATCACGGAAGGGTTCAAATACATCTGCCAGAAGCAATACATCTGACGTAAGATAGAGATTGTAATATCTTATCGTCTTACATTTAAGCTATTTCCAAACCTTTTGCACATGCACATAGTCTTCATCTAAAATGCCATCGCCACTCAACTTTGAATATAACTCTTCCTTTGAAGGTAACTGTGTTTCAGTCAACTTATCAAGACCATCGACGTAATCATATGGATAGACACCCTTACGTGTTAGCAAACTTAACTGCTCACTTTCATATTTACTTTTCAAGTTTACAAATTGATCTTTCTGAAGGTTACCTACTAGTTTATCTAGACTAGAAGCCATACACTTGAAGCTGTCAATAAACCGCAGCTCATGCTTCATCTCCTTTTCTTCTCCTCCCTTGTTGGTAAAACTGTCAATTACATACTCTTTGATGAATGAGATGTACTTCTCTTCGTTGTTAGGGATGCAATTAATCTTACCCTCCGTTTTACATAAATTTTAAATGAATAGGTGGGAGTCATACTCACTCAGGTTGTGGAATACAACGGGGGTAAACCGTGGTTTCCGGTACTTGAGGTGGCAAGTGTTATGAGCAGCTCCTCGATACTTACCAGAGAAATGACAGTGACCTCTTACCCTATCATTATCCAAATCTCCTTGATATATCCAGCATACTGTTGCCTTTTCGAAAGCCTTTTGCTCCTTTGATGTAATGACCATCTTAGCGTATCCACATTTTTTGTAGATGCCTTTAATGCTTTGTTCCAGATTTGTTTCAAATCTGTCAACAAAGATTTGTGATACACCCTCATCTTCAGATTGCTTTGTGTAAATAACAGGATTTTGCTTGAGGTTAATCCTTTTGTAAACATCATCATCAAAGCATTTGATGTAGTAGCAGAACCCGCTATGTGTATGCTTTTGATACCGTTTGGTGTAACTGTTTTCCTGGTTGGGCTGGGCCGTATCCATTTTTTGGGTAAAGCTCTCAAAGTCAGCATATACTACAAAGGGTATTTTCATCGATTTGAAAAAGTGATTACAATTTAAGGTTGATCCTTCCTTCGGCATTTCAATCTTTACAGCATCATTTGGGTCGCTGTACTCTTTATGCTTACCTAAAGAATCCTCTGAGATAAAGGAGTTAAGGCACCGGAGACAGTAATGTCTTGTATGTGCGTCCTTACTCAATTGGATGGACAACGATCTGATCATGCTCTTAATGAGACAGTAGTGTTGTTTTTCCGCACCATCTATAAGTAAAAGGGTTAATAACTGTTTCATGCTCATGTTTGCTAATCCTGAGAGGATAGACGTTTCCATTTTCATAACCAAAGACATTGACAGAGATGGTTGCATTTTGTCTTTCAAACCTATCTATGGTTTTAAGGTCAACTGGGAAAATGATGTTGTCCCAGTTGAGTTATTTCGATTGTTGTTTTAATAGTTTTGAGATACGCTCCTCATGACGTTCTACCGGATTCAACGCTCTAACAACACTCCAATTGAAGCACATATCATCCTCTTTTTTCATGTTGATGATTGCCGTCTTTAATTCAAGCTTTCCGGGAAGTGGGATATAAGAATTACCTAGTAGTGGTTGATACTTGACTGTATGCAGCTCCAAACTGATGATATCATTAAAGACCCAATAACTACCCTATCTTTGAAAGTTTGATAGTGCTTTCATAATCCTATCAGTAATCGTGGTATATAGATCACTCGCATCTGTTCCTTCTAGATTAACCTCAATATGAGAGTGAAATGATGAAGGTTCTGAAATAACATCACCTGTTAGTATACTAGCTTTCTCCATCCTACAGTTAAGGATTACTTTAATTTTCGTCATACGGTTCGCGGAAATAAGTTTAACAACATTAGGTTTTACAGCATATAAAAATATTTCTGGAATGTAACCGCTTCTTCCTTTAATCTCGTATTGCGAGCCGACCTACTTTCCTTAGATACAAATTGTGTCTGCTTCTTAAACAAACCTTTAACCTTTGCCTTGAATGAGTTGAATTGATCCGAAATCACTTTCGGAGTAGTTGGTACATGACCAACTAACCAACTATATCAATTATTTAACTTATTGTTTACTTTTGAAGAAGTTGACACATCTGGCTGTAGAGTAGCTACTTTCGAAGAAGTTGATACATGGGGCTGTAGAGTACCTACTCCTATATCTGGTATACTTTCATCCATTAAAGACGTCGTTGGCACTGGACGTGGTGTTAACACATTTACTAAATCTGCTTTGCGCAAAGCAGAATATCCTTTTAAGACACGTTCTTTAGCCATGGCCTTTAAATGTTTCACAGAGTTGTTATTCATTTTATTATAGATTTTTTTTAAATAAAAAGAATTCACGTAAAGAAATATGTTATACAAAACTTTAGTATAACATATTCCGATTTAACTTTTATCCTCATCAATTTTTACTAGTTACTTAGTATTCCAAACCCTACCACTCCAAAATTTTATGATCCTTGGTGAGTGGTTGATGAAACAAGCTGCCTTGTAGATTGATGGGAATTTATACTCCTTATTTAATGTTACATCTGTTAATGTCACATGCTTTGGGTTGTTTCGAATTGTCTTTAGTCTCTTAAACCTTGGTTCAATTTCTTTTCTAGGTTTAACTGGTTTTTCAACCTCTTTAGGTAAAAGATCTCTTCCTCTTAATAACTCTATCAATTGAGGCTTGTTGCAGCGACAGTAGCCTTCTATTTTGTTGTCTTTCAGGATCTGCCTTAGTTCTGAAAGTTTATTTATCATTTTAAATAATAATTGATTTTCTTTAACTCATTTTTCATAAAGACGTTACGATAACATTACGATTAATATATAACACTAATCTTATTTCCGTCTGATTGGAAAGAAAGCATCTTGTTTGAGATAACCACAGCAAAGGCTTGTGTAGCGGCAGGTACATTTTCATTAACTTGAGTCTTGACTTGGATGTCAGTTATAGAGGTATTTAACCTTTCACTCTGCTTGCTCACATCGAACACAAAGAGTGGGTATATATCCTTGTAATCACTTGGAGTAATGTTAGGATTACTCACCAATTCATTCATGTTATAAAACTTGGATCTGAAGGATACAGCATCCCCATACAATCGACTAAACTGTTGCTTAGGAAATGAAGCATTGTAATCACCAGCTGGGTATTAACTGGAGTTCAACATGACATACATATTCCTCACATTAAGATTGTCAAAAACAGCTGGATTTGTCGTTTGCTCACTATCTTTATTAGTTTGAAATGCAACAATAACCCAAGGTGGTCTTGCCGGTGAAAACTTTACACTCAGTCTCCAGGTAAAGTTTGTGGATGGAGGCAGAGAGATACTCTCATATTGTCTCATACGGTAAGCAACTGGGAGAGTTGCCTTGGACTCAATTGTCTTGTAAAGCTGGAACCTTTCGCTGTCAGCTGGTAACACGTTCGGCATAAACCAAGAAACCTTTAGTAAGAATTACGTTGCCATTAGCTGGTAAAGTACATGTTCCTCCTAAATCAGCAACGCTCTTAAAAATTGCATCATCGTTTCCTTTCCTAACAAGAGTTAGCGTTTGCTTAAGACCGTAAATGACCTTCCTATAATCTTCACAGAAACCGAAGATATGTTTTAGGGGGATCCGAAAGCTAAAAGTTCCTTTAGGTGTTGGGGATCCGATGAGATAATGTTGTCTTATTGCATATCCTGTATTATACCCTGAGTCCTCAATATCCCACTTTGCACTAACCCTGGTATCCTTACAGCATAACTGATTCAAACCCTGACTTTTGCTAAAGTCATTGCGGTATTTTAACAAGCCCAACATGGTAGTTCCTTGTCATGGAGAGAAGATAGATTCAATCTCTTGCGAAGAAAGCTGATATTTAATATTACTAAACAAATACATAATTGAATTGTTTGTAAGGGTAATGTTGTCAAGATTATCATATTGACCTCCTGTATCAGATCTTACAAGTCGACCCTCAACACTGAGATAGGACTCATTCGGATGAGTGAATAAATCTTGTGTCTCAATGTTAAGTCTGATCTCCCCAGGGTTGTTTAGACTCGTTCCTGTAACAGATTCCTACTCATGATATTGATATTCTTCAATACTTTCATGTATTATTGGTGTCGTCTCGGTAAAATTTAGAATGTCCATTTTTATAGTAACAAGATTTTTTTAAGCTTATTTTTTCACAAGTTAAAATTTAGGATATTCCAACCCCGACGCTGTACACTGGAAATACTAACAAGAGCGGTATAGTTGTGGAGATGGCTTTGAGATGAACTCCTAAGCTTAACGTATTTCATCTTTTTTACATCGAATGTCATGCTTTTCTTAATATTTGGGTAAATCGTATTACCATATACAATCGTTACCTCATCAAGATCCTCATCCTGTACTAGGTAATCATTCACCTCATTCTCTATCTTCTTCATGTAATAGCGAGAGAATCGGTGTCATACATAGCCTTTTGAACAACTCCCCACCTTATCTTCATGATTAAGTTTTATCAACGCATGTTTAATAATGATAGTCGCAGACTGGTACTTGGGATAGTTTTAAAACTCTTTGGAAATCTAGATTACTCATGTTTTTTAATAGGTTTTGTTTCCTTTAAATCATTTTAAGAAATGACAACATTTACATTCTTACATGCTACCATTCAACCTTCGAACAAGATATTGTATGGCAATAGCGTTCTGATTAGCCCCAGAACCATTTATTTATTACACCGATCCAACGTTATTGACCTGTTGTTGATGATTTGGTGTAGGTGCTAGGTTGGCGTATTTAGCTAGGATTGCGTGCGATTTAAGTGTTGGGTTGGCGTATTCAGCTAGGATTGCGTGCGATTTAGGGGTAAGCAACTGGGTCATCCCCTTTTTAACGAGAGTTGTACCAGCATCGGGGACCGCCTTCTGTCCTGTCTGTAAAGCCTTCTTTGCTTCTTCTTTAACCAAATTCGAACTAACATTACCTAGAGTCTTCGCTGCAGTGGATGAAAAAACTCTTGCAACCACATCTGCCATAGACTCAAAGATACCTGATCCTCCATAGGCATAACGGTTTTCATATCCATGAAGTAACAAGATTTTTTTTATATAAATCATCGTCCATGATGTTTTGACTCTTCAATTGATTCAAAATGAATAAAATATCATCTTTTACTCCAATGTTTTCCGCTGACTTGCTTGCCATCAGCAGAGCAAGCCTAGCCACCAAATCGTCTGCGTCGGGGAGACCTTTTCCGGTAGATGAGACGTTTTGCGCTTTTTTAGCCGTCTTTTTGGATCGAAGTCTGCTATGCCACATCGTGTTCAAGAGATTTTTCCACTTCCAACTCTTACTCGCCTTTGGTTGGTTAGCATTAGGGTTATTACCCCTGTGTAATGTGTTGGTAGGGTATTATCTCATCATACTTATCATAGTCTTGGTCTGTGTAAATATTAGAATTTGGTTTCTTACTCATCAATAATTCCCATAGACCTGGTGTCCCCTCATATTCTTTATCTCCAATAACTAAACTTTCATCAACGATTGCCAGTTGCTGATCACCAATGAAGAAGTTGCCATGTTTGTCATATATCCCATAGGTCTTATCAACATCATCCTTTGATGCAAACTTTCTTAAGTACTGTTCCGCAATGGGACCAATAAAGCTGGTCACTGTAGTAGGATCTTTTTGCTCTAAAATCTGAATACTTGGAAACTGAGGAAACGTTAACGATTGGACTGCCATTGGAATCTCTTCCCTTGTTTTATAGGTTTAAGCTCACTAAGAATCCCGTTGATTTGATGTCATTGGTTTAAAGAACTTTGAGAGGTTACCTTGCATCTCCCGTTCATCTACTCGCTCGATCATATTACTTTGCTGAATATTTCGTTTAGTTTTGAGGAACTCTTGAACAATAAAATCCCTCTTCTTCGGGTCTGTTAATTTTAAAAACGACATTTTTAATGAGGCTAGATTATCTTTATTACGCTTTTCATCACACTTTTCATCACACTTTTCTTTACATCTTTTCATCACGCCTTTTCATCACACGCTTTTGCATTGTTGTTCTGATTCTTTTCAAACATTTTTCAGAAAGACTTTCTTGCTTCTTCACATCCTTGTTCCATGACTTTTTAGCTCACCTAAGCACGAAGTGCAAGGTGCGCTTTTGTGATCACTCACCGTCCGGTGTCCGTCGTCGTCGTTTGTCCGTCTGTTAACAATTTCCTACAAATGACAAATGACTTCTGCTACTAAACCAATGGACATATTTCAAAATAACTTCACAGGAATGGTCCTTAGGCGGTCCTCTTTCAAAGTTGTTTAAAAGAATTTAATTCCAAGTAGAACTTTGGTTGCTGCGGCATTAGAAAAGGGGAAAATTGCCAAATCTTAAAAACAATTCTTGTCTAAAAGTACTGGCCCGATTTGAAAATGATTTTGCACAAATGTTCCTTGGGGTACCCTCTACCAAGATTGTTCAAATATTTCTGATCCGTTGAAAAACATGGCCGCCAGGGGGCGGAGCTTATTTTGCTTATATGTGCATTGTTAAAACTTCAAAAATCTTCTTGTCCAAAAGTACTTGCCCGATTTGAAAATTATTTTGCACCGTCTACCAAGATTTTAATACATGGAGCTTGCTTTCCTTATATGTGCATTGTTATGCTGGCCCGATAAAGTCTTCATTACTTAAAACTTCATAACACTTTTCCAAATCGATAGCAATGGAGCACTGCTGACCCTCATTTTTTGTTTCAAATGTGTTATTGTGCTTGACATAACCAATCACAAAAAATAAATCAGGTGAGCGATCCAGGGCCATCATGGCCCTCTTGTTTGGATCTTAGTTTCAACCCCTCTTTCATCTTGTTGAACTTGTCTAACTCAGAAACTATCAAGTTAAACTCTTTATCGGATATACAGTCGTCTATAAGGGCCTTGGAAATAAGATCTTGGGTTGTGTTTAGTTTTGATTATGCCATTATCTTAATCTGCAAATGTTATTCCACCGTTGAGAGTTTCTTATTTATAAAACTTCCGCCGATGCTAAGTAATCCTATCCCTAGAGCTGCAGCTTCCATAGCAAAACAACTACTGGAGCTGCGATAATGATTGAAAGTAAGCCAATTCCAATTACACCAAACCCCATACTTGCAGTTATGGGACCTGTATAAATATTAGATACGATGTTCAATACACGATGATAGTTTTTACTCAGAGTCTGTCGCTTATCACGTTCATTTTTAAGCAACTTCTGAATTTCACTAATTCTCTGCAAACGATATTCATGTCCTCTATTTAGTAAAGGCGTAGAAGCTTCTACAAGAAGTTTTGTTTGTTCTAATTCCATATTTTAAGTATGATTATGTTTTTTTAAATCTTATATATTAGGTAACATATACCATGTCCTGAATCTAAAACAACGTCCGTTCCATAAACTTGGCTAACTTTTCAACCTTTAAAAAGTATAAACGAATATGCTTATTTTTCTCCATCCGTAAAAATTTAAAACACTCTCCAGTAATTTTGTAAACCTTTGTATTATGTTTAATATAAAAGAATATTTTTTATATTAAAAACAATGACAATGTATTGTGTGAAATGTCGAGAGCTTTCTGATACTTATGGCTTGGAAACTCTTGTCACTTAAAATGGAAGAAATATGAAGAAGGGTAAATGTAGCGTTTGCGGTTCAACAAAAACTCATTTCGTTAAAGGATCAGCAGCCTGTAATGTCAAGGGTAAAGGATTTGTCAACAACCTAATCAACAAGCTACCTTTTGAAATGCATCTGCGAGGTCATAACTTTACTGGCCCTGGAACAAAGCTTAACAAAAGGCTGAATATAGACATGACTCCTTGGCCGTGGAGCATCCCAATAAATCGTGTTGATAAAGCATCATGATGTGTTATGCTTAAAATAAAGACACCGGCACGAGGAATACTGTGTGTGATAAGAGCATGATTAACGAGTTGGATGGAATTTACAACCCATCTGTACGTACACCGTCTACCAAGATTTTAATACATGGAGCTTGCTTTCCTTATATGTGCATTGTTATGCTGGCCCGATAAAGTCTTCATTACTTAAAACTTCATAACACTTTTCCAAATCGATAGCAATGGAGCACTGCTGACCCTCATTTTTTGTTTCAAATGTGTTATTGTGCTTGACATAACCAATCACAAAAAATAAATCAGGTGAGCGATCCAGGGCCATCATGGCCCTCTTGTTTGGATCTTAGTTTCAACCCCTCTTTCATCTTGTTGAACTTGTCTAACTCAGAAACTATCAAGTTAAACTCTTTATCGGATATACAGTCGTCTATAAGGGCCTTGGAAATAAAATCTTGGGTTGTGTTTAGTTTTGATTATGCCATTATCTTAATCTGCAATCTAAATTTAAAACACTCTCCAGTAATTTTGTAAACCTTTGTATTATGTTTAATATAAAAGAATATTTTTTATATTAAAAACAATGACAATGTATTGTGTGAAATGTCGAGAGCTTTCTGATACTTATGGCTTGGAAACTCTTGTCACTTAAAATGGAAGAAATATGAAGAAGGGTAAATGTAGCGTTTGCGGTTCAACAAAAACTCATTTCGTTAAAGGATCAGCAGCCTGTAATGTCAAGGGTAAAGGATTTGTCAACAACCTAATCAACAAGCTACCTTTTGAAATGCATCTGCGAGGTCATAACTTTACTGGCCCTGGAACAAAGCTTAACAAAAGGCTGAATATAGACATGACTCCTTGGCCGTGGAGCATCCCAATAAATCGTGTTGATAAAGCATCATGATGTGTTATGCTTAAAATAAAGACACCGGCACGAGGAATACTGTGTGTGATAAGAGCATGATTAACGAGTTGGATGGAATTTACAACCCATCTGTACGTAAAAGGTTAGACCGAAGCATCGTCCAAAAAATAATTGGAACTAAGATGAACTTTGGGATGGGTGTTAAACAACTTAAAAAAAAGCTCAAATAGTTTGGACTAACCAATTAGCTAAAGAATTACACAAGCCAGTCAATACAACATTTCAAAAAAGAAGAGTCTACGTTAATGGTATAGATGAAATTTGGGCTGCTGATTTAGTAGACATGCAGAGCTTTCCCAGAGAAAACAAAAACTTCAAGTACTTGTTGACTGTAATTGACATCTTTTAAAAGTATGGTTGGATGATACCGCTAAAAGATAAAAATGGAAAGTCTGTTGCAGATGCATTGAAACAGATCTTAAAGGAGCGAAGACCGAAGAAAATGTGGGTGGACAAGGGTAAAGAGTTCTATAACAAGAATGTACAAAACCTTGTTGAGATCTACAGTACGGAGAATGAAGAAAAGTCGTCTGTGGTTGAGAGGTGGAACAGAACAATGAAGGAAGAAATGTGGAAGTACTTCACCGCTAATTCCACCAGGAAAAACATTAATATATTAAATGATCTTGTAGATCAATATAACAACACAAATCATTCTTCTATAAAGATGACTCCTGCAGAAGCTAGTATGAAAAAGAATGAGAATCGTGTGTATAGAAATCTGTATAAGGACATGCCAACAAGTCACTCAGAACCAAAATTTGCTGTTGGTAATAGGGTTAGGATTACTTAAAAGAAGAGGACGTTTGAGAAGGGGTACACACCGAGATGGACTATGTTTTACAGCCACCTACTGAGTTGATAAACTATTTAGCACAGAGCGTCGGAAGCAGACGATCAAAACAACCAATTACATAGGGTGTCTAGAAAACCTTAGACCCACTAGAAAACTAAGACCCACTGTACTAGAAAACTAAGACCCACTGTACTAGAAAACTAAGATCTAGAAAACTAAGACCCACTGTACTAGAAAACTAAGACCCATTTTTTATTTATATTATTACTTTATTTTTCAAAGGTTTTCAAAATCACCATTAATCTTGTGGATCCGTTCGTTATGGCAAGATATACAGAGATGCTGTTGATGAATTCATGGCAGCTTAGAAGATAGATATGGAATTTCAAGAATGCCTCTGAACTGGTTATCCGTGATAACAGTAACAACCTAATACGGATGGACAGCATCGGCAAACCTTTCAAATGCTAACGATTATTTTTTCCCTTCAACTTATAGATATTGAGACAAACTCCCTGATGAATAAAGAAATCATCCCTCTTTGGAATTCTTCAAAACGAAGTTATTCTTAAATTCTTAGGTCTTAGTGGGTGTCTAGAAAACTTAGACCTAAGACCTAATACCTAAGACCCACTAGAAAACTAAGACCCACTGTACTAGAAAACTAAGACCTGGAAAACTAAGACCCACTGTACTAGAAAAACTAAGACTCATTTTATTTTAAAACTCTATTTTCAAAAATATGAGGTGCTGTAATTTTGGAAATTTTTCTGTAATATTTTGGAAGGTCTTTCCAAAGCAAGTAAAATTGCAGTTTCATAAATGTTTTTCAAACATATGGAGAGGATTATCCGCCAAAACTCTATGTGTCTAGATGACATTCTTATTTATAAACATTACATGCTCATGTGTCTTTTTTCTTAATTCTTACATGCATGTCTCATCTCATGTGTCCTTCTTACGAGTGCATGGTGTATGATGCTCATTGCATTTTTCTTTCTTACACTTGCATGCGTCTTACCGTATTAGTGTAAACTTGATTCGTCTTTGTACCTGATTGCATTTTTGACCTTTAATTAAAATTCTACATTCTTCTTGTTTATGCCTATTCTGTTGATAAAAAAGGCCTTTCGTGAAAATATTCAAGTAAAAATAGCAGTATGCACTAACAAGAATGGCATTAACTCGAATACGGTAAGTCATAATATATATATAGGTGCTTCCTATTTACGAAAAAAACGTAAGATAATTATAAACAAAAATTAAGGAGCATACTTTGGCCATAAACAATGATTTATAAGTGATTGACTAGACGATAATAATGTTAATGTCATGTTTCTTGCATGCTCAAAACATGTTCGGAATTCGTATTACTGTCGTCTATTATTACGAATAAAAAATAATAAAGTAAAGACGTTCAGAAAATCACGGAATACATTTATAATGAACTAGGTTAAAACATGAGGGCCAAGATGATCCGTTATCGATCACCTGCTTTATGGTAAAAAAGCAAATATATCAGCCCTTTTCTGATGCCACCTGGCGACTGTGAATATGTCAATATGACAGGAACAAATTATGTAAGGGGTCAAATTTCTGCTAAACCCTTTCCCTTTTAGAGACAGTTTCTGACGTTGCAGCAGACGGGCGTAATAAGTTTCGTTTGCTGTCGTTTTTTTGACGAACGGGAAAACATATTTCTTACAGAGTTCCATTTATTTTTAACTTTTTCGTACAAATGTTAATTCACACGAAAATAACACAGCACTTTAATGATCTTAAATATCGATTTAAAAAAAAGGATAAAAAAGACGACAACAATTTCAATCCGTGTCTTTCATCTCATTTTATACATAACCAAAAATGGCGGCCCCCATAAATTCTGCCAGTTTCATTTTAGAAAGGTTCATGGGTTATTGAATTTTTTTTTTTTTTTTATCACACATGTTACCTTTGAGCGAACCCGGCCGGGTAGCTCAGTTGGTAGCGTATCTGACTTGTGATCTGTAGGTCACGGGTTCGATACCCGGTTGAGGCGAACATTCTTTCGGGCGATTTTTCCCATTGCCTCTCACTTCTGATTTATGTGAGAAAGTAGTCAGTGGCTTCGTAAGAATGTTGTGCAAGTACTGGTGTGGGAAAGCCAGGAAAACATGGGTAGGTGCGCTGACCGCCGTGATATGACCAAAGCTGTTGAAAGCGGCGTTAAACTCCAAACAAACAAACAAACAAAAAACCTATGAGCGAAAAAAACCATTTATGTTTTTTTTTCTTATTATGACACCAGGTGGCGCTTTAGTTATAATGGTTTCTCCGTTGAATGTATTTCTCACGGTACGGTATTTCTCACGGGAATGTCTAAAATGTGGACGCGTTATGCGAACAATATAACAAAATATGGGAAATGCGGACAATAAAAAATGTTCAGGAAAATAAATGCCGACGTTTTTCTCCCCTTTTATATTGTATTATCATATTCAAAAAAGAAGATGGTGTTTAAGTTTCTGATAGATACACATTTGCGAGGAAAGTATTATTTAAATGATTGTGCATAATGATGACATTTAATATTTTATTTTATTATGATGGTTTTTGTTTAATCTTTTGATCAGATTTTAGAATAACTGACAGTTTGATTCTGCAATTATCGTCCGTTTTTTGTCTGTTTTTTATCTTTTTCATTATTACGTTTTCTAGTTTTTTAATGTAATGAGAGAAACGCATTTTGATTTTGCCAATTATCAAATAGGCTTACTCTGTGTGATTGGTTGCTTCAACAGTATTGTCTATATTGGTCTGTTAATATATATAACAGGAATATAAATTCTAAAATCTAAATATGGACAATATAGAATGTAGAGGGAAATTGCGGACGCTATAATATATGCCTTTCATATTATATATTGTACGCAGTTCATCGGACGCGTAATGCAGAAAAAATAAACAAGCAGGGATATTACGGACAACATAGAACGCAGAGGGCAATTGCGGACGCTATATTGTATAGACGCCACGCAAGCTAACCCGGCCAACGGGAAATTCTCTAAACATGAGAGGCAGCAGTTAATCGGGAGGCTTCAATGAATTTCTTTTATTATCTTGAATGTATGGTGAGCAGGAAGTCAGTCATAGTTAATTATATAATTGTTTCCAGTCCGATCAGTAACCCCCTCGATGACTTAATGTCTAGTGACTCAGAAGATTATTTGATAGCAATAGATACATTGAATGAGGTACTTGTGCACTAATGCCATTTAGGTGGAAAAGGCTTTTACATTCTGGATGATGATTCAATTAACACCAGCAAAACACGAACTCCTTGAATTAACACATGTGACAGTGGTGTATGTGAGGCGATTCAAGTTCAAAGAAACGATTATTGGAGTACGTGCAGACATATATTTTGAAGGTCAACTAACTAATCCCATATAGCATACGTCTGCTAAGGCAAATCCGCATTAGGTTGTTACTGTTATCACGGATGACCAGTTCCGGGGCATTCTTGAAATTCCATATCTATCTTCTAAGCTGCCATGAATTCATCAACAGCATCTCTGTAGATCTTGCCATAACGAACAGATCCACAAGAATAATGGTGATTTTGAAAATCTTTGCAAAATAAAGTGATAATAAAAAAAAAATGGGTCTTAGTTTTCTAGTACAGTGGGTCTTAGTTTTCTAGGTCTTAGTTTTCTAGGTCTTAGTTTTCTAGGTCTTAGTTTTCTAGTGGGTCATAGGCCTTAGGTTTTGGGTCTTAGGTCATAGTTTTCTAGACACCCCCTAGGGTGTCTAGAAAACTAAGACCTAAGACTTTAAGAATATAACTTCGTTTTGAAGAATTCCAAAGAGGGATGATTTCTTTATTCACCAGGGAGTTTGTCTCAATATCTATTGGTTGAAGGAAAAAAAGAATCGTTAGCATTTGTAAGGTTTGCCGATGCTTGTCCAATTGTGTCGGCAAATCCGCATTAGATTGTTACTGTTATCACGGATAACCAGTTCAGGGGCATTCTTGAAATTCCATATCTATCTTCTAAGCTGCCATGAATTCATCAACATCATCTCTGTAGATCTTGCCATAACGAACAGATCCACAAGAATAATGGTGATTTTGAAAATCTTTGCAAAATAAAGTAATAATATAAATAAACAAGAGCACCGCCCGCGGGTGCCTGACGATCGTCTGTTATTATCCTTTTACGGTTTATTTATTTTATATAAAAAATTTCAAATATGGAAAGAATATTTACATATTATAATGACCGCACACAACTGCTATTTTTCAAGAATTAAGACAAGATTAACTATGTGGAAATAAATACAAGTTCATATACATGATATGAAAGATCTTCACGTTGGATGGCTGTCACAATCAGTCAGGATCATAAGCTGAGTCTTGTGTATGCAATGGGCAGGCAAATGATATTGGTACATTAAGTCAACTTTAACTAACGATATTGAATATATTACTATTTTCCTATTTTAAGTAACAGTGACCTTGACCTCCAAAACACAATCTGATTTAAGATATTCATAATATGGGAAAATTGGGAAAAATTTGAAATCAATGTAACAAAAGATGAAGAAACTATGTCCAATTCTCATAAACCACCAAAATACATCAAAATTGATGTCTTTTACCCCAATAAAACAGGCTCGCTCATCAACTTTATCAATCAATGTGAAGAAGAATATTAGATACACAAGTTTTCCAAATATTTATGGTAATAGGATTGATAGTTTCCATGTAAGAAACCAAAACGCAAAATTTAACCAACTATGTCCATTACTCAAAATCGACCAAAATACTTAACAAAATATGTTTTTTACCCCCCAAAACAGGCCCAATCAGCATCTTTATCATACAATAGGTTTTTATAGTTTCCATGTAAGTGACCTAAACGGAAAACATAACCAACACCGCCAATTCTCAAAATCAACCAAAATACATCAAAATTGATGTTTTTTACCCCCCCAAAAAAGACTACACTCAGCATCTTTAGCAAACAATGTGAAGAAGGGTATTAGATGAAACAAGTTTTTCAAGTTTCAAAGTATTTGGTTTGATAGTTTTCATGTAAGTGACATAAACACAAAACTTAACCAACTATGTCCAATTCTCAAAATCAACCAAAATACATCGAAATTCATGTTTTTTTACCAATAAAAAACCGGCTACACCTGATTGAATCATAATATAAAGAGGTTAACAAGTTAAAGTGGACCAGGAAGATGGTGGATGAATAGAGATTGAGTTATAAAGAGGTTAACAAGTTAAAGTGGACCAGGAAGATGGTTAAAATGTTAAAGTGGACCAGGAAGATTGTAGGGAAATGGAAAATGTCCCAGAACTGGTAACTCTCTTCTACTGTTGGTTTTCTCGCGGACGACTCATGTGTAGAATATAGGGAGGAGTTTATATAGAATCAGGGAAATAAGCATTCGGAGACACTCCAGCGATTTTTCTTGCAATTAAATATAGATTAAAAATGTGTGTTTTTAATCTCTGTTGAGCGTTGGTCTTTTCTGGTTCTTGTTTTGATTGGTTCATTAACAGTCGTACACAGCCACAGTAAACAATTCTGGTGAACCGTACCACCCCAACCTTTTAGGCATTCCGCGGCACAAACTAATCCTGCAATCATGCAGCAATGCTTAAACAAAAACCAAATACAAACATGGTGACTTCTCATATAAAAGAAACAATGCAGGAGAAGTGCTACGTCTAAATTTCAAAAGGGACGATTTTAGGTTACAATACCCGGAACCAATTTCGTCGTTGGGTTACACCTATGTCGAGAAATGTGTAATGTTTTAACTGCAGATATTTGACCCCAACTTAAACTCAAAACCACTATCTCTGTCACTTTGGACCCACTAGATTGAGAGACATAACCCGAACTCAGTGACTCCAAAACATTTATCTATGTAATCTTCGACCAACTCGGCATTTTTTACTATTTTTGGATATAATCTTCTGGACTACCTGACCTTTTCGGCTAAACTCGTAAACCCCATTTCGATTTTTTCCGTAAATAGCCGAGCAGGACAATGTTATTGTATTCTCATTAAATTCAGAGCAAACTATTACAAAATCTACGATCCGGCGAAGTTGAGATCTAGGTTCAATTAGGTTACACATAAATACACTATCCAAGTTTACCCGAAAATATTTAGTATTGCCTGACAATATTTACCCAATCCTGACATTCATGCATAACCCTTTCCCACATACAAAATTCTGCAGAAGACGACTTTTAAAACATTCTCTATAAATAATTGAATAAAATTTAAAACATTGTGACAGAAGTAGAAATTCCCTTTGCCATACTGTTTTAAGAAACCTTCTGCTGCTTAGGCGTCAGAAAACGTCTACATGTACATGTGGGAAAGAGTTATGCATAACTCGGTAGAGGATGGTTGTCGGAAGATACATGGTAGGTCGTCCATCCCTCTGATTCAAATGAAATATATTTGTAAACACTGATAGTGTAAGTTTGATAATATCTGATAACATTTACATTAAACCGTCATTTGAAATGAAGAGAATCAGTATGGTAAGTCTATTTCTATTTATCAAAGTGATTTTAAATTTTTACTGAAGCCTATAATGTAAACAGCAGAAACGTTGTGACTTTTTTGTGAGAACAATAATAAACATGTAACTCAGACCACTGCATTCGAGCCGTAATAAGTTAATATATACCGTTCATATAAGTCGTTTTTGTCCGTAGTTTAAAACCGTTTCCCATATACAGACGCATTTTGACGCAATAGCAGCAGACGACTTTCGAAAATATTGTGGCCAAAGGTGAAATGTTGAGCAATTTCTCCTTTAGCCACAACATTTTCAACTTTATTTAACAATTAAGCTATCTTTTATGGACAATTTTCAGGTTTATGTCACACTGTTTTCAAAGTCGTCTGCTGCAGATTTGTTTAATGTGGAAAAGGGTTAAACGAGATTGAAATAACCCTTCGTTTATACCAGGTTAACGGATTACTTTACTGATAACTTCCACAGACTAATTAATACCGGAATCTTATGTCGCAGCATTTATACTTCGAGGTTGCGTTGAATAAAATGATATATCGCGAGAGATGTTAATTTTCACACGCTTTGAGTAGCAACAAACAATTTCAAGTAACGCTACTAACGCAACATCATGCTCCTTTTGTTATATACTTACTGTAACTTTAAGCATAGAACGAAGACACATGATATAAATTTAAATGGTTTAAAAATTAAAATAATTCATTTTAGGCATGAAAAAATTTATGAATGGCGTTGGAATAAACTCACGCTACTGCATTCAAATGACATCATATCATATTTCAATGATATCATATCATATTTCAATGACATCATATTACCATCTTTCTCAGTCAAATGTGGAATTTTAAGCATGTATTTGCTCCAAAATGTGCAGGTTCATGATAAGTATAATTGCGGGCATTCCCCCAAAAGGAACTGTAATAAGTAGAGATGGTAATGAAAACAATGTATATATGAGCAGTGTTCTGCCAAACCAAACTTTACGTTATGAGGAATTGCTTTGAAATGACATGACAGTGCGTTCAAACTAAGAATTCAAATGGATACTGCTTTACAAAAATCTATTCGCATCATTCTTTGTTTAATTTGCCAACCATTTGAACCCAATTATACTGCACAGATGCGCCGACTAATTTATATCGCTCATAGTAACACAGTTTGTGTCGGCATATATGTTTACTTTGTATCATGTTCATGAGAGAGACAGAAAGTGAGAGAGAGAGAAATAGAGATAGAGAAAGAGAGAGAGAGAGAGAGGGGGATGGAGAGAAAGAGGGGAGGGAGAGATGCAGAGAGAGAGAGAGAGAGAGAGAGATAGATATATATATATATATATGCAGAGAGAGCGAGAGAGAGAGAAATAGAGAGAGGAGGAGAGAGATACGGACAAGAAGGAGAGAGAAACGGGGGGGGGGGGTGGAGAGAGAGCGAAATAGACAGATAGAGAGGGGAAGAGAGAGATCGAGATAGAAAGAGAAAGAGAGAAAGAAAGAGAGATACACACACACACACACACAGGTTCATGTCAGCCTATACATACGCACAATGCAGGTTCATATCAGCCTATACATACGCACAGTGCAGGTTCATGTCAGCCTATACATACGCATAGTGCAGGTTCATGTCAGCCTTTACATACGCACAGTGCAGGTTCATGTCAGCCTATACATACGCACAGTGCAGGTTCATATCAGCCTATACATACGCACAGTGCAGGTTCATGTCAGCCTATACATACGCACAATGCAGGTTCATGTCAGCCTATACATACGCACAATGCAGGTTCATGTCAGCCTTTACATACGCACAGTGCAGGTTCATGTCAGCCTTTACATACGCACAGTGCAGGTTCATGTCAGCCTATACATACGCACAATGCAGGTTCATGTCAGCCTATACATACGCACAATGCAGGTTCATATCAGCCTATACATACGCGCAGTGCAGGTTCATGTCATCCTGTACATACGCACAGTGCAGGTTCATGTCATCCTGTACATACGCACAGTGCAGGTTCATGTCATCCTGTACATACGCACAGTGCATGTTCATGTTATCCTGTACATACGCACAGTGCAGGTTCATGTCATCCTGTACATACGCACAGTGCAGGTTCATGTCATCCTGTACATACGCACAGTGCAGGTTCATGTCATCCTGTACATACGCACAGTGGGTAATGAATGAGTATGACATTGTGATTGTAACTGAATCAAACAATATATGTAAAAAGTCAGGCAACATATCTGCCATAATATAGAAATAATAGCCTTTTTCTGCGAACTATATGAACACCCGTCTTATAGGCTAATATGGACCTGCGCTGTCCTTATGTATATAGGCTAACATGTATAGGCTGACTTGAACCTTCACTGTGTGTATGTATACGCTGACCTGAACTTGCACTACTCATTACGTATCCGTACATGATAACTGTTCTTTGAGAGTTATTCAATGCCGTTCAAAATACTCCCAATTGAATAAAATACACTTTATATGTTCAAGCCATGATAGTTCTAGAAACAGTGTATAAACTAATATACCTGTATGTTAGATAAAGACATGGATTCCTGGTGTCAGATTTTTATCACGCAGCTCTCTGACGGCGAAGACGTGTGATGACGTTATGGATATCGGATGAACGCAACGTCGTTATCCCCGATGTTTTCTCTTCCCTCATAACCGTTAATACCACTTGTAGACTGATGCGCTCTTCACTGCAGTTTCACAATAGTCATTTTTCAACATTTCCGTGTGTTTTGCTTTGGAAATTATATTCAGAGCACAGAATCTTACGACTGATTACTATTCTTCTCTTATTTTAACACCAGTTATCAGAAAACATACCGGATGTTTTCAAAATGATTTCATCAACCTCATGTCAGAAGATGGCCGGAATAATTACCTGTCGTTTAGTAGACTTGTCTTTAAAATTAAAGATAATGGACGTAATGTTTCGGAAACAAATTCTCATTCTCAACGAAGAACACTGATCTGTGAATTACCGTGGGAATATCGTGATCTACATAATAGCGCAATTTTATTGAAATGCTAAACAAGATAAGGAACTGGGAGCACTGTTCCGCGAATCTTTTGAACACCCCTCGTACACACGCATAGTGCAGGTTCAGGTCAGCCTATACATACGCACAGTCTCATCTGAGCCTTGACTCTCCGCCTCCATATAACATAACCTTTGATATATCTTCTGATAAAAGTATTCATGTGTAGCTTAACTCGTTTAACGCCCAACCATATTTCATGTGTTCAAGTCTTATGAACAAAGCTTCTCTTCTGTTGACTTTGTATATTTCCTTCAGTTTATACGACTTATTTTGGTGTTGTCGGCAGTCCTGTATGTAAGCTGTCAGGGTTCTACAGGCACCTATAAGTATCCTCCAAATTGTGCTCCTCCGAACACGATATTGGTCAGCCAAAACTGTAAGATATTTATTTTTTATTTTTTATCCGATTTTTGTTATCCGTAAATGTACATTAGATATTAGGTTCAATTAGCAAACAACGAGGTATATTAAAATGTAGAGGTATTGCATCCAATCTAAAATTGTAAAGGCAAGTTTTCTAACGTCAGAAAACAAAACGAGCTACAATTAACTTATAATTAAGCCGTCCCTCGAGGAAACTAACAATGAGGACTCTGCGTAAAGTATCAACCCATATCAGCCTAAGCATGCCGCACAGGCTTACCCGGATAGACACTTTTCGCCTCCTGTGGATTTTCTGTTTCAGGTATCATTACTCTATACCTCTATCCCCCTGAGACGGAATGTGTCAGTCTGGATCAGTATGTGCGGACTGCGAATGCTGATCTGGATCGATACAATACGCAGAAGCCATAATGTTGGTTTTCTCGCTGGACGGATCATATTTAAGTCGTGTTCTTACAAGTAGACGCTTTCTGACGCAACTGCAGCAGACTGGTTTTGAAAATATTGTGGTAAAAGAAGAAATAGCTTATAACAAGAAGTTTCTTATTTTTCAACAGTGTTTTCAAGTCATTTCCGTAATTATATTTTCACAAATGGAGGTTTTCCAGATTTTGCTCAAATGTTTTCTAAGTTATGTTATATGCTGGAACGGGTTAAAATAAGAAGATCTCCGTTATATAGTCACACCTGTTACTGACTCATCGAAGTTTGCTTCTTTTGCTGTTTAAAAGAAACACTGATAAAACAGAATTCGGTTCTACCTGATGTTGTCATGGTCCTCATTTGAGCCCCTTTTAGGGCAAAGTCACTAGCTGGCTTTTGTAAAGAGTGAAGATTCAGATCAGCCTTTGCACATATAACATAAATGAGACGTCCCGCGAGAAAACCAACAATATGGCCTCTGCGTAATGTATAACGATCCGGGTCGCAGAGTCCACAATGTTGGTTTTCTCGCGGGCTCCCATTAAGCTTTTAGGAAGCTTCTGTCAACGTGTGAAGATCCTGTTATGAACGAGAAGAGGACCGATCTGAACATTCACTGCTCAGAAATGCTAGATTGTACATTTTCTCAGTCACTGGCTCATCAGAACCATGCAGAACCATGCAGGACAATGAAGTGAAGATACAAATAAGAACTACAAATGAGCCGAGTTACGAGAAAACCCACATTATGGATTCAGCGTAAAGTATCGACCCGGATCGTTATGTTAAATGTTATCTGTTGGAGTCGTAAAAAAATCGTCTAAATGGCGAACAGGTAAGATTATAATGTGACTGCCCAATGACCCGCACTGATCTAGATCACATTCCTGGTTTCAAAACGCCCGACGATCGGTTTTTGTGTGGCATGGCCTTCCTATGTTTTAGTTTTCATTTACAGTACATGCAGGGATCATCGCACCACCTCTATCACACATTGTTTTTTTATTTGCAGTACCGGCAGGGATCATCGCACCACCTCTATCACACATTGGGTTTTATTTACAGTACCTGCAGGGATCATCGCACCACCTATATCACATATTGTTTTTTATTTACAGTACCTGCAGGGATAATCGCACCACCTCTATCACACATTGTTTTTTATTTACAGTACCTGCAGGGATCATCGCACCACCTATATCACACATTGTTATTTATTTACAGTACCTGCATGGATCATCGCACCACCTATATCACACATTGTTATTTATTTACAGTACCTGCAGGGATCATCGCACCACCTCTATCACACATTGTTTTTCATTTACAGTACCTGCAGGGATCATCGCACCACCTCTACCACACATACCGGAATCTTTTCAGACACGGATAGAAGGAAATATGCTCGAGGGAAAGTACACCCTGGTCGCTGAGGAATACTACGACTATCCGAATCAAAGAGCCGCAATACACCTATTTAAAAATAACACCCATCAGTCTGTGCTATACGATTTTAAGAATCAGTACATATCATATATTTCTAGTGAGTATATCGTATATCACAATTAAAAAAAAAGGATACTAGTACTCTTTGTCAACCAGGGACCTTAACTGCATTTATATTGAAACAAATGTCACGCGATTTAGACAATTCGCTGTGCTTGAGAATCGAAATCATGCCTACCGGATAAAAACCCAATCATGTTGCCTATTTGGATATTGTACCTCTTGAGCATGTTGTAGGGAAAGAAGCTTTTGCTTTTAACATGCATTGGCCCCTTTTCAACAATACGTTCCTATCAGATTTATCAGATATTATCCGAATATCTATAAATTTGGAAGTGTTTAAGTGTACAGCAGAGGGGAAATCCATAATAGTTTTTATTTGTTTAGATTGCTCTGTATGATATGCCCATATTATATATTATATATTAATGGCAGACATATTTCATACATAAATAGTCAGCTTATCGCCTTAACCGTTCGCCATATGCTAATAGGATGCAGGTACGATCAGATTGCGCGGAGGTGAAGGTTGATCTTGATTTTCTCTGGTTGTAGAGTCCAAAAAGCCCGGTGTGGCGTGACTTTACTCATTAATTATACGTGTACGATTTATTTGAGCGATACCCTGTTGAAACCAACATATTTCAACTCGTGCATCCATACCAAAGGTCCAAATTAATACTGCTTCGCAGAAGTTACACAGAATATTTTATGAGTAATGTCCAACAGTACCGAGTCAGAAAGTCAGCGCCGTTGCTCAGGTTGAACAGAATCTACACTGTTCGCAAATAACGTAAAGCTGATCTTCCCAGAATGCCGCTCACTTACAAGTTTTGTAACTGTACTTTACTTACAACAGAGGGTACCTGTATGGTCGACGACTTAGCATTCGACAATAACCAAATCTTATTCGGGGAATCAAACCACGTGCCTGATCATTTAACAGCCAACGTGATGACTTTGGCAAAGAAGAACGGCTTAGTAAGTGACTATGAGACGAAAACTATATTTAAGAATTGACATTATATAAATGCGATCAAATGTTGAACCGGATCAGCCAGAGTATCCGCACATTCTGATCTGGTTCTGCTTTGTTCACCAGTTATTCATGAACGGGGTTCACAACATTTCAGCAAATTCCTGTAAGGTATATTAATTTAGATCATTAGCATGGATTAACTCCTTTCACACACGTGTATATATTGCGTTACCACTGGGTTTCTTGCAGCACAACTCTATGCCAAAATAATGACGCATGACTGTGCACTCTTTCTCTGTCTGTATGTCTGTCTGTCGGTCTGTTTCTCTTTCACTGTATCTGTCTCAGCCTCTGTTACTGTATATGTCTCTCTCTCTATATATATATGTCTCTGTCTGTCTGTCTGTATGTCTCTCTGTCTGTCTCTCTCTGTCTGTCTGTCTGTCTGTATGTATGTCCGTCTGTCTGTCTGTCTATTCCTTTACTCTCCCCCATATCCCTATTTCTTTTTCTCTCTCTCTCTCTCTCTTTCTCTTTCTTTCTGTCTCTCTGTCTCTGTCTCTGTCTCTCTCTGTCTCTGTCTCTGTCTCTGTCTGTCTATGTCTCTGTCTGTCTGTCTGTCTGTCTGTCTGTCTGTCTTTCTGTCATTATGTTAAATATTAGACATTCGCAAATTAAGGGATTTAGGTACCAAATTCTTCGGAGATCATTATACATGCAAAAAACGAATGTTTAATTGGTCAGTAAGACATTAGACATTCGCAAATTAAGAGATTTAGGTACCAAATTCCTCGGAGGTCATTGTACATTAAAAAACCGAATGTCTAATTGGTCAGTTAGACATTAGACATTCGATTAGACATTCGCAAATTACAAGATCTATAACCCAAATTCGTCGGAGGTCATTGCACATTAAAAAAGCGAATGTCTAATTGGTCAGTTAGACATAAGACATTCGATTAGACATTCGCAAATTAAGAGATTTAGGTACCAAATTCCTCGGAGGTCATTGTACATTCAAAACACGAATGTCTAATTGGTCAGTTAGACATTAGACATTCGATTAGACATTCGCAAATTAAGAGATTTAAGTACGAAATTCGTCTGAGGTCATTGTACATCCAAAACACGAATGTCTAATTGGTCAGTTAGACATTAGACACTCGATTAGACATTCGCAAATTAAACATTCGTGTACCAAATTCGTCAGAGATCAATGTACATTAAAAAAACGAATGTCTAATTGGTCAGTTAGACATTAGACATTCGATTAGACATTCGCAAATTAAGGGATTTAGGTACCAAATTCGTCGGAGGTCATTATACATGCAAAAAACGAATGTTTAATTGGTCAGTTAGACATTAGACATTCGATTAGACATTCGCAAATTAAGAGATTTAGGTACCAAATTCCTCGGAGGTCATTGTACATTAAAAAAACGAATGTCTAATTGGTCAGTTAGACATTAGACATTCGATTAGACATTCGCAAATTACAAGATCTATAACCCAAATTCGTCGGAGGTCATTGCACATTAAAAAAGCGAATGTCTAATTGGTCAGTTAGACATTAGACATTCGATTAGACATTCGCAAATTAAGGGATTTAGGTACCAAATTCGTCGGAGGTCATTATACATGCAAAAAACGAATGTCTAATTGGTCAGTTAGACATTAGACATTCGATTAGACATTCGCAAATTAAGAGATTTAAGTACGAAATTCGTCTGAGGTCATTGTACATCCAAAACACGAATGTCTAATTGGTCAGTTAGACATTAGACATTCGATTAGACATTCGCAAATTAACATTCGTGTACCAAATTCGTCAGAGATCAATGTACATTAAAAAAACGAATGTCTAATTGGTCAGTTAGACATTAGACATTCGATTAGACATTCGCAAATTAAGGGATTTAGGTACCAAATTCGTCGGAGGTCATTATACATGCAAAAAAACGAATGTCTAATTGGTCAGTTAGACATTTGACATTCGATTAGACATTCGCAAATTACAAGATCTATAACCCAAATTCGTCGGAGGTCATTGCACATTAAAAAAGCGAATGTCTAATTGGTCAGTTAGACATTAGACATTCGCAAATTAAGAGATTTAGGTGCCAAATTCCTCGGAGGTCATTGTACATTAAAAAAACGAATGTATAATTGGTCAGTTAGACATTAGACATTCGATTAGACATTCGCAAATTACAAGATCTATAACCCAAATTCGCCGGAGGTCATTGCACATTAAAAAAACGAATGTCTAATTGGTCAGTTAGACATTAGATATTCGATTAGACATTCGCAAATTAAGAGATTTAGGTACCAAATTCATCAGAGATCAATGTACATTAAAAAAACGAATGTCTAATTGGTCAGTTAGACATTAGACATTCGATTAGACATTCGCAAATTAAGAGATTTATGTACCAAATTCATCAGAGATCAATGTATATTAGAAAAACGAATGTCTAATTAGTCAGTTAGACATTAGACATTCGATTAGACATTCGCAAATTAAGAGGTTTAGGTACGAAATTTGTCGGAGGTCATTGTACACGCAAAAAACGAATGTCTTATTGGTCAATTAATAATTTGAACATATTGATAACTCGAACATATCGATATCTCGAACATACCGATAATTCGAACACATCGATATCTCGAATACATTGATAAAACGAATGTTTTTAACTTGAACATATATTGACAAATCGAACATATCGATATCTCGAACTTTTCGATATCTCGAACTTTCCGATATCTCGAACTGTTCGAACTTTCAAAAAAAATTCAAGATATCGAAAAGTTCGAGATATCGAGAAAAAAAAAATCAAAAAGAAAATCGAGATATCGAAAAGATCGAACATATCGATATCTCGGAACTTTTCGCTATCTCGAACTTTTCGGTATCTCGATTTTTTTATTTTTTTTTCGATACCTAGATTTCTTTTCTCGATATCTCGAACTTTTCGATATCTCGAACTTTCGAGAAAAAAATCTGAGATATCGAGAAGAAAAAAAAAATAAAAAAAATAAATCGAGATATCGAAAAGTTAAAACATATCGATATCTCGAACTTTTCGCTACCTCGAACTTTCGATATCTCGAACTTTCCGATAAAGTTCGAGATATCGAGAAAAAAAAAAAAAAAAAAAAAAATCGATATCGAAAAATTCGAGATATTGGAAAGTTCGAGATATCGAACAGTTCGAGATATCGATATGTTCGATTTGTCAATATGTTCCTTAACCTCTTAATTTGCGAATGTCTAATTGAATGTCTAATGTCTAACTGACCAATTAGACATTCGTTTTTTTGCAAAAAAAAATGGTACCTAAATCCCTTAATTTGCGAATGTCTAATCGAATGTCTAATGTCTAACTGACCAATTAGACATTCGTTTTTTGAATGTACAATGATCTCCGACGAATTTGGGTTATATATCTTGTAATTTGCGAATGTCTAATCGAATGTCTAATGTCGAATTAGACACTCGATATTTAACATTTGCGATTTTTTCTGAATGTCTAATCGAATGTTTAATGTCTAATTAGACATTCGATAATCAAAATTAGCGAATGTCTAACGTCTAATTAGACATTCGAACATTTTTTTTGAATGTCTAATGTCTAACGTCTAATGTTCTGCCAACTTCACAATTTTGCTTATTGTACGCTTATTTTCTCGCAAATATTTGACTCCATGCCCCAAATGCCATATACTTATAGATGATATAGTCACACACTTAGTATTATTTTGTATAAATAACAATCATCACCAAGATCGCCTCTGGTGTAGATTACATTCTGCCTTAGGTAATAAGTCGTATAACGCGTTATGTCAGTTAATGCCTGAACAACAGATTATAAAAATAATATCAGGTTACCCGTCCCTACAAATAACAGCCGATATAAGGGTACTTTGCTTCAAGGTTACTTTAATACAACTACACAAGATGTCAAGCTTGTTGAGGTTTATAAATCCTGGTTAGTAAAACAAATAAGCTGTTATATGAACCACCATTTATTCTAAATGCGTATTCTTTCAGACATCACTTATTAACATGTACCCGTATGCTACGTTAAAAGCGTATGACTGAACAGTTTGAGGACCCGAAAGTCCTTAAAATTAGCGAATATTTATGAGTATGAAATATATAATCAACCGTGTTAGTGATCTAGATTTTAAGCCTTATTCCCCTGGTATCCAGCTATTTGTATCATCATGAGTGATTCCATCAAATTACCACATTGGTAAGGACTTGCTTTTGATATAAGTACTGTTTCATGTGTAATGAACAGTGTTGACAATGATTATAATGCCCAAATGCACAGGCTGAGCATTGTATTCATTACATGCAAATGGTATTTTTCACTCCTAAACGTGTCTCATAGTCCTGTCCATATGTTTTCTCTGAGTTTCGTTTCGTCCGAGGAAATTTACGAATTGGACTATATGCATGTAAATTGTACCACTGTAAATAACCTTTTTGTTTCCCCGTTTTCAATGACTCTTCGTATGCTTGTGTATATATGTGTGTGTATATATATATACATGTATATATATATATATTTATTTATGTTCTCACTTTTGTAATGTTTAATATAGTGAAATGTACTTGCTATTCAAATATGAGAGATATTCTAAATATCTATCTATTTGAATTTCTTCTCTGTCTCACTCTCTGTGTCTCTCTCTCTATGTCTGTCTGTCTGTCTGTATGTCTATCTATCTTCTGTATGTATATATATGTCCCTCTCGCCCCACCCTCTCTCTCTCTCTCTCTCTCTCTCTCTCTCTCTCTCTCTCTCTCTCTCTCTCTCTCTCTCTCTCTCTCTCTCTCTCTCCTCTCTCTCTCTCTCTCTCTCTCTCTCTCTCTCTCTCTCTCTCTCTCTCTCTCTCTCTCTCATCTCTCTCTCTCTCTCTGTTTCTCTCTGTGTCTCTCTTCCCCCCTCAATCTCTCCTTGAACTTAATGGCCAAATCCATTTCTACTTTTACGTACATGTATATGAGAACACAAATATGTTTAAACCACACACGATGTTAAACGTCGCATATAGTGGAAATGAATACATGTTTTTTTTCTCCTTCTAGGGTCTCATTGCTCATTTGTTTTGCATGTTTATTTACTCACAGATGTATATGGGACAGACCAAATTAAATGGAGTCCCTGCAGACCACTGGCAATCATGCATGAGCTGGCCTGCTTTAGCATCGAACTTCACACTCGACTTTTACTTTACAGGTAAAAATATGCCTTTTAATATACGAACGGGGGAGGGTTACGTTGAAAGGTGTATCGAAAACAAACAACATCAATGTTGAGTAAATTATCATTTTAGCAGCGACAGAGGATTTATGACACAAAGGGGTATCGCATTAGTTTAGATAGTATAGATACGGGGTATACATATAAGTCTTTGCGTTAGGATTTTCTACATTTTATTTAACTGATAAATACACCTTTTCAGAACAGCAAACAACGTATCTACGTCTACGCTAAATCTACTGCTTCGAATCTCAAGTTGTTCCATAACTTTCGAACGCTCATTAAAGTCCTGTATTCTCAATTCCCTACCCTCAACTCTCCGAATTATGTCTGCAAAATTGCAAATAATTGCCAACACGTATCTTAAATACACTGACTGTGTTCCATTATATCACGACGGACGACAGTTTATCTAAATAGTTTATCAAAGAAAAACATATACATATATATATAGAAAAATATGTAATAAATATACAATTTTATTTATAAACATAATATATGTATATGTATATCCTGATCTTTTCGTTCCAATACTCCACACATCATTTTTCCTTACAGGGAACTGATCGAATGGCTACTTTTCAACACCAATTTACGTGATTTTGTCAGATTCTTCTTTGATCGCCTTCTAGTCAGTTGAACAAGTATTCTTGACGATTCTGTAGAAATGTTAAGATCCCTTTTCCATATACAGCATATCTGCATCAGACGATTTTCAAAACATATTTGTAAAATCGGAAAAAAATCTCCATCAAAAAGGCTTAATCATTAAATAAAGTTAAAAACATAATTTAAAAAGGTGAAATTGCTCATCATGAGCAATTTCTCCTTTTGCCACACTGTTTTCAAAAGTCTTCTGCTCCAGAGGCATCAGAAAGCGTCTATATGAGGGAAAGGGTTATTCTGAGGATCTCCGAAGGTCATTGTGGCGCTGGTAAGACTGTAGTTACCTGCCCCTACCATTACATTATAGGGTAAGGTATACACCAATAATGATAGTCTGTAATTACCTGCCCCTACCATTTCATTATAGGGTCTGGTATACACCAATAATGATATTCTGTAGTTACCTGCCCCTACCATTACATTATAGGGTCAGGTATACACCAATAATGATAGTCTGTAATTACCTGCCCCTACCATTTCATTATAGGGTCTGGTATACACCAATAATGATATTCTGTAGTTACCTGCCCCTACCATTACATTATAGGGTCAGGTATACACCAATAATGATAGTCTGGTGTTACCTGCCCCTATCATTACATTATAGGGTAAGGTATACACCAATAATGATATCCTGTAGTTACCTGCCCCTACCATTACATTATAAGGTCAGGTATACACCAATAATGATAGTCTGGTGTTACCTGCCCCTACCATTACATTATAGGGTAAGGTATACACCAATAATGATAGTCTGGTGTTACCTGCCCCTACCATTACATTATAGGGTCAGGTATACACCAATAATGATATTCTGTAGTTACCTGCCCCTACCATTACATTATAGGGTCAGGTATACACCAATAATGATAGTCTGTAATTACCTGCCCCTACCATTTCATTATAGGGTCTGGTATACACCAATAATGATATTATGTAGTTACCTGCCCCTACCATTACATTATAGGGTCAGGTATACACCAATAATGATAGTCTGGTGTTACCTGCCCCTATCATTACATTATAGGGTAAGGTATACACCAATAATGATATCCTGTAGTTACCTGCCCCTACCATTACATTATAAGGTCAGGTATACACCAATAATGATAGTCTGGTGTTACCTGCCCCTACCATTACATTATAGGGTAAGGTATACACCAATAATGATAGTCTGGTGTTACCTGCCCCTACCATTACATTATAGGGTCAGGTATACACCAATAATGATATTCTGTAGTTACCTGCCCCTACCATTACATTATAGGGTCAGGTATACACCAATAATGATAGTCTGGTGTTACCTGCCCCTACCATTACATTATAGGGTCAAGTATACACCGATGGTGATAGTCTGTAGTTACCTGCCCCTACCATTACATTATAGGGTCAGGTATACACCAATAATGATAGTCTGTAGTTACCTGCCCCTACCATTACATTATAGGGTCAGGTATACACCAATAATGATAGTCTGTAGTTACCTGCCCCTACCATTACATTATAGGGTCAGGTATACACCAATAATGATAGTCTGGTGTTATCTGCCCCTACCATTACATTATAGGGTCAGGTATACACCAATAATGATAGTCTGGTGTTACCTGCCCCTACCATTACATTATAGGGTCAGGTATACACCAATAATGATAGTATGTAGTTACCTGCCCCTACCATTACATTATAGGGTCAGGTATACACCAATAATGATAGTCTGGTGTTACCTGCCCCTACCATTACATTATAGGGTCAGGTATACACCAATAATGATAGTATGTAGTTACCTGCCCTCACCATTACATTATAGGGTCAGGTATACACCAATAATGATAGTCTGGTGTTACCTGCCCCTACCATTACATTATAGGGTCAGGTATACACCAATAATGATAGTATGTAGTTACCTGCCCTCACCATTACATTATAGGGTCAGGTATACACCAATAATGATAGTCTGGTGTTACCTGCCCCTACCATTACATTATAGGGTCAGGTATACACCAATAATGATAGTATGTAGTTACCTGCCCTCACCATTACATTATAGGGTCAGGTATACACCAATAATGATAGTCTGGTGTTACCTGCCCCTACCATTACATTATAGGGTCAGGTATACACCAATAATGATAGTATGTAGTTACCTGCCCTCACCATTACATTATAGGGTCAGGTATACACCAATAATGATAGTCTGGTGTTACCTGCCCCTACCATTACATTATAGGGTCATGAATACACAAATGATGGCGGCGCCATTTGGAAATATATACGGAGGAACGTTTGGCTGGAGCACCTTCGAAAATTGTTTGTTACTATTAAATATGAGCCGTCACTAGAGAAAACCAACATTGTGGTCTCTGCGTAAAGATTCGACTCAGATCAGCTTAAGTATGCCGCACAGGCTCACCCGGAAAAGCACTTTTCGGCCCCTGTTGATGTCTCAGGAATCATTACTCTATACATCTATACCCCTAAGACGGAATGTTACGTTGATTCCAAACATCAATTAGTATTGGTCCGCTGTAGAGTTAACGAAAATTAAGTTTATATTCACTTATTTATTAAAAGTGATATTGTGATATATAAGGGCAGATGACCAATCTCATCAACATTGTTGGTTCACGTAATAGTTATAGAACATCGGGTACCAGACCTGGTTAGACGACCGCCAACTTATAAGGCTACATACCTTATGTTGCTGAATGTGTTCAACTAGATTCAACACGTAACTGTATATTAACCCTTTCCGATTACTTATAGTGGCATTCTGGTGCAACTCTTTTAAAAATGTATACATTCACTTAACAAATGTTAAGTGGGAAAAGGTTAAATAAGTCTTTACCACACATATGTAAATGAGATGTATATTGTCAGACTGTAGGGTAGACTACTCGAATTTGCATACTGACAGATCAATCTAAAGAGAGTAAAACTAAGAGGCGCTGTACGAAAAACAAGCGTTATGCTTTTGCGACCACTGTAGATCTGTAGATCTAGATACGCAAGCGCAGCAACGCCATCTGCTCTGGATTTTTTTTGTTCGCCAAGTCAAAAGAGATTTCCAGGAGCTTGTGTACGAAGGAGCTATTTTATCCCATTAGGATGAATGCACAATCACGTCTATATAATATAATTAAGGTTGGTTTGGGAAGGGGCATCGCTCAAATCGGATTAATAATTACCGAGATGTAACACAGTTTTCTTCTTGTATGTGTCAAAAGCAAGCTATTATACAATGTTCATGATTTATCAAATGACTATGTCAATTGTATATTTAAGCATATCAAAGTGACTGGACTGAGCCAGACTATTCCCCCGTCGTTCCTCTAAGGGCCGAAGTACAGGGTGTACAGACTCTGCCCGAGGGTGGTTCAAAAGCGTTTCACCACATCTATGCTTATTCCGACTTTAGGAAATACATTTCGGAAGACGACTCAGTGTTTGAGGTGAGTATTTGTTTATTTTATTTCCTACAATTTATACAAAAAGAATATCACAAAACACACACACACACACACACACACACACACACACACACACAAAAAAAAACCCATTCTTAATACATAATTAAACTTCATTCCGGACCGACGCTGTTCTACCTAGTTTATGTATTATATCACGATGCTTGATATACATGCTACTTTTTTAAATACATTCTAAAGAGGGTTAAGATTGGAAAAGATTATTTGAAGAAGTTGGAAAAGTAGGAGAGACGGAAGAAGATAGTGAGCTTTGATTTGACGGAATATTTGTGTGAATAATATACTATCTTTAAATAAATGAGCAATAATAAAAACAAAACAGATAAAGATCAAGAAACTTTCTCCATTTTATGCCATGCATCTCTAATTGATCTTTTTATAGTTTGAGTCTTTTCTTTAACCGAGTATGGTGAGTTGATCTTCGATCTTAACCTTTTCAATGGTGGAACCGATTTTGATCATTCATATTTTACAAAATATTAGGGAAATGATGAAATTTAAGTGTTTAAGTATCACTTAAAGCTAAGGAATGTTGGTGGAATTGGAGCCCACATACTAGACAGTCTATACGGGCGTTTGCTACTGCAGCGAACTATGGGTCTGGTTTTAATGAGATGTATATACACACTGACCATTACTACTATAACACACCGATTTATTAGACGAAAGAAGCTTTTGCTACCTATACTTGAGCGTAGTGTTTGAACTAATGTGATGAAGTTCTGCACAGCACTTTGGACAAAATAATAAATTGTGAGACTATTGACATATATTAAGTCAGTAGTGTTATTCGAAATAATAATACGAGCCGTTCCACCAGAAAACCAACATTGTGGGCTCTGCGTAAATTATCGACCCGGATCAGCCTAAGCATGCCGCGCAGGCTAACCCGGGCAGACACTTTTCGCCTCCTGTGCATTTTCTGTTTCAGGAATAATAACTCTATCTCCCTGAAACGGAATGTGTCGGTCCGGCTGATCTGGGTTGATACATTACTCAGAGTCTATCATGTTGGTTTTCTCGTAGAACGGTTCATATATTTTCCCTTTTTTTCCCCAACAGACTCCCCCTGGTATTGTGTGTCTTGGGAAAAAAAGAACCAAACCATACCCAACCATTGGTTCCAGGTTTTTCTTCAGGGAAGAAGGCATACATTCAGTTGCCCAAGACATTATCTATACTTACGTAAGTTTTTCACCATGCATGTTATGGGACTGTATTAAGATTTACCCCCGTTCCCCAAGTCCCCGACGCTAACCGCTCGACCACGGTGGATGCCTAATAATAGTTAAGGTTTCATTAGTATGGTGTTAGCATTACTACTGCCTCGTTTGTGTCAAGATATTTGACAAGTAGTACTGGGAACTTGCACAGGAATAGACGTGAACTGTCTAAACGTGTTGAAAGCGTCAACAAACAACATACAAGCAGGTATCCTTAAATTCTTGTTCGATGCGAACAAAGCATATGGGCGGCAGTTCAGGAAAATCAAAAACAGGGCATAGGGGACCAACGTAGACCCTAATCAGACTCCGCCTTTCCGCAGTAAGTCCTTGATCGGCACTGTTCCCTAATCAGACAAAGCAATTTTTGAATTGAAGTGATCATTCTCATTTCATACGAGCCTGTGTATGGGAAAAGGTACAAGTTGGCTATTGAGGACTGTATACATGTATCACCAGATCTGCTTGTGCAGATGCACAGTCTGAGCAATATCGACACTGTTCACATATTACTTGCACAAGCTTGTTAGAAGATTATTCTGTCAATTGTGTAGATTCTGATAAAAATGAACAGGTGGAAAATATGTTCAGAAATACAAACTTGTACCTTTTTCTCATGCAATGGCTCCAGAGGGTGGGTGCGTAAATTAGTCGTTTGTTTTCTACACTTGAGCCGTTTCACGAGAAAACAAACGTTATGGACTCTGCGTAATATATCGTCCCAAATCAGCCTGCGCAGTCCGCGCAATCTAATTTCGGACCGACACATTCCGTCTCAGCGGGGATAAAGGTATAGAGTAATGATTCCTGAAACAGAAAATCCACAAGAGGCGAAAATTATCTGTCCGGGTTAGCTTGCACGGCATGCTTAGGCTGATCCAGGTCGTTACTGTACGCAGAGTCCACAATGTTGGTTTTCTCGTGGGACGGCTCACTTGTCAAAAATAGTTATCGCAGAACACGGCTCACACGAACAAGTTGTTAGACTTACAGATCGTTGAAATTGATGTTAAATCTAGCCACCACCTAGCGATCACCTAGCCACCACCTAGCCACCACTTAGCCACCACCTAGCGATCTCTGCAGCTGAACTCGAAACTACTAAAAGCTGAAAATTGCTTCTGACCAATCAGATATCTAAAGCCCCCATCACACTTATTTCGAATCAGCAGGAATCAGCCGGAATCAGCCGGAATGGAAAAAAATGAAAAATTCGAACCACATGCGGGATGGAAATACAAATTGACCAACATTCCTAATCTTGTTCGAATGCCTCTCGAATATTTAGAATGAACTTCGATCCCTCTTCGAATGATTTTTGCAAACTTTTGAATGCAGTTCAAATGCAGTTGGAACACAGAAGGAATACTTAAAACGCTGTTAGGAGGCAGGAAGAATAATACGAACGCCCTTCGATTGCCGTAAAAATGCATTTCGACTGCTGTAGGAATACTCCCCGAAGTCTGATTCGAATGTACTTCGAATACTGCACGAATACACTTCAAATGTCTCCTGAATACACGCCGAATACCTTAAGATCAACTATGAACTATAAAATGCACCTCAAATACTTCGAATATATTCCAAACGTGCTTAGAATGTTACACGAATGTCCCTAGTACACAACAATGGCAAGGGATTGGTCACGAATAGGGTATAAAAACAGGGTATAAAAAACTCGAACTGTATAGGAATGTTTCGAATGTTGTTGGAAGCCAGTAAGAATATTAGAATGCAACTAGAATGCTTTTGGAATACACTCCGAATGCCGTTCGATTTTTTTCCACTTCGAATGCACATCGAAAGTTTTGAACATGTTCAAAACTTTCAAGCGGGCCACAAGAATGTGCAAGAATGTGCCCGAAGGTTAGGAATGTATTAAGAATGCGATACGAACTTTACGAATGAACTTCGAATCGGCCGGAATGTACAAAAAAAATTAATTCCAACAGCATTCCGACTAATTCCGCCTTAGTGTGACTAGGGTATTAGCAAAACATATACGAACATTTCTTTTTATAGTCTTGTAGCACTCTGTGTTTGGTGATATGTGTTACTCTAACATGCTGCGCTACGAACATGACATTTTTAATATTACTTTAGACTAGCGGTTCAGTCAGATACTTGTTAGAATTTACAACAAATATAACAGTATTAAGTTTTTCGGACGTTTGTCGTTTGCCCCCAGTGCAGTTGTCAAAATATTACCAACTGCATTCATTCTCAGCCTGGTTCCAAAACTATGAAAGTTTATTCCGTGGTCATACTTAGTTTTCAGGTTCTTGATTGATCAGAGACACATTCATTCTAAATTCTTAATTTTTAACACAGAGACCGTTTTCTAAGTTTTATAGCATATATTGATCTGATAGTACATTCTGTTCTGGATTTACACTGTTCGAAAATTTCAGAAGTTGCACCTTCCGGAGACGAACCCAAGTAATAATACAAGAGCTATGTCGAGTAAACGGGCGTTTTGCTGCATCTCCGATTCTACAGTACTTAATGAGCCAGTGCATGGACAATGTTCAGATCATTTTGTCCACCTGCTCAGTCCACACACCTAACAGTATATTATAACAAACTTGTCCAAGTAATATACGAACAGTGTATATATTGCTCAGACAGTGCAGATACACATGCTAATTTGGATCAATACTTTTCACAAATACATTTCGCGAACTTGTATATTTTCCCATTTACAGGCTCATATGAGTACTAAGTCAATGGGGCTAGACTTCTAGCCTTTTGCCAGAGGTTTTACCCACAATCCGTGTAACTGTACATCCGCGCCGTTTGACCATATTTTGTTTTGTTTGCGGCTCATGATTTATATAACAACTTGTGTATGATATTATCTTTGTCCTATATGAAGAACCAAGCATTATATGAGCCGAACATTGTGGACTCTTCGTAAAGCATCGACACTGATCAGCCTAAGCAAGGCGCGCAGGCTAACCTGGACAGACACTTGTTGCCTCCTGTGGACTTTCTGTTTCGGGAATCATTACATTATACCTATATCCCCCTGGGACGTAATTTGTCGGCCGGGATTAGCCTGCGCGGACTACACAGGCTGATCTGGGTATATTCATTACGCATTATGTTTGTTTTCTCGTGGGACGGCTCTTGTTTATTTTGTTATTCCTGTAATTTGCTATGAATTACATGTTCCATCTTAAAAGTTCAGCATTGAAAAAAAGGTTAAAACTTTTATTCTCCTGCAGGTATGGTATGATTACGATCGGAAATTATCACGGCATGACTACGTAGAAGCGTTACCAGGACCCCTTTACAAAAAAAAGGTCACAACGCTCCACGATTTCATGTCAGGTTTGGTTACTTCTTTCCCTATTTTTACTGCAATCTTAACACTTTCCCGCAGGTTTATAAACTTTACATAGAATTGTTTAGGTTGATCGAGAGATATGCCAGTCGCACATGACCAAATGTTGGTGTTCGAAGAGCGCCGCTAACAATGGTGTTACGTATGCATATGTGCATGGGAAAAGGAACACGTTGGCTCGTGTAAAACAATGTAGATCTAGATCATTCTGTGCATCAGCAATAGTCTTATCAAGATCTACACTCTTTACATATTTCTTACAATATTTTATTGGAAATGTATGCCAACATGTGTAGGTTTTTCTGAAACAGCAGATAGACATTCCGATCTGAACCTACACTGTTCAGAAATGCCAATTTGTACCTTCTCTCATGCACTGGCTCATATATCTTCTCTGATTACTTATCACCGTGTTTTAAGTCAAATGCCGTGAGAAAATCTTGTGATTTATGAAAGATTGAAAGTGCGATTATGATATTCAGTTGATAACACTACTCTAAAATGTTGTCCATTTTCCAAATGCCTTCTGTTATGCAGATGTATTAATCGAAGAAAGTAGTTTTAGATCTGTGTAACCCATGCAATATTCATCCAATTGTATTTTTGATCGCTAGAGGCTATTTTCAATATCTTGTTAATATGACACTAACATTATTTGCCCTATTATAAGATCATCCTTATAATAACTCACCTTTCTTATGAGACAAGTCTACCGAGTTCATGTTAAGGTTTTATCGGACTTATGTACATATAGATCTACCGCACTCATGTAAAGTCGCGGTCACATCTTACGGTCACGCACGTAGTTGAATAATGTTCATTTGAACGTAGTTCACCGTAGCGCCACTACGGTCAACTTGGTATAAGTAGGGTGAAGTAGGTTCGAGCATAATGGCTAGGGTTAATTAGGGTATCACAACGTGTAGCTACGGACAACTACGTTGAACTACGGTCAAGTAGGGTCAAATACGGTCAACTAGGTAGAAGTAGGATGAAGTAGGTTCGAGCATTAACTAAGGCTAGGATTAACTAAGGCATCACTACGTGTAGGTACGGAAAACTACATTGAACTACGTATGAACTACGGTCAAGTAGGGTCAAATACGGTAAACTACGGTCACAGTAGGGTCTTGGCATTATAGGTCATTACTGACAAAAGAAAACTTTCAATTAAAGTACACGTTTATAGGACGTTACTGATTTAAGATAACGTGGAATTAAAGTATGTGTTTATAGGACGTTACTGACAAAAGATAACGTTAAATTAAATTATATGTTTATAGGACATTACTGACAAAATATAACGTGGAATTAAAGTATATTTTTAAAGTAAATTACTGACAAAAGATAACGTTGAATTAAAGTATATGTTTATAGGACATTACTAACCAAATATAACGTGGAATTAAAGTATATGTTTATAGGACGTTACTGACACAAGATAACGTGGACTTTAAGTAGATGTTTATAGGACGTTACTGACAAAAGATAAAGTTGATGATGAAGAAATGCTATAAGGGGAAGAAGTATGCATATTATAGAAGAATATTACTATCACTCGACGATGGACAAAGTAGAACTGTGGACACGACATTTTCAGCGGATGGCTGAAGGGAAACTGAAACCTAATCATAAAGGACAATACGTGGTGGAAAAATACAAATGGGTGGGTGATCGAACGAACCTACAATCGACTTGGTAACACCCGTGGCTTACGCTATCGAACAAGCCAAGTCAGAGGTAGCCAGGAAAAGACAAAATATCCGGATTGAAAATGCGAGAAAGGGGCATCGAATGCACAGACCACCGGGACTACGTGACTAAATTAACGGAAAGAAAATGCCGGGGGAGCCTAAATTAACCACCTTAACAACATAATGAACGGAGGACAGTTATTCATAAACGTCATGGATGGAGTATGAGACGACTTGACAATCATTTTCATCCTGTAATGAATCGTGATATGTGAATACTGTGTTCAATAAATAGTGTTAGTTATTTTGATTCTGTGAACTACAATACTTGATTATATAATAAAATTGTAGAATTTGTATTCATTTTACCTTTTACCCATTGCGCTGCTTATTTAAAGTACACTGTCATGAAAACATTGATCAGATATCTTTCACATTCGAATATACTCATATCTCGATGAGAGCTTACGGATGATATACAAATTGTAAACATCGGTTCAGAACTATGGAAGATATGGCCATTTTAAGATATAATTACGTCACTTCCGGTTTACAGACTAACCAAACTTCCGGCGTGACCTCCTTAATCGATAGGAATTATGAAACCCTTTGCAACGAATACAAACACGACTAAAATAAGTCAATGAATGAGGTAGCTATCTTCGTTTTAAGATTTGAGTGCCAGAATGACTTATCAGAAGTGTAACGATTAAATGCACTACCTGACTTTAAACTGAGATAACTATAGAACGAATAGACGTAGGGCTATACTTTTTTTCAGATCTGAAAAGGGTTCAACACGATTGTTATAATGGTATAATCGACAACCCCGGGTTTAAATGAAAGTTTTGGTGTCCTCTATCATTTGGTAGCATAAAGCAAAAATGTTAAAGTGTAAACGGTTGCACAAATCGTTAAAAACTGATTTGACGGTTTTAATGGGCTGCTTTACGCCGTATATTTAAAAAATCTGATCAAATTGGTAAAGGTGTGCATAACTACAGTGATACTTTTCAAGCTCAAATTTAGACAAAAGAAAATACCTTGTGATCTTCCATCATTAGGGGTAAACTTTTGAACAGCATGGTAAAGGGTTATACACAGGCAAGTTAAAACGCGTTCGTTGCAGGCGTTCAGACGCATGCAATATGGCTCCTTTAATTTATGAAATGTCAATGGGGTATTGTAAACGTTTCTTGCCTTAAATCAATAGACGCTGGACACTGTGACGCCTTTAAAGGAGATTAATTTTGACATGTCAATGGGGCATTGTACACGTTTCAGTCCTTAAATCAATAAACGCTGGACACTATGGTTTTCTTTAAAGGAGATTAATTTTGATATATCAATGGGCTATTTTTCGCACACTTGGTGTGTTTCTGATGAAAAATCCGATGGTGATTGTGAAATAACGAGACTAAAAATAAATACATACGCATCTGTCATTTAAATGCTGGACGTTCTAGAGGTGAGACGTTAACTTTATTGCTTTGCCATACATGTTTGTCTGCATACTTCGGCTCGACTATTCGAGGGTTCCAACAACATGCCCGCTAGAATCTATTGGTAGAAGGCTGAAGACAAATCGTCGGTTGTTTCGCCAGAAGGGTGCTGGTGTACGCTTGTTCCATTGTTAAAGCTTTATTATTCTAAAACTAGACTCGTTGTTCTAAATATAGACCTATAATTTCATTCAAAAGATGGCCGTTACGCATTCGCAGGCATTATATGCAAATTAGTTCCTATAACAAGGTCAAGACAATGGCGCCCTCTCTTATATGCAAATGAGATACTATTAGTAGTTACTAGGTCAACAAAATGACACCTGTTTGTTTGCAAGCAAACTGACCCATATACTATTAGCGTTATACCAATCAATCAATTCATTTAAAAGTCGAATTATAACGCAATCTTTCCTATCCCCAATAGTGCTATTTTCATACTTTTCAGGTCTTTCGTTCAGCATTGACAAACTTACTGGCAGCTGTTTAATCGTTCCTATTGCCTATTCAAGTTCTGACGCTTTGCTATTACACCCGTCGGAGGAAACTGATCATACCTTTCTCAAAATGAGATCACCGATGCAGTTCTTGATGCTGAATCAAACCAGCTACGAGTATGTAGGCCATGTAAGTAAAATATACCTGTAATATTTCGGCGCAAATACTTGCAGACTGTCACACGCATATATTTGATTTAAATTCGGTACTAAATATGATAATGGAATGTCACTTAAATACGTTTGTTTGAATTATTTGTTGTTGTTTTACGCAGCTTTCAACAATGTGTCAGTGATGTCACGGCGTTTCATTGGTAAGTTACCAGTTCTACTGGTATGTTTATCCTAACACCAGCCAATCTGTCGTAATGCTAACTCCGCCATTTTAAAGTATTTGGTATGACCCGGCCGGGAATCGAACGATCGGCCTACAACACCCGAGGCGGACGCTTTATCACCACACCAAGGAGGCAATGTCGTTATTGCAATATGATTTCAACTCATTCAAAATTCGGTAGTCGGTGTGATTCACAATTCTTTCATATGTTTTATTTGTATGTGAAAATTTATTAATCGATGTCCCAAGTGTTTAGGGTAGATGTTTGGCTACTTGCTGGCGCATAAAGCTTTTTTCGATCGTCTTTTTTTGGACAGTTGTCGATAGACTTCCGTTTCAGAGTCAACAAATTACACAATTAATAAACGGTCTTCCGAAGTTACTATGTTCCTAAATAACACAAGCAGCTTCGCCGAAACAAATAGTTCTAAGCTGAGTAATGTTCACAATGATGTGATCAAAGCACTGACACAACTGGTGGGTCAAAACACTGAAAGTACTTGTGGGACTTTTGTGTTAGACAGGCAGTTGCATGTGTATGTACATAATATATGTCAAATATTAATGCCTTTCTTTACCAATGAGGTTAGTCACTTTGGAAAAGTAGTTTAACTTTAGTTTGAATTGACTATTTAAATACCATTCAAAGCGGATTCCATTATAACTACTGCCAAGTTTACAATGCACCTGTGAGTATGGGGTTGATAATCACACAAGGGAAGAATCCAGCATGTTATTGTATATTTAAGTCTGAAAATCGGCAGGCTGTAACACAATTGATGATCATTAAAGGTAGAAAAAGACAGTTTACGTAGTTTTGTTTGAAGTTATTAACAAACACGAGGACCATTATGATCCTACTTCGCTCACCTTTGTTGGAACTTAGTTAGTTGTCAATGTAAATATAAGGAAATAAAGCCCCTGATAACTTTCAAAGAAGTATAATTACTCAAATACTTTAATACTCTTTAAATTATGATAAGTGACCCTCTAATCCCTATTACATTCAACCTATAGATGCGAATCACACCTTCTTACCTAGCAAGATCTGTGTAATAAACGGTCATAAAATGAAAACATGACCCTGTGGTGAAGATGGTCTTAAATCCGACCATTTTGATAGAACGGGCCCCATATGTTATAGGTAAACCTAACACTTCTTCGCCGCGAACAAAATCATTATATATTAACGATTTCTAAGGCTAACAAAGCGTTTAGACTTTCCAGACACTTAGCGAATACACGCTGTGTTATGTCAATCTGAATACAACCAAGATGTGGTGTTGAAAACATGTCAGATTGGCCGAATCAAATGTCATTATCACTTCTTTTCTCAATAAAGACCAAATATTGTATCTTTCAGAGGATGGTCAGGGATATTTTGTGCGATGTATTCGCATCTAAAACTGCAGCATTTCCTTTATCAGGGTTTGGTCCGTTTGAGACAACTGTCGAGGCCTACTTTCTTAGTGTAAGTTTTTATACATATGAGCCGTCCCGCGAGAAAACCAAAATAATGGTCTCTGCGTAATGTATTGACCTAGATCAGCCTGCGCAATCCGCGCTGGCTATTCCGAGCCAACACATAACGTCTTAGGGGGGGGGGGAAGATATATAGAGTAATGATTCCTGAAACAGAAAATATACAGGAGGCAAGTCCTGTAAGTCCGGGTAAGCCTGTGCGGCATGCTTAAGCTGATCCGGGTCGATACTTAACGCAGAGTCCACAATGTTGGTTTTCTCACGGGACGGCTCATATATGACAAAAGTGTGACTAAACCACAAGTGAAACTACCCTACAGGGGACTCGCGATATCTCGAATATTGGAAAATTCGAACATATCGTGTAACATGAACCATTTCCTAAAACGTATGTCAATTGAAAACAGCATTGCAGCAGTTATGATTGCTCGTTCGGGTAATCAGAAATGCTACCGTACTGTTTTCTTGATGTGAATTTAGGTAATGGCTCGGTTTTCATAATAACACGTGAGTATAGCTGAATTTCAAAGCTGAAAATACATATGAGCCGTTCCACGTGAAAACCAACATTATGAACTCTGCATAATGTATCGACCCAGATCAGCCGGCGCAGGCTAATCAGGGCCGACACATTCCGTTTCAGGGGGATAGAGGTATAGAGTAATGATTCCTGAAACAGAAAATCCACAGGAAGCGAAAAGTGTCTGTCCGGGTTAGCCTTAGGCTAATCCGGGTCGATACTTTACGCAGAAACACTTGTTTTTGTTCTCGTAGTACGGCTCAATTTAATATGAATTTAGCATACATTCAGCGATCACTCTAACACGTCGATACTGACTCCAAGTATAGTATATGGGTTCCAATCGAGTTTGGTTCTTCAAGAATGGTATTTACTATTTTAGTTTTCACGAATGGAAATATTACTCCATATTTCATATACAGTAACAATTGTTCGGTTTATTGTTGACAACATTTACTTTCGCTGGCTGTCAATCATGAGAATGTGAGCTAGGATTGTCAATCAAGGGACTGGGAGCTAGGGCTGTCAATCAATGGACTGTGAGCTAGGGCTGTCAATCCGGGGACTGTGAGCTAAGGCTGTCAATCCGGGGACTGTGAGCTAGGGTTGTCAATCCGGGGAATGTGAGCTAGGGCTGTCAATCCGGGGACTGTGAGCTAGGGCTGTCAATCCGGGGAATGTTAGCTAGGGCTGTCAATCCAGGGACTGTGAGCTAGGGCTGTCAATTCAGGGACTGTGAGCTAGGGCTGTCAATCCGGGGACTGTGAGCTAGGGCTGTCAATCAGGGACTGTGAGCTAGGTCTGTCAATCCGGGGACTGTGAGCTAGGGCTATCAATCCGGGGACTGTGAGTTAGGGCTGTCAATCCGGGGACTGTGAGCTAGGGCTGTCAATCCGGGGACTGTGAGCTAGGGCTGTCAATCAGGGACTGTGAGCTAGGTCTGTCAATCCGGGGACTGTGAGCTAGGGCTGTCAATCCGGGGACTGTGAGTTAGGGCTGTCAATCCGGGGACTGTGAGCTAGGGCTGTCAATCCGGGGACTGTGAGCTAGGGCTGTCAATCCAGGGACTGTGAGCTAGGGCTGTCAATCCAAGGACTGTGAGCTAGGTCTGTCAATCCGGGGACTGTGAGCTAGGGATGTCAATCCGGGGACTGTGAGTTAGGGCTGTCAATCCGGGGACTGTGAGCTAGGGCTGTCAACCCGGGGACTGTGAGCTAGGGCTGTCAATCCATGGACTGTGAGCTAGGCTGTCAATCCATGGACTGTGAGCTAGGGCTGTCAACCCTGGGACTGCGAGCTAGGGCTGTCAATCCATGGACTGTGAGCTAGGCTGTCAATCCATGGACTGTGAGCTAGGGCTGTCAATCCGGGGACTGTGAGCAAGAACCGCAGCTCGGTCAACAAACATTCTTTCAGACGGTTGACAGTTGAGCCGTCTCGCTAGAAAACCAACATTATGGACTTATGCGTAAAGTGTCGAACCTGATCAGCCTAAGCATGCCGCGCAGGCCAACCCGAACAAACGCGTACTCGTATATATTTGTAAACAGTGAGTAGTTAGTTGATCAGGGTATATACTCCATGTTATTCCTTCACCCTTTCTCATGTACACAAATCTGGAGACGACTTCGAAAACATTTAAGCAAAGATAATAATGATCTCTACAAACAATAGGTCAATTATTGAATAGTCTTAACGGAGAAACTGTTCATCATGAGCAATTTTGCCTTTTGCCACAATATAAGTCGTCTGTTGTAAATACGTCAAAATGCGTCTTCATGTTGGAAAATGACACAATCGTTACTCATTGTTACGATAGGGAACAGACAGGTGCAAATTCCCATTTGTGACTGCTAAATACCTTTTCCTTTGCCCTCCTTCATCCCTCAATATTAAATGTAATTTACAAAATGTGGGAATTCGCGAATAGTATAGATTTAGATAAATCGTTGTTTCGTCACAATTTGATCTTGACACGAACTGTGAAGGTTTACACTGTTTCAATACCAATATTGTGAGAATAACCGGGTTTTCTTGGATACACAGGAAAATAGAATATAAGCCGTCCCGCGAGAAAACCAACCTTGTGGACTGCGTTTAGTATCGACCCGGATTAGCCTTAGCATGCCGCGCAAGCTTACCCGGTAAACACTTTCCGCCTCCTGTTTCAGGAATCATTACTCTATACCTCTATCCCTTGAGACGGAATGTGTCGGCCCGGATCAGTCTGCGCGATACATTACGCAGAGGTCATAATGTTAGTTTGCTCGCGGGACGACTCATATTATGTTTTTAAGTTTTGATATGAACTGGAGACATTTGGATAACTGATCAACAATACGTCAATTCAAGTCGGATAAATGCGTTTATCTACAGCGGTTACAAACGCATGTACCATCAACTGATGTACTGCTAAAGATGCGTCAAAACGCAATTGATAAATGGTTCATTCACTTTTTGTTTGTAGGATCCGTGGGAGGTTCGAAGTACTGCGTATTTATCTAACGCTCTTATTCAAATTGTTGTGACCACCCCCGCCCGGGTATGTACATTTATGTGTTTTTATAGCATTGTCTGACTTCAAACATATGCAAGCCTTAACCCTTTCCCACGAACAAACAATCTGCAGTAGACGACTTTGAAATTATCAAGTCCAAAATATAGAAACTCTCAATAAGTGAAATTATGATTAATAAATAGAGTTGAAATCATTGTGGTAAATGGAGAAATAGCTAATTTTGAGGAATTTCTCCTTTTGCCACAATGATTTCAAAAGCCGTTTGCTGCACAGGTGTCAGAAAGCGTCTATATGAGGGAAAGGCTTACACATTCAATTACGAACACTATGAACTAAGATCAGCATTCGTGTTGACTAAACTAGGTCTACATTGTTCGTTACTCAATTATCAATATTGTGGATTCATATGTCCGAACATAAACACAAATTTGTAATTGACATTGCCATAGTCATATCGCGAGTTTGTTACCAGTTGCAAGCCTTCAGCTGGGTAAGGGTTAACCCAAATCCATTTGAAAACGAAGTTGATTATGGTAATTGGTCTCTTACCGATAGGATTGATCATGGTTAGACTACACACACACACACACACACACACACACACACACACACACACTTGTCCGTGCAGTATGATCTTTAACTGCTTACTTTTACGAAATTGACACCAAACTTAACCCTTATTTGTATGGTATATACGCCGCTTACAACACTAATTGCTGGTCCGTTTATACTAACACCAGTGAGTTAGTTGTAACGCTCATCTCACAAAATCCTGAGAGACAAAAAGGGAAAATCATTAGTATCAGTTTTAAATTCTTTGATATGACCCAATCAGGGATCGAAGCCGCGACCTCCTGCCCCGAGGCGGTCGCTCTGACACTACGCCACCAAGACGGTCAAAGACTAATCTTGTACTCGTATATTTTGATAAAATACCGTCAATGTGTAAACATATCTTTATCTACTCCTGTCACCATAAATACCTTCAATGTGTAAACATATCCTTATCTACTCCTGTCACTATACATACCTTCAATGTGTAAACATATCTTTATCTACTCCTGTCACTATAAATACCTTCAATGTGTAAACATATCTTTATCTACTCCTGTCACTATAAATACCTTCAATGTGTAAACATATCTTTATCTACTCCTGTCACTATAAATACCTTCAATGTGTAAACATATCTTTATCTACTCCTGTCACTATAAATACCTTCAATGTGTAAACATATCTTTATCTACTGCTGTCACTATAAATACCTTCAATGTGTAAACATATCTTTATCTACTCCTGTCACTATAAATACCTTCAATGTGTAAACATATCTTTATCTACTCCTGTCACTATAAATACCTTTAATGTGTAAACATATCTTTATCTACTCCTGTCACTATAAATACCTTCAATGTGTAAACCTATCTTTATCTACTCCTGTCACTATAAATACCTTCAATGTGTAAACATATCTTTATCTACTCCTGTCACTATAAATACCTTCAATGTGTAAACATATCTTTATCTACTCCTGTCACTATAAATACCTTCAATGTGTAAACATATCTTTATCTACTCCTGTCACTATAAATACCTTCAATGTGTAAACATATCTTTATCTACTCCTGTCACTATAAATACCTTCAATGTGTAAACATATCTTTATCTACTCCTGTCACTATAAATACCTTCAATGTGTAAACATATCTTTATCTACTCCTGTCACTATAAATATCTTCAATGTGTAAACATATCTTAATCTACTCCTGTCACTATAAATACCTTCAATGTGTAAATATATCTACTCCTGTCACTATACATACCTTCAATGTGTAAACATATCTTTATCTACTCCTGTTACTATAAAGCTGCTTTTTTAAAGATATTTCTTGTTATAGAATTAAGCTGCGAGTCGCTTTAGCTCGCATTCAGTTACTGCGCTGGCTATCAATCCAAGGGCCGTGAGTTCCTTCCTACTTCGGCCACTGATTCAGTCTGATGTTTGAAAAAGTTCATTGTTACTAAAGAGGATTGTGACTAAAGTTGAGTGTGACTCAAGTTGATTGTGACTAAAGTTGATTGTGACTAAAGTTGATTGTGACTAAAGTTGATTGTGACTAAAGTTGATTGTGTGTGACTAAAGTTCATTGCGACGAAAAATCATTGTGACTCAAGTTAATTGTTTGTGACTAAATTTCATTGTGACTAAAGTTAATTTTGACTTAAGGTCATTGTGACTAAAGTTCATTTTGAATAAAGCTCATTCTGACTAAAGTTCACTGTATTTTAAGTTCATTGTTACTAAAATTCAAGTATATGTGAATAGACAACCAGTTTTTAACGCCATTTAGCATTTGTTTAAGTCAATACATTGCGGCTGTCAGTTCGCATAACCATACCATGTTTTTTAGCTCACATGAGCACGAAGTGTTCAGAGGTGAGCTATTCTGATTACTCTCCTTCCGTCGTCCGTACGTGATCTGTCGTCCGTATTAGGTAAATAATTCCTCCAAACGACATCTCCTCCTAAACCGCTTGGCCAATTTTGATACAACTTCACAGGGATGTTACTTGGGTGGTGCAAAATATTAATTCCATGCAGAACTCTGGTTGCCAAGGTAACCGAAAGGATTTAAACAAATAAATAACAATCTTCTTGTCTGAAACCGAAAGGCCTAGAGCTTAGATATTTGGTGTGTAGCATTAATGTCTGGTGGTCCTCTACAAAGATTTTTCAAATTATGCACATAGGACCGAAATTGACCCCATCCCGGGATTCACCTGATTTACATAGGGAAAATCTTCTTGTCTGAAACTGAAAGGTCTAGAGCTAAGCTATTTTCGGTGTGTAGCATTGTCTAGTGGTCCCCTACAAAGATTGTTCTAATTATGTCCTTTGGGTCAAAATTGGTCACCTGCTTTACATAGAAATACATCTGGAACAACTTAGAAAATCACCTTGTCTAAAACCGAAATACATAGAGCCTAGATAGTTGGTGTGTATTATCTTCTAGTGGTCTTCTATACAGTTTCTTCAAAGTATGCACCCTTGTTTAAAATTGGCCCCACACCGGGGGCAAGATGTTTTACATAGAGATATATAGGGAACAACTTTAAAAATATTCTTGTCTGAAACCGATTGGCTCAAAGCTTACATATTTGGTGTGTAGTATTGTATCATGGTGCCCTACCAGGATAATTCAAATTATGCCCCTGTTAAACATTATAAATATATACTTACTTGGCTACGGTGTTACAAAAGACAGACAACATACAGTGAGGGTTTTTCACTCTGTGGCAGTCGAGCTAAACTGGTCCTCTTTGACTTCTTGTGTTAACTTACCTGAATAAGTTAATTTGGTTGGCATGACAAATCACAATACATAACTCAGGTGAGCGATCCAGGGCCATCATGGCCCTCTTGTTTTATGAACAGGTTGGTTATTCGTCGACAAACAATATATTTGAGTTTAGAAAGGATGCACATGGTATTGATGACATTGACCTCACAGATTGTTTTGATGCCACCAATAAAAAAGAGTTCACGATTACGTTTCATGGTAAGCAGATACCAGTGACTGTTGTAAAATTGTGAAATTCAATTTAAATTTTTGAAGTTTTGTGACGTGTCGTTTTCGGTATTTTTGTCTGGTACTAGCTGGAATAAGACTTTTAATAATTTAATAATTTTAGTATTACACACTTAAACATACATGCCTGCTAAGAATCCAAATTGATTCTGCTTTACAGTGGTTTCATGAAGTTTTCTTTGAGTAATTGGCGAAACGTGTAGTGCCAGATCAGACTTCTCTGATTCACTGGCTTATCTTGATCTCAAATTCCTTACGATTGGTTTTTGCAGAGCTATGTTCATAAGTATAGGCAATGTAACCAGGGTTGTTATATTACACGCATGTGTACAAATACATTTCAAATCGTTGCACTTAATTTGAATATACATACTATGAGGTCAAATTACGCCAAATACATACACGGTCATGCTGATCGAGAGCCAAATAATCCATATAAAACTTTGTTTGCGTATAAATGAGTGTATACCATCACTAGAACGCATTGAATATATGACATTGAGTTTCAATTCATTGTAAATCAGTTTAGGATGCGCTTGAAATGATTAATTTGATAATGTTTTGTATGTTGACCTTGTTTGAAAGTGAAAGTAGAGAATGTCCCCGATTTGGTCCAAAATGACGGTAACCATTTTTGCCTGGTGAATTCTTTCTTGCATAATGCATGACCCACCCCATTTTCTTGGGATTGTTTTAAAGCTTAGAGGTAACTATTTTCAATGATAGATGGTGTATAGGCACCAATGCATATTGTATACAGTATCCATGATATGAAATATGAAAATGCTGAAGTTTAATATAAAACGTATGTTCTGTTCTGATCATGGATGAAGACACTTTTAACGCAGACATATCAAAACATACGATTCTTCCTATAAACATTAATTATTTCTAGGTAATGGTTAATCTATTTTTTGCAGGTGCCTTTAATACAAGTTATTTGCAGTCATTGAAATCAAACTTCACGGAAACCGTAAGGCAGCAGATTTCCCAAACAACACACCTTCCGTTGCTCCATGTGAACAACCTCAAAATGCATGTAGACCCTTCTACCATATTGATCACAGGAAATCTCTTAGGTCTCCATTCAGTCCAAGGTAAGAACTCACCAGAGATCCTGCATGTCAACCATAGTGGTAGGCCGTCCGACTCGGGTCCCGGAGGTCGCGACCGGGTCATATCAGAGACTTAAACAGTGGTAGTATTGGCTTTCCCTCCTTGGAGCCCAGTTTCTTTAGCATAACAACTGATTTACTTGAGTAGTGATGAATCATTGACTAGCAGAACTGGTATCCTACCCAGCAAACACCGTGAACAAGCTAAATCATTGATGAAAGCGGAGGAAAAAAAATCCTCCATGCAGGTAAACGTGCCTTTAGGTATCTGTGACGTATGCTTTATGTCAATGATACCCGATTCATGTTTACTGTATATGACCTGTCTTGAGGTTTTTTATGCTTAATTGACGAATAATACAAATCCATATCAGTATGCGCGAACAATATGCGATAGTACGATGCGCAAAAGCCCTGTGGTTGTTTTACCTTAGGTACGTCTCATTACAGTTATATGATTCGCGAAAGCCCTGTGGTTGTTTTACCTTAGGTACGTCTCATTACAGTTATATGATTCGCGAAAACTCTGTGGTTGTTTTACCTTAGGCACGTCTCATTACAGTTATATGATTCGCGAAAACCCTGTGGTTGTTTGACCTTAGGCACGTCTCATTACAGTTATACGATTCGCGAAAACCCTGTGGTTGTTTTTTTACCTTAGGCACGTCTCATCACAGTTATATGATTCGCGGTTGGTTAAAATAACGTTGTTGTATAGACGTATGTGGTTATACTCGTCGTAATGGGACTTCCAGGTTGTTTGTATGACTCAATTACGACAATGGATACTGTTGATCTGACAGCACGGGTGCGCACACTGATACACAGCTTCACTGTTCGTAAAGCTAGGATGGTCGACTGTCCGTTAACCTGGCCCAATTGTATATGCCGCGAATTAAGAAACCCGACCTTCAGCATTATACGACAGATGCATGAGTGTAATGATAAACATTCCGACTCAGAATTTACACAAGATAAATTAAATAAAGTCGACAGTAATGCAAACGACTCAATTTATTCAATTTCTTGTGGATATATATTCATTAGAATATGATTTTACGATATATGAGCCGTCCCGCGAGAAAACCAACATTATGGCCTTTGCGTAATGTATCGACCAGATCAGCCTGCGCAGTCCACGCATACTGATCCGCCGACATATTCCGTCTCAGGGGGATAGAGGTATAGAGTAGTTATTCCTGAAACAGAAAATCCACAGGAGGCGAAAAGTGTCTATCCGGGTAAGCCTGTGCGGCATGCTTAGGCTGATCCGGGTCGACACTTTACGCAATGTTCACAATGTTGGTTTTCTCGCGAGACGGCTCATATACGTCTATATCAGGGGTTCTATTCCGGCAGTAATTAACAATCAATTGATACAGTTTACCTACCTAGGTGATTCAATTATCAGTTCACACCAGTTTTCATCTGTCAAATTTTCCGTTGGTGCAAGAAGAATGAAGCATATCTGATTGACTTTTAAACAGAACAGTTGTCTGGAGTAGCCTATTGACGCGTGAAAAGGAAAACACGTTAGGTGAGCTGGCTCCCGTGATATAACACAAACCCCGTTGAAAATGGAATTTATCTTCATTTAATCAATCAATCAACCATTCATTCTCTGACAGGATCCACAAAAAGTCCAACTGATGTTTCATTGAGCAAGGGGTGGCAGAGTTTGCATGATAAAGTTGTTTCTGCTAAATTCCAAACTGAGGTAGACGGAACGGTACGTATTGTCCTGCCATATCATTCCTACCTACAACAAGTCTGCAGCAGTTGACACTGAAAAATATCATACAGAACTAATGGAGAATCTCTATACATAAAAGTTTAATTATTGAATATAATCAAAAACATTCTGACGAAAGGAAATATTGCTCATAACAGTTATATCTTTATAGGAACATAGTTGTAAAATTGCCTGTTTCGCATTAGAAAACTGGTCCAATACACTGACCAATGTGTCAGACTGCGCGGATTGATCTGTATCTACACTAGTAAAAAATGCCTTACAACTGAACGCTGCTCAGATTAATTTTAATTTCAGTGGCTCCATCAGAAACTGTAATGGAATCTAGACTAGTGGATTTACAATATCGGCATTGAATTACTTTACATCTGTCTTTCTATATCAGCTCTCCGTTCCTGAACACCATTCCGGGTTCAGAGTGATGTCTTGGTAGATGCAAATTGTATATAATGTCAATGAAAGTGGATGATCTGATACCCATGTTGTAACTTTCGAACCGCCAAAAAGTTATTGTTTAAAAATCAAAATGCGGTAACTTGTTTGCATATCAGCCCGAAAATGGATTTTATTCGACATCACTTGCCCAAAAGAAAGAAATCGAAAGACAGTTTATGTTAGCATATATGAATTCCATGATTTAAAAAATGAAATGTATTTCTAAGCTGTCAACATGACTTCATCACGCGCGACATGCACGGACAAATTAAAGCTGTATGTGCAAACTTTCTTCATGTGTCATTCACATATCGATAGAAATGGTGCATCCTGAAAAACACTACAGAGTAAAAAGTACCACCGACCGATCTATAAGTACCTTCGGATAAACCTTCGCATCAACAACTTCTACAACCTGCTCATTGGATATTCCCACTTATTGAGAATTTGAAAAAATAAAAAGCACGGCATGTATTTGTTCACATATGTTATGGAAACATAATATATTTAGTTGTTTTGAGGCAGCTGTGACTGTATAAAGCTATGCAAGACTGACCTTAACATTTTGATTATTTTGTATTAACGTAGTTTACTGTCAAATAATATCCAGGCACAGTGTAAATATTCTTTTGCTTATAAAATGAAACATGTTAATTTTAAAAGTATTGTATAAATTATTACAAACAAGGTAAAACAAGGTAAAAACAAATATGCCACCGTTTTTTATTTCTAGTAACCAGAAAATGTAGATTGTTTATTCTTTGCTTTTATATTTTTATTGGAATTTCAATATAGTTTTCATTGTTATGCTGCGTTCTTTTGATTTTGATATAGCATGCATTGTGATTAATGCATCAATGAATGTGTAAACTATGCAACGACCTCTGTGAAATACCGCCAGTCAAATAACAGTTTTTGCGATAGACCCGCATTCTGTGTATACAATACTGTGAATTCAACTGAAATATTATTCAATTAACGGACATAACAAGGTCTTCTTGTGAAGTGTATGTGATAACAAAATTTGATCGGTAAACCCTTGTCCTAATGTATTCCGTGATATGCACTTAGCCCCTTGCTGGCTGCACTTTGAGTGCTTTGATTATACATTGTGGGCATGTCGGTAAATCTGAGAGTGGTTTGGAATTCTAAAAAAACAGTCATTTTAAAACGTTTCTGTGTCTTTATTGTTTCTTTATTGTTTCAGGTATACACAGCGTCATCTATTTTCAGCACGGGGGACATTCGTAAACCATCTAGTAAGTTCATAATGCAAAACAACCCTTTTCCGTATGAGGTCAATAGGGATAGGGATTTTATATGGGATTGCCCGGCCGAAATGGCCGAAACGCCCACAACTTACGGTAATATCCGAGCCCTGTGCAGCAACACTACCAAACATCGAAGAACAAATCTGGTTATTTTGGGTATTATTGCGTCATCGGATTCGCCGACATTAAAGATTACCATTGGGTACATTTAGAGGGCCTACAGTACGTGATATTTGAGTGAATATGTATTTACGTCTACATAACAGGTTAGTGATGATTTTGATTAGCCTCTCAGACACGGCTGATATTAAGTATGATTGAGAGAGCGAGAGACAGAGAAAAGTTTGTGAACGAGTGTGAAAGAATTCAGTCAGTTCCTAAGTGGATAAAGTTACATGTTGACATTTCTGAACTCACGATCCCTGGATTGTAAGCGTTCAACGCTACTGACTAAGCAATCACTATTTGGATATTTGTTTATTTCAGAACTAGATATCAGCGAGTTTCAAGTCCACAGAAATGCACATGTCGTCGGCGTTGGAATTGCAGCTCAATCCGGCATATCAACAGTCGAAGAATGTGCTCAGTTATGTATATACCGATCTTATGGGATCTGCAACACCTTCAGCTATTGTTACGGGGCTGGTAGTTGCACTCTGTTCGGGACGCGCGTAGATTCGAATCCCAGTGGTATCACATATGATTCAAAATGTGATAGTTATATGAGTTAGTTTCATTTGAAAATAATATAAAGAATTAAGATTGATCACATTCTGATAAACCTTTTCTAGCTTACAGACGCACACTGGCGCATCTGTAGCACTCGTCTTTTGAAAACATTGAGGCAAAAGAAAACATTGCTAATGATGAGCACTTTCTTCATTTGCCACAATGTTTTCAACTCTATTCAATAGTTATACTTTTAGTTTATTGTTTGTTTGTCATTGAGGTAAATGTGAAATGGTTAATCGTTCACTAAGTGCTATAGCTTAGATTAGTTTGTTTTATAGGTTTTAATAATTTTACATTCTATTCAAATTTATAGTTGAAATTATTGTGGAAAAGGGACAAATTTGTTTTTGTAATTTGTACCCTGAACCAAAGGGACTCATGTATGAATGTCAAGGTCCTGTGTTCACCAAACATTCTGAACATTGATCAGAAGGTCTGCGAAAACCAGCATTAAGACCTGTACAATATGTATAGATCTAAACTAACCAGTAAAACCAGCATTAAGACCTTTACAATCTGTATAGATCTAAACCAACAAGTTAAACAAGTTTTTCGTTAATTATTCATAGATTTGTATTTAGCATGGATGCGTATGCAGGTATTTTGCCACTCGTGTACTAAGTAAGTGACCTCTCGTTAAATACAAAACACTCAAGAGCATACGTTCTGTGTCAGATGAACACCAAGCTTCCAAAATATCCATATGAGTCGTCCAGCGAGAAAACCATCAGTATGGCCTCTGCGTAATGTATCGACCCAGATCAGCCTGCACAGTCAACGCAGACTGATCCAGGCCGACACATTCCGTCTCAGGGGATAGGTATAGAGTTAATCTTTATTAAACAGAAAATCCACAGGAGGCGAAAAGTGTCTATCCGAGTAAGCCTGCAGGGCATGCTTAGGAAGATCCGGGTCTATACTTTACGCAGAGTCCACAATGTTGGTTTTCTCGCGGGACGGCTCAATTATGTTTTACTATTAATGTATCGAACAATGAAGTTAGGGATATTGAACGCTTATCCTGCTGAATTCATATAACCGGTATCATCATCCGGATTGTTTTAGGCAAGTAATATAACTTGAAAACACTTATACATTTTAAATATTTGGTGAATATATACCTATCTAAATTTTCATTGCATCTCATGAGACTTGATCCTATATCATTGTTTATTTTTTTACTGGAGCGCATGGTCAAACTTTAAAAAACCTTGATACATTCTGGAAGCCGTACTCTTTATCCAATATTCATCAGATGTCATCAGTACATTCAAATTCATCCAGCATCCGTCATATGTCATCGGTACATCCATCTTCAGGCTGTATTCATCAGATATCACCGATACATCCATCTTCGTCCAGTACTCATCATATGTCATCAGTACATCCATCGTCATTAGATGTCATCAGTACATCTATCTTCGTCAAGTACTCATCAGATGTCATCAGTACATCCATCGTCATTAAATGTCATCAGTACATCCATCGTCATTAGATGTCATCAGTACATCTATCTTACTCAGATGTTATCAGTACATCCAGTACTCATCATATGTCATCAGTACATCCATCTTCGTCCAGTATTCATCAGATGTCATCTACATCCATCGTCATTAGATGTCATCAGTACATCTATCTTCATCGAATGTTATCAGTACATTCAGTATTCATCAGATGTCATCAGTACATCCATCTTCATCAGATGTCATCAGTACATCCATCGTCATTAGATGTCATCAGTACATCCAGTATTCATCCGATGTCATCAGTACATCCATCTTCATCAGATGTCACCAGTACATCCATTTTCATCAGATGTCATCAGTACATCCATCTTCACCCAGTATTCATCAGATGTCATCAGTACATCCATCTTCATCAGATGTCATCAGTACATCCATCTTCACCCAGTATTCATCAGATGTCATCAGTACATCCATCTTCGTCAGATGTCATCAGTACATCCATCTTCATCCAGTATTCATCAGATATCATCAGTACATCCATTCTCATTAGATGTCATCAGTACATCTATCTTCATCAGATGTCATCAGTACATCCATCTTCATCCATTATTCATTAGTAGGCATCAGTACATCCACCTTCACCCAGTATTCATCAGATGTCATCAGTACATCCATATTCATCCAGTATTCATCAGATGTCATCAGTACATACATCTTCATTAGATGTCATCAGTACATCTATCTTCATCAGATGTCATCAGTACATCCATCTTCATCCAGTATTCATTAGTAGGCATCAGTGCATCCATCTTCATCCAGTATTAATTATAAGTCATCAGTACATCCATCTTCGTCAAGTATTCATCAGATGTCATCGGTACATCCATCTTGGTCTAGTATTCATCAGATGTCATCAGTACATACATCTTCATTAGATGTCATCAGTACATCTATCTTCATTAGATGTCATCAGTGCATCCATCTTCATCCAGTATTCATTAGTATGCATCAGTGCATCCATCTTCATCCAGTATTATTTATATGTCATCAGTACATCCATCTTCGTCAAGTATTCATCAGATGTCATCGGTACATCGATCTTCGTCCAGTATTCATCAGATGCCACCAGTATATCCATCGTCATAAGATGTCATCAGTACATACATCTTCATTAGATGTAATCGGTACATCCATCTTCAGCCAGTATTCATCAGTACATCCATCTTCATCCAGTATTCATTAGATGTCATCAGTACATCCATCTACATCTGATGCATCAGTACATCCATCTTTATCAGATGTCATCAGTACATCCATCTTCATCCATTATTCATTAGATGTCATCAGTACATCCATCTTCATCCAGTATTCATTAGATGTAATCAGTACATCCATCTTCATCCAGTATTCATCAAATTTCATCAGTACATCCATCTTCTCCCAGTATTCATTAGATGTCATCAGTACATCCATCTTTATCCAGTATTCATTAGATGTCATCAGTACATCCATCTTCATCCAGTATTCATCAAATGTCATCTGTACACCTATCTTCACCCAGTAGTCATTAGATGTCATCAGTACATTCATCTTCATTAGATGTCATCAGTACATCCATCTTCATCCAGTATTCATAAGATGTCATCAGTACATCCATCTTTATCCAGTATTCATTTGATATCATCAGTACATCCATCTTTATCCAGTATTCATTAGATGATATCAGTACATCCACCTCCATCAGATATCATCAGTACATCCATCTTCATCAGATGTCATCAGTACATCCATCTTCACCCAGTATTTATGAGATGTCATCAGTACATCCATCTTCATCCAGTATTCATTAGATGTCATCAGTACATCCATCTTCATCCAGTATTCATTAGATGTCATCAGTTCATCCATCTTCATCCAGTATTCATTAGATGTCATCAGTACATCCACCTCAATCAGATGTCATCAGTACATCCATCTTTATCAGATGTCATCAGTACATCCATCTCCATCCAGTATTCATTAGATGTCATCAGTACATCATCTGCACCCAGTATTCATTAGATGTCATCAGTACATCTATCTTTATCAGATGTCATCAGAATATCCATCTTCATCCAATAGTCAGCAGATGTCTTCAGTAGATCCATCTTTACCAAGTATTCATCAGATGTCATCAGTACATCCATATTCATCAGATTTTATCAGTACATCCATCTTCACCCAGTATTCATTATATGTCATTAGTACATCTATCTTTATAAGATGTCATCAGTACATCCATATTAGATGTCATCAGTACATCCATATTAGATGTCATCAGTACATCCATATTAGATGTCATCAGTACATCCATCTTCATCAGATGTCATCAGTATATCCATCTTCATCCAATATTCAGCAGATGTCTTCAGTACATCCATCTTCACCCAGTATTCATCAGATGTGATCAGTACATATATCTTCATCAGATTTTATCAATACACCCATCTTCACCCAGTATTCATCAGATGTCATCAGTACATCCATCTTCATCCAGTATTCATCAGATGTCATCAGTACATCCATCTTCATCCAGTATTCATCAGATGCCATCAGTACATCCATTTTCATTAGATGTCATCAGTACATCCATCTTCATTAGATGTCATCCGTACATCCATCTTCATTAGATGTCATCGGTACATCCATCTTTATAAGATGTCATCAGTACAGCCATCTTCATCAGATGTCATCAGTACAGCCATCTTCATCAGATGTCATCAGTACAGCCATCTTCATTAGATGTCATCAGTACATCCATCTTTATTAGATGTCATCAGTACAGCCATCTTCATCAGATGTCATCAGTACATCCATCTTTATTAGATGTCATCAGTACATCCATCTTCATCAGATGTCATCAGTACATCCAACTTTACACAGTATTCATCAGATGTCATCAGTACATCCATCTTCATCAGATGTCATCAGTACAGCCATCTTCATCAGATGTCATCAGTACATCCATCTTCACCCAGTATTCATCAGATGTCATCAGTACATCCATCTTTATTAGATGTCATCAGTACATCCATCTTCATCCAGTATTCATCAGTACATCCATCTTCATCAGATGTCATCAGTACATCCATCTTCATCAGATGTCATCAGTACATCCATCTTCACTCAGTATTTATTAGATGTCATCAGTACATCATCTCCTTCATACAGTATTCATTAGATATCATCAGTACATCTATCTTTATCCAGTATTCATTAGATGTCATCAGTACATCTACCTTCATCCAGTATTCATTAGATGTCATCAGTACACCCACCTTCATTCAGTATTCAGTATATGTCATCAGTACATCCATCTTCATCATTACATCCATTTTTATCAGATGTCATCAGAACATCCATCTTTTTCCAGTATTCATCAGATGTCATCAGTATATCTACCTTCATCCAGTATTCATTAGATATCATCAGTATATCTATCTTTATCCAGTATGCATTAGATGTCATAAGTACATCCCCCTTCTTCAGATGTCTTAAGTTCATCCACTTCCATCAGATGTCTTCATTACATCCATCTTCATTCAGTTTTCATCAGATGTCATCAGTACATCCATCTACATCAGATGTCATCAGTAAATCCATCTTTATCAGATGTCATCATTACATCCATCTTTATCAGATGTCATCATTACATCCATCTTCATTATATTTCATCATAACATCCACCTTCATCAGATGTCTTCAGTACATCCGCCTTCACCAGACGGCATCATTACATCAATCTTCATCCAGTATTCAGCAGATGTCATCAGTACATACATCTTCATCAGATGTCAGCCGTACATTCATCTTCATCCATTATTCATCAGATGTCTTCAGTACATACATCTTCATCAAATATTCATCAGATGTCATCAGTTCATTCATCTTCATTCAGTTTTCAATAGATGACATCAGTACATCCATATCCATCAGATGTCATCAGTAGATTTATCTTCATCTACTATTTATCAGATGTCATCAGTACATACATCTTCATCAGATGTCATCAGTACATCCATCTTCATCCAGTATTCATCAGATGTCATCAGTACATCCATCTTCACTCAGTATTTATTAGATGTCATCAGTACATCCATCTTCACTCAGTATTCATTAGATGTCATCAGTACATACATCTTCATCAGATGTCATCAGTACATCCATCTTCATCCAGTATTCATCAGATGTCATCAGTACATGCATCTTCACTCAGTATTCATTAGATGTCATCAGTACATCATCTCCATCAGATGTCATCAGTACACCCATCTTCATCCAGTATTCATTATATGTCATCAGTACATCCATCTCCATCAGATGTCATCAGTAGATTTATCTTCATCTAGTATTCATCAGATGTCATCAGTACATACATCTTTATCAGATGTCATCAGTACATCCATCTTCATCAGATGTCATCAGTACATCCATCTTCACCCAGTATTCATTTAGATGTCATCAGTACATCCATCTTCATCCAGTATTCATTTGATGTCATTAGTACATCCATCTTCACCAAGTATCCATTAGATTTCATCAGTACATCATCTCCATCAGATGTCATCAGTACATACATCTTCATCAAGTATTCATCAGGTGTCATCAGTTCATTCATCTTCATCAATTCTCGCTTTGATAAGAAATTGGGTTATGTTTGGTTTAAAACTAGGTCTCGAGGTCAAGTCTTAGGAAAACCTTTTAAACAATTATATGATTTTATTTCTCATCTAAACAGCATGAAACTTTGTGTTACAATTTATTTGTATCACATCTTAGTCACCCTTTAAACATAATCGCTTCAGATTAAGAATAAGATCATAATGTCAAATCTTAGAAAAAACATGTCAATGCTTTTAACAATTGCATATTTTATCTGACCTAATTGTAGGGTTGTGGGAGTATTTGCCCAAGTTTAGCTTCAAAAATTATTAAACTTCGTTTTTAGGAATAAGCTCACTATGTCAATAGGTCTATTCAGGGCCATTGTGTTTTCAAAAGTCGTCTGCTGCAGATGTGTCGAAATGCGTCTATAAGTGGGAAAGGGTTAAGACCAAACATTGCCAGATGCGGATGATACTCGTGTCATTGTGTAACAAAAAATGTTGATCAGAATTTTAAAGTTTTATTTTCGATCATCTTAACACAGGACCTGTTTAAAACATTGTTCTGTTTCTAAATCCAGAACATACTTCAATTTCTGATGCGATGTGTTCGTCTAAGATGTAGAATATAGAACGAATATATAATGCTTATTGGAATCGAACACCCGCATATTTGTCTTCAAATGTGTTTCAGGAAATCACAAATCGGACTACTTCAGCAAGCCAGAAACATTCGTTTCCCTAGAACGAGCGGTTATTTATCAGGGCATTAATTCAGCAGAAGTATGCGCCAAGTTGTGCGATGACTATGGAGGATTTGATTGCCAATCGTTCGATGTTTGCCCACAGACCTCCACGTGCTACCTCGGAAAGACGCATTTCTTTGACGAATACATATCGAACATTTATACGAAAAATTGCACCTATTACAGTAGTAAGTTTGTTTGGGACTTTGTACGGTACCGCTGACAACCGTAGTTCAGTTATGTCGCGACGCCGGTACATTTATTCGTAATCTCTGGGTGACTGCCCGGTACTAGGCTAGGAAAATATGCGTTGATTATGATTGCTTTATGAATATGTTGTCTGAGACATACACTCTGTAATTCTTGGCTTTATATGCAATGTATATAGTTTGATATCAGCCCGAAATATCACTGAAAACACTGTGGAAACATGAGAAATTGCTCAATAAGAGCATTTTCTTTTTAAAAAGAAATCCCCCAGTGTATTTGTATATGATTAAGCCTAACAAAATGATGATGAGCTGTAATAAAAAAAATCTGTTATCTCGATCACATGATCCTATAGCGAAATGTTCTCCTACACTTTCGTCCTATTTAGTAATAATCATTGTCGAAAGTGTACACTATGACGTATACCACAGGACCGGCAGCCTCATGAATGTAAATGGATGGCAATCTGCGACAGTGTAGATCCAGTTAATTCAGCGCACCCACACGGTCCGATCTGGCTCAGCAAAGTCCGATTCATAGACATAAAAGCTTTCAATAATGTTCTTAAACCCGAATCGATGTAGTTCTTTAAGCAATACTACGCTGGTAGATCGTGTTTACACAAATCTGGGACAAAATGTCTACGGACAATATGCCACAGGACATAATGTCGACGGACAAATTGCCATAGGACATAATGTCCACGAACAAAATGAAATGCCACAGGACATAATGTCCACGGACAAAATGCCACAATGTGAAAAGTGGACAAAAAGCCACATTTGTGTTTTATATATTTTATGTACATAGATAGTTGAGAGCATGTATCAACACAAAAGTGATAGATTATGAACTGTTTCACTCAAATACTGTTGCCACTTGTGGTGTGCTGCTTTAACATTATAATTCACAATAAAATGTTTTCGAAATAAACTGTGGCATTTTTGGCCACTTGTGGTGTGCTGCTTTAACATTATAATTCACAATAAAATGTTTTCGAAATAAACTGTGGCATTTTTGGCCACTTGTGGTGTGCTGCTTTAACATTATAATTCACAATAAAATGTATTCGAAATAAACTGTGGCATTTTGTCCCCTATTCATATTGTGGCATTTTGTCCGTGGACATGATGTCCTGTGGCATTTTGTCCGTGGACATTATGTCCGGATACCTGTTTACACATGTGGATTTTTTACGTTAAGCTTTGTTTACCTGGACTGTTTAAAGTTTTTGAATGCCTTATATAGGCCTACACGTATGTTTATCAATAACTGTAAATATCACTCTAATCAGAAAATGTGTGACTTAGAAATCTGGATTTTTTTTTATAAAATTAAAATAAGAATGTTTTAAGTAAGATTGGCAATGGCTCATATATCGTCATATCGTATACTTTCAGAAAATTACACCAAAACCTTCAGCGTATTAAATAATGCAGAATTTATGGATACGGTAAATCGAATCAACCATACTATTTCTGCTGATCAATGCGCTTTACTGTGTCTTCAAGAGAAAGGATTTAATTGTCGAAGCTTCAGCTATTGTCCATCCGCCACGGAATGCGCACTCAGTGTGTTATCGGCGAACAATCCAAGCAAGCTGAAATTGAGCGACAGTTGTAATCTTTATAAACGTAGGTCACATTCTTAGTTCAGTACATGAAAACGAATATGCCACATGTATTTTACGGCCAGTTACATACGACACCCTATCACATGAAACAAAATGCATAATTGCTCTGCAAATACGGTCGAGATCAAGTTAAGACCATTACTTTTCAAGTGGAAATGAAAGTATAAAACCAGTTTGTCGGAGATTTAGTGTAATTGTTGGTACTCAAAGCCAAATACAAAGCTGTTAACATGTGTTCAATGTTGGTTAATGACTAGCGTGGTTTCAGAACAAGAATGCTTTTAATTGCCAGATACTCCATTTCGCAAACTATTGCATTTGAGTAGATACTTTGTAAGCGCTAGTATGCATTTAAATTGACCATTTCTCAAGATACAAACGATTTCTGTAAAAGACTCCTTTTGAAAATATTTTAGCAAAAGGAAATTGCTCATAATGAGCCACAATTGCCACAATGTTTACAGTATATGAACTACATCACTCAAAAACCGACCTTCGATGGGGTTTATTATTAAATCGAATGTAATTACAACAAATTTAATCGTCGTATAGTCTGGTTTTAGGCATAGCTTGTACGACAAGACGTCAGAGAGCAGGACCTTTTCTGACCAGAATGCGCAGAAGCACAGGCTGATCTGATATCGCAAAGTTCAGAGTGTTAGTTTTAGTTTTCGTGTAATCCACCAATATGTGAGAAAACACCATTCCTCTTTTCAGGCTTGAATGCCAATCAAGAAAGCTCAGACAGTTGTCAAACTACAACACAAAGTACATCGATAAATACTCAACCACCATCTACTCCAGCTACATCCAATCACCAAAGTCATAATGTGACAACGAATACACCGAATACTTCTCCAATGTCAACGAATGGACCAACTTATTCAACAGTATATAATTCAAAATCCGCGGTGCCGCATCTGACATCCAGATCTAGAATTAATCAAAGTACTAGTATTACAAAGGCAAACCCGATTATTTCAAAAATCACCCAAGGACTTCGAAGTTCAACAGCAACTCAATCGAATATCACTTCAATATCAACGCAACCAAGTACAGCATCGGAAGCCACAAAGCACGAGGTTCAGTCGAATCCAACTCAAGAAGGTTTCAGTTCAAAACCAACCAAACTCCCAAACACTGTTGACTGTGATCAATGTACTCATACCATGCCTACCACGTCTCAAAAGTCATCTGGAAACGGATGTCCCCCAATCAGCAGTTACCAAACAGCAAACCAGCAATCGAATAGTAACAGTTTTTCCGGAGGTAAGTCGGATACCATGTGCTTTACTTCACTTCTATACGAGCCAGTCCATACGAATGGTACAATTTGGCATATGACATAGACATAGATTTTATTTACGTATACATAGACATAGATTTGATTTACGTATACATAGACATAGATTTTATTTACGTATACATAGACATAGATTTTATTTACGTATACATAGACATAGATTTTATTTACGTATACATAGACATGCATTTTATAATAAAAACAAATAAAGATATAATTAATTTCATGGTCATTTAAAAAAAGAGAGAAAAAAACACACCTTTTTGTTTGGGGGGGGGGGGGGGGTATATGTGCCTCGTGTATGATCAGAATTCACAAAAGTTGTCAGAATCATCTAACACTCTTGTGTAAGTAATATGTGTACAGTGCAGATCTTGATCATACTATGCGGGTGTAATGCTGATCCGGATCTACACTGTCAATCAAAAACAACTTGTACCTGTTAGCATATTCAGCTCTTTAATCTAGGAAAAGCAGCCAGTTGCTTGGAAAGTATGTTGTGTGGAGTACTGGTGTGAGAAAGCCACGAAACACTTGTGTGGGTGAACTGGCCGCCGTGGTATGACTGAAAAATGTTGAACACGGCGTTAAACCCAAATCAATCAATCAATCTTTAATCGTGTTTTTATAAGGCAACATAACTAAATTAGACAGAAGTCTTCTTTCTTAGTATTGGGATACACATGTCTATACTAGTAGTGATTCTTTCAAGTGTTATAAAAGGCTTCGCATCAATTGTGAGTAGTACAATACCGAAGTTAGTTGTCAACAATTTTGGCATTTTTAAATTCGTTCAATATACAGAGAAATAAACAGCATTAACTGAATAAGGAAACATATCTAGCATGCATCTTTTAGTTTGATTACGGTTTGAAGTTCATAATAATTCCTGAAACTGTTCATCACAAAGTCAATGATGATGATGGATAACGAAGCAACATAATTAACTTAAATCCGTTGTTAATCAACTGCGAACACCAACTGTAACGCGTTTGCGACCAGAGTAGATCCAGATACTTATCTATTATTAATCATTTGCCATTTATAGTCGCGCTTTGAACACACTTTGGCAAAAAGGAAAAATGCTCATAATGATAATTTCTCCTTTTGACAAAGTGTTTTCAACTCTGTTCATTAATTCATCTAATTTGTGGCTGCTGCAGATTTGTTATATGTGTGTTTAAGTAATATTTCGGTCATGACTGATGCCTTTATCATTTGTAGGTACAGTTGCCGGTGTAGCAATGTCAATGCTATTGGTAGGAGTTATCCTTGGCGGTGTAGCAGTTTATTATGTGACTTTAAGAATTTGGCGACGATCAGGGGATGAAATGACCATATCGTTCGTGAACAAAAGAGGAAATGAATAACACATTAGATAGCCCTCAGCAAAGTGAATCTACCATTTCAGTTTCAATATCTTTACTGCTCAAGATTTGTATACCCAGAACAATAATATGAGTTTCATAGAAATAAGCATTACAGACGGTGAAACAAAATGTCATATACATATAAATAAAGGATAACCCTCTTTTGTGTTATTGTCTACAAACAAACTAAAAAATATATCTCTGAACTGAATACACAAATATATAGATCAGCATAATTTTCAACATTGTTTTTTTAAAATTAGTTTATATAGAGATGGATGTATGAAATAGTTATATAGAGATGGATGTATGAAATAGTTATATAGAGATGGATGTATGAAATAGTTATATAGAGATGGATGTATGAAATAGTTATATAGAGATGGATGTATGAAATAATTATGTAGAGATGGATGTATGAAATAGTTATATAGAGATGGATGTATGAAATAGTTATATAGAGATGGATGTATGAAATAGTTATATAGAGATGGATGTATGAAATAGTTCTCATGTAATTCCTTGTGCTAATACGGATTTCCAGTCAAGCATTTGATGTCCCGTCATTCATTTTTCTCACAGTTTATGGGTACGCCCATTACAAGATTACATGTGAGCCAGTGCATGAGAACATGTTTAAGTTTACATTTTTAACATTGTAGATTAAGATCATCTTGTATACTAATCAGTCGAAACAGAATATCTTTATTAGTTGGCAGAAACTTCGAACAAGCTTGTGTAAGTAATACGTGAACAGTGTATATATTGATTCCACTGCAAATGCACAGGCTGATCCGAATATATACTGTTCACAAAAGCCAATATGTACAAGTCCTTATGCACGTGTTCACATATGGTTTGCATTCTGAACCAAGTAACAAACAAAAACGATTCCGTTATGCTGAACGACGAGATTGAAAAGAGAGATAATTGTGATGAGACTTCGCAGAGTCACCTGCTGATCTAGATCTAGGTCGTAACGCCGCCCCGGAGGTCATGTCTTACGCTGTCAAATCGAATCGAGTTGCTATTTTATGACTCATTCCCAAATACTTTAAAGATCACAGGAACATGTAGTTTTCGAGTGATTGATTGCGATCACTCATCGTGTAATGTCATTCTGTCTGTTCGTAAAAATATTTTTCTCTGTAACCACTGGATCAATTTCAAAATATTTTAAAGAAATGTTCCTTATGGGAGTCTCTATATCATGACAGCCACATGCGGGACAAGTGGAACTTATTTACCTGCAATGCAAACTTAAGTAGTCTTCTCCCCTGAAATTCTTTGGCAGATTTCATAATTAATTTAAAAAATATTTATCGTACACGATAATCAAGTGATCATGACTTCTTGAAAACAAAATGACTACCAGGTAACAGGGATTGTTTTCCTTATATGGATTTTATTGCAAACATCGAAATGAGTAGCCGTCTTTGCTAACGCCATTACATTTGTTAAACAACGGTATGACTTGTAGTTTTGAGTTCGAAAATGTAGTTTTTGGCCTGGGGCTTTATTCCTGGTCATAGTAGTAATACCATTTTGTTCGGAGTTGGCAGCCTGCCAATGGCTGTTAACACCCAACAACGCATTTTAGGGTGAGACTGCGCGAGAAAAACCAGTTCATCATGGATTCAACACAACTGCATTTAAAAGGTTAAGATCTACTCCAAAAAAGATCAGTATAACGTTGTTGGAACATCAGTAAAAAAATTAAGGCGTGAGTACTCCAATATAAGTTTAACAAATGCTTTAGAAATGAATACGCCGAAAGGTCCAATATGGAAACTTATTAATTAGCGAAGTGGAACGGAAAAATACCACTATGTTCGAGTATTTTCAGTTTAAATAGAGTAATTTGCCATTATGAAACAAATCATCATGACTGATTTTACCATTAAGGTTTCGCATTTTACATATTTTTAATATTCTGCAATTACCTATTCCGTAATATGTTTAACAAAAAATTGCGAATATTCCCGGATAATTTCGATGAAAATAAATGATAAAACAAAGATGTCGCGTGACAAATGCAGTAACGGATTTACCGGAAAGCCCGTAGTGCCCGTGCGACGAAAGATAAATTGTAAACAAAGAAGTCGCGTGACGGGGCCCATGCGACCTTTCCAGTCCTGGTCATGTCATCAGTACTGAAACAGCAGGCGTTTCAGGAAGCTGCGGCTATCGGCAAAGTACCTACTATACAGGTTTATAAAGCCGATGTGCCTTATGTCTGCACGTAGAGATATGGATATCAACCTTTATGTTTTCAAAAGTCTTCTGCTGCAGATTCATATTGTTTTTTAAAAACATATTTATGAATGAAAAATGTAGCCTATCTAGTATAACTGAAACGCCAATCACAATTACCTTGCGATATGTTTGCGGGTCAGGCATCGAGTTACTTTAAACTCGGACTTAAAACCTCATCGCAAACTGATCGCACAATAATCGGTTGATGCCTGGCCGATGTCCGGCCGGGCATCACATATATCGGGCGAGCGCCAGGCCAAATTTGCCGCTAAGACCACGGCCGGTATTCGGACAGACTCAGGTAATGACCAAATATTAATTGCCTTAAATTTCGCCATTTGCGGTTTTAACCCTTTCCCACATGTATACCCTTTCTGAGCCTTTGAATCATTCATAGAGATTGTCTATGTTTTGTACTTGATAATTTCAAAGTCGTCTGCAGCGGATTTATTTCATAAGTGAAAGGGTTAAACCCTTATCCACTATGATGACCTACCGATACAAACCAATACAGATTGTCTGTATGTCAGCATTATTTGACACACATTAAACATTTTAAACAGGTCGTGTGTTCAATATAAATATTTAATTTGAAATTAATCATCTTAGTCTGATACGTCACTTTTCGTGAGCAGTTCAACTCTCAATCATCTCATTCGCTTAAAACAAGGACCCTGTCAGGTTAAACATCCTACATAATACTTAAATCTTCAAAAACAGATTATCTATATTACTAATTACAGATTAAACAAGACCTCATAACATCACCAATTTAATGCTGTGAATCATGGAATTTGTCTAATGTTTCTGGATTTAAATGTACATTTTCTTTACTTCTTCATGTGCAACAACATATTGCGGCTTCTTTGTTGCTTTGCATCAAACACTCGTTTTGTAGTTTTATTTACATTTCAACATATTTTAACAATGCAAATACAAATTATCGAAAGGAATATCGTTACATAAATTACACGGAACCTGCATGTTAAGTCTAACTTTTTGAATTGTCTTTCTTCGTTGAAAATTGTGCATGTATATACCTGTTTTTTGTGGCGATTGTGGCAAAAATAGCCACTGTACTATGACACAAGAAGAAGAATATATAGGGATATTTCAGCAGTACGTCAGGAATGCTTAATGCATAACGTTTACCGCCAAATAGTTCCATCAATTCGGCAGCCAGAGACATGGTTAACAATAATAATGTCAGTGATATTTTGGTACAAGATTGATACTAAGATTTTAGAATTATCGAACTAAGATGTAATTGAGTTAAAAAATGTAAACATTAGCCTTCTTAGTGTCTGGAGACAGAGAATATTATTGCGCGAGACATACGCACATTGCAGAGTGACGTAATATGCAGGTGCTTGTTAGGTTACCCGACGTTACCTCCATTGTAAATAGAGCGTGAATGGAACTTTTGATATAAAGGGAGGTAATCCAGAATTCATTACATTATTCTTAGATTATATGTTGAAAATAGTAAAAAAAAGCAGCTTTTCACTTGACCTTGCTCGTTGTAAAATCATGACAATAGTTAATCATGACGAAAGATGGTCTGCCAATACAATCGATTAGAAGAAGCAGGCATCACCTGCTTGTGCCGGGAATTCTCATACATTTAAACCTTCTAACAAAAGTAATAAACCGGTTAGCGTCTGTACTTAACATGTTCTTTTCTTACTTGAGCAAACCTGTTTTTAAAGACCATCCATGGAAAGAGAACACTCAGGTGGTCTGTAACCCTTTCCAACATACAACACATCTGCAGCAGATGACTTTGGGAACATCCAGGCATAATCACGGAAAAGCTCTATAAATGTAGGTAATTACTAAAAAGAATTGAAAACATTGTCGCAAAAGAAGAAATTGCTCGTTTTCAAAAGCTATAACCCTTTAATTAGTGAAATTTGTTTGATAGTATTTGTCTGATCTCTAACTGGAGCCTCCTAACCCAACCCAGGTGTTGTTAGTTCGAACCCTTGCACGGTCAACATTCTTTCCGACGTTTGACAAAGGTCACTGTGACAAGCGGCACTAGTCTTCCACCAAGGGGCTAACTTTCATTTATATATAAACAATATGTGTAAAGTTGAAAAGAATAAGATGAAAACTGTGGACTCTGTCATGTTCACAAGAATCAAGAGTGTTCAACGTAACACATATGTTGCCTTCAGGAAGTTAACCCTTTCCCACATACAGTATATCTGCAGCAGACGACTTTTAAAACATCTAGTAAGATTATGAAAAATCTCTGAAAATAAAGTAATAATTGCTGAAAAGAGTTGAAAACTATATGGTAAAAGGAGAAATTGTTCGTTTTGTAACAATGTTTTCAAAAGTTGTCTACTGCAGCGGCGTCAGAAAGCGTATATAAGTGGGAAAGGGTTAAATGATAAGGTCAAATTAGGCCACATACACCCACAGTGATGCTGCATGATTTACAGACAAATAGTCCCTAAAAAAAACTTTCTTTGCTAGAAATTAGTGTATACCTTGACCAGAATGCAGTGAATAACTGGCTTTGAGTTTGAATTCATTGTTAATATGTATAGGATGCACACTAGCAATGTTTGATTTTATCCTTTTTAGTATTTTGACTTTGTTTGAAAGTGAAAGTAGAGTATGTGAAAAAACAATTTTCTCCCAGCTCGATTTCATTCAACAGTAACCATCTTCGCGGGGTGAATTCTTTCTTGCATAAAACATGACCCCTTTGGATTATTTTAAAGCTAAGAGGTTATTCTTTTCAATGATAAGGGGTGTTCTACCTGTAAAAACTTAGAAATGGTGAATGTTTTGTGTAGTAGTCAGTACTGGTGTGAGAAAACCAGGAAACACATTATAGAATATAATGCTACAATATATTTATCAATAGGAGCAGATCTTCCTTTGCAAATTTGTTGATTGTTGGAAAGGGTTGTTAAGTAGCCTGCTGTTTATTAACTGCTCATAACCATTTTACTGTCTGAAATCACTTGTTATCGAGTCTGCTATTGGTGAGCTCGACATAAAGCAGTCACAATGGCGGTCCGGTGAGTGTGTCCGTGCGTCCATTAATCTGTCTGTCCGACCCGCAACTTAACCATGCATAATAGGATTTCTAAGAAAATTGGCACAAAAGTGCACCATGATGAGGTGGTGTGTCGTGTAGATTAAGGCCTGTACCTCGAATGTTAAGGTCACTCGTAGAGGTCAAAGGTCAAAATGAGTCTGTTTGATAGGACTGACTTCTCCGGCCCGGACATTGTCAACAGTTTAGGGGTTTGTTGAGACACTTTGCTTGTAAGAATCAACAGCTTTCATTTCATCTATTACGTTTTCCGGACCCATTAACTACTATGTCATCCCTAAGGTTTTAGAGGATGATATACTTAGGATGATCTTGGTCCTGTTGATTTTAATATCTGCTTGTGGATACATGTACTTGATATATGTACTTTTATTCTGACACAATTGGTATTTAAATTAAACCATGATGAAAATCCAGTACACGTCAGCCTCTCTATTGATATTTTAAAACATTGTGTTCAATTGTGAGTTTACAATTTGTGGTCACCTGAGCATTGTAATGTATATGTCCCATAGTTTAAGCTATGAACTTGTACTTTGGAATATTTGTACAAAGAGATGACTGGCTCACCTCAGTGCAACCATCACTGTACGTTCTAGTGCGAATTAGCAATCAATGCTGAAAGTGTAGCGCAATTGAGTTGGAGATCGAGCATAATTATAGATATGCCTATATTTGTATCAATTGAACATTTTGGCAAATAGAGAAATTGTTCATTATGAGCATTTTTGTGTTTGTTTTTGGTCACAATGTTTTCAAAGCAGTTTAAATTTTCTAGGGGAAAAATCCTAAATGTAAAGTAACTACATTGAACAGACCTGTTAGATATCAGACATCATTACAACCAACCATCAAACAAATGGATACTTAAGTTTTCTTTCCATTCTATGATAATTTAGTACTTTACTCTGATAAAAATATTAAAATTCAGAGAAAAGAGATGTTGCATCCGAGAAGTTTGTAGCATGATCTCCAGACAGTTGCAAACATAGGGAATGGAGGAACTTCTGTTTGATCGTTTTCTAAAATAGGTATGCTGCAGAGGCATACAAACTCACAGGGAAAGTTCATCCATTAGCAAAGATGTATTAAAGATGACCAAGTTGGACCGGTAACGTTCACCTCTATAACTGCATCAATACCTTTCTCATGCAGCTCCTTGAGTCAACAAGATTTTTCTTCAATTTTGCATGGTGAATTAATTCTTGATATATTTGTGTTGTGGTTTTACACCAATTTCAACATTATTTTAGTTACATCATGGTTACAGTTCACTTATTCATGCATCCTGGGTAAACAATCTAGGTTTTAAAATGTGAATTGTTCAAGGGCATCATGCCGGCCGTGACTGAAAATCAAACCCAAGACATGCAGTTTGAAATCTCCGACAATAACCACTCTGCCACGACGGATTCCTGTTTCGAAAGAGACATAATCTATTTTGAACAAAGCCCTGATGTCATCAGTTGAGAAAAAATATTCTGACACAGGGTTTCAACATGCTTAATTCGAAAATGTGGTCTCTAAAGTGTACATAATATTTTATTTTAATATGGCCTAGCGACCTGGTGATGAACATGTGATAACCCAAACAATTTAGCTTACATAAAACCAAGACAAACATTCTAATAAATTCCATCGTGCTTGAACTAACACGTAGGTCTATCGAATGCCAACTAGATTTTTCTTAAATTTGGTATGACCTTATTTTGAACACATCGAGACCCATTTAAAATGTAACTTACATATCACCAAGACAAACATTCTGGGAAACTACCATTATTCTACTGTCAAATGATGGAGCTTTACTCAAATTCACCCGCACCAGAGGGAACTTTTATTGGAAACCAATGGTCAATCTGGTCTCACAAGGGACATAAAGATATTGGATTTGTTTCCCCTGCTTGTTGCAATTCATATTTGGGGCACTGATTTGAGAACAAAAATAGACCTTTTCCGATGTGATAATCAACCTGTTGTTAACATGACTAGCAAGTCAGACATTGTCATGGTCTTAGTTAGAGCATTTTCACTACACTGTCTGGGACTGAGTATTGTTTTTAAAGCAGAATATTTACCAGGTAAAAATAATTGCATAACATATAGTTTGTTTCGTTTAGAGTTGGATAGATTTCGCTGTCTGGCTCCACAAGCAGAACAGGAGCCAAAGGCTGTCCCGCCAAAGCTTTGTGACATTTTCGAAGAGGACCTGCTAAATTACTTAGGGCCAGCTTCTCCATTAATACTAAGCATGTGTTTAGAAATGCCTTTTTTTTAATTTATGATTCAGCATGGCCTACATAATTTTTGGCAAGTTCCACTTAAACATCTGGATTACTTCATTGCCTTCATGTAAAGACAAGTGTAATCTAGAAAGGATTCGTCTGGCATGACGTCACTTCCGAATTTGTCACGTGAAAAAAAAAAAAAATTCGATTTCGCCTCGCGGCTGCGGTAAGTTTTAAGCCTTATAAAAGCATAAAAAGAGTATATTTTATTTTTCAATGATGAATGGAATTAATCCTTGCTTAATTTCTGATTCGTGCACTATTTACGACATGTTGAAACGGTTGCATGTCCACTTTAAACGATTAGTACACACTGAACTCATAATTCGGTCAATTTCCTCATCTGACCTGACCCGTTTTATAAAGCCGCATCTTTTCATACTGTTATTACGCATAGTAAAAATACAAAATGACCAGTCACATTATCTATTTTCGAAAGTATGCTGATGGCATCTTAATAATGTTTTACTAGTTAAATACCTACTTTTATTGCCAGAAATTGCCTTAGTTTACCTCATTTTCCAGTAAACAGAAATATAACCAGGGTAAATTTGAACAGTTTGCTACTTACCGGTTATTGTGGCGTAAGCATTCAATTGCTCCCTCCTCCTCATCAACATGAGACGAAAAGGTCTATCTAAATTATAGTAAGTGTACGCGAACTTAAATAGTATTAATGTATTATTCTATGCAATACCTTAGGAAGTATAATTTCGGACAGTAAAGACCAATACCAGCCCTTTTTCACGATCGTACAGAATAATTTAGGTTTAAATTGTTTGCAATTTATTTATCAGTTTTCAATATTGACTTGTCTTAGCATGTAGCCCCTATATCACATACACGATTTAAGAAATTGCGAACACGATTTAAGAAAAGTTGAACATTTGTGTTGATTCGTGCTCGACCTTGTGGTTTATGCAAATTTCTTAACCAAACACGACCCTCATACGACTGAACACGACACTCATACGATTGTCATAAGATATTCATACGATACAACACGATTTAACCTCATTTAACACGACCCCAATACGACTGTCATACGATCAAACACGACTGTCATACTACGCCCATACGACTTAACACGAATAAACACGACCGCCATATGATTAAATACGAATCATTACGATGTCCATACGACTACAAAGATAAACACGATCTCCATACGACTGAGCAAAACCTTCCTACGACATAATTTTGTTTATTTTGTTCACGTGGGTCATGTAGTATATAAGCTGCATTGGAACAGCATTTCTGTGTCAGTCTTCACCATGTTCAAAAACGAAAAAGACCTGCAAGAAGCAGCTTTGGAAGAGGAGGAAGTACTTCTGGTAGCTATGGCTTTGATAGTGAGGGGTAGGAGGCAGCGTAGGCGTCGCAGAGTGAGGAACAGGAAGAGATTCTGGATTTGACTATGGTTGTTGAGGAGACCTCTGTATGGGCAGTATGAACACCTAATGCAAGAATTGTATCGTGAAGATGAGAATACATTTACCAACTTCTTGCGTGTCACTACGGAGATGTTCATGGAACTAGTAGAACGCGTTGGTCCTCGTATTGAAAAAAGGACACCTTCTGGAGGAAAGCCCTAGATCCTGGGCTTCGCCTAGCTATAACACTGCGTTATATGGCCACTGGAGACTCCTACCGATCACTTAAATATGGTTTTAGAGTGGCTGCTAATACCATCTCTACGATTGTCTACGAAACATGTGAGGCTATTGCACAACAGTACATAGAATAGGTCATGCCGACACCAAAAACCCCAGAGACTTGGAAGGAGGTGGCTGATGAGTTTTCAACGAGAAGGAACCTTCATAACTCTCTTGGTGCAATAGATGGAAAACATGTAGCTATAAAATGTCCACGAAATTCAGGCTCTTTCTATTATAACTATAAGGGTTTCTACTATATCATACAGCCGAGGCCCGGTAGCTCAGTCGGTAGCGACGCGGGCTGTCAATACAGGGGTTGTGAGTTCGAATCCCGGCTCGGCCAACTTTCTTTACGACGATTGACAAAAGTCAATGCGACATGCGTCATTCGTCTTCCACTAATGGGCTAAGTCTATGTGGAAAAGCAGCCAGTTGCTTTGGAAGATTGTTGTGTGGAGTACTGGTGTTAGAAAACCATGAAATGCATGAGTAGGTGAACTGGCCGCCGTGATATGACTGAGAAATTGTTAAAAACGGCGTTAAACCCCAATCAATCAATCAATCAACTATATCATACTCCTTGCAATAGTTGACGCTGCATACAAGTTTCTTTATGTTGACATTGGGGCAAATGGTAGTTGCTCAGATGGTGGTGTCTTCAAGGACTGCGACGTCTATCAAGCACTGGACCAAGGCACTGCAGGTCTTCCAGAACCACAACCTCTTCAAAACGATGACCAACCCCTGCCTTTCGCAATTACAGGAGATGATGCCTTCGCTCTACGTCAATGGCTCATGAAACCCTTCCCGTTCAGGTGTATGACAAACGTAGATCGAATCTTCAACAACAGGTTGTCGACGGCAAGGCGAGTGATGGCATGGCTGTAGAATGAGCTTTCACTTTCAGGGGGTTTCCCACGTTCTCACTCAGTCACGTGATGGTCTCTTCCGGTCGTATGACAAACGTATGGCTTTCGTGTTCAGGTGTATGGGAGTCGTATGAAAGGCGTATGAAAGTCGTGTTGAATCGTGTTAAAACGTATGAAGGTCGTATGAGTTTGTTCCCATAATACCCGTAGTACTGATTTGTTTGTTTTATTGGGGTTTTACACCGCTTTCAACATTATTTCAGTTACGTAGTACTGGTATTTTACACAATAAACGCCTCCACTACGCCTCCACTACGACTCCATAACGCCTTCACTACGCCTCAACTGAGCGTCCACTACGCCTCCTCTCATGATAACAAAACTGACACTTTAAAGAAGCGACTATATGTCACTATATACATGTATTTAAATATCGCTGAGATACTGTTGAAAATTGGTAAAGCACATTTAAAACAAAACAGACAACCACCAAAGCAATACCATTTAAGGCATGATTCACAAAATAGGGTCCAAGAATGATTGGCAAATAGTGCAAGTTTTGGTCAGAATACACACGTGTGTCATAACTTGGTAGGGCTAGTGACTGGATGTAATTAAAGTGGATACCCAATATCAATGAGTATCAACAGATTATTTCGTAGCTCGGAGACTCGTGCATTCCACCCGAATAAGAACACGGATATGTATGTCCAGGTTGTTTCAGTCATTCGATGTACGCTAATGTATGGAGGAAGACTTCGCTTTCAACCTGGACAAGATAGCTGCCCTGCAGTCACATCAAATGCTATCTGATAACATTGTTTTTCTGGTTGCTCTTTAATTTCCCTTTCGAATAGATGACGACCCACTAATTAGTCCATGTGAGGCTCTGGGTATCTCTGAGTACATTCAATGATGCATATATGATGTATCAGAACGTTCTTGGGAAAAGGAGACGATTGGCTTAAGTGTACAGTGTGAATCCAGATCACCATGTGCATCAGTATCTATATTATTCACACATTAATGACATAAGTCTGTCCGAGGCTTCTGCTTCTTTATAGACTTTGATAAGACTGATCAATAGATCGACGGGCTGATAGGAACCTACACTGTTCAGAAATGTGTATCTTTCTCACGTGTTCATATGTTCTTTTCTTAACCCATTCCCACATACAGCAAACCTGCAGCAGACGACATTGAAAGTATGTTTGCGAAAACCTTGAAAATCTCTATAAATGAAGATATAATTACTGACAAAAGCAGAAAACATTATGGCAAATGGAGAAATTGTTCGTCTTGAGCAATTTCTCCCTTTGCCACAATGTTTTTAAAACTCGTATACTGCAGAGGCACTATAAAGCGTCTGTATGTGGGAAAGGGTTAAGCATTTTACACTTATGGCAGTATGAGAATATACAGTCAAACTTGTTGAAATGTGGCTGCTGAACACATGGGCTGCTTAATACAAGTCTAATAAAAAACATAATATTGTTTTGGGTAATCTTCAAGCGGCTGCTTAATACGAGTTGGCTATTTAATAGAGGTGACCGCTAACACAAGTTTAAACGTAGTTTGTGTTATAATTACCCGCACTCCATAACAACTTACACATGTTAGATAACGAAACTAACGTTAAAATACAACCCTCGAAGATGCTAACGACATCATAGCGAACACTTGACGATCATCGTTACGTTAACGACAGCATTGCGAACACTTGACGATAATCGTTACGTTAACGACAGCATAGCGCACACTTGACGATCATCGTTACGTTAACGACAGCATGGCGAACACTTGACGATCATCGTTACGTTAACGACATTATGGCGAACACTTGACGATCATCGTTACGTTAACGATAGCATAGCGAACACTTGACGATCATCGTTACGTTAACGACAGCACAGCGAACACTTGACGATCACCGTTACGTTAGCGACAGCACAGCGAACACTTGACGATCATCTTTACGTTAACGACAGCACAGCGAACACTTGACGATCATCGTAACGTTAACGACAGCACAGCGAACACTTGACGATCATCGTTACGTTAACGACAGCATGGCGAACACTTGACGATCATCGTTACGTTAACGACAGCATAGCGAACACTTGACGATCATAGTTACGTTAACGACAGCATAGCAAACACTTGACGATCATCGTTACGTTAACGACAGCATAGCGCACACTTGACGATCATCGTTACGTTAACGACAACATGGCGAACACTTGACGATCATCGTTACGTTAACGACATTATGGTGAACACTTGACGATCATCGTTACGTTAACGATAGCATAGCGAACACTTGACGATCATCGTTACGTTACCGACAGCACAGCAAACACTTGACGATCACCGTTACGTTAACGACAGCACAGCGAACACTTGACGATCACCGTAACGTTAACGAAAGCACAGCGAACACTTGACGATCATCTTTACGTTAACGACAGCACAGCGAACACTTGACGATCATCCTTACGTTAACGACAGCACAGCGAACACTTGACGATCATCGTTACGTTAACGACAGCATGGCGAACACTTGACGATCATCGTTACGTTAACGACAGCATAGCGAACACTTGACGATCATCGTTACGTTAACGACAGCATAGCGAACACTTGACGATCATCCTTACGTTAACGACAGCATAGCGAACACTTGACGATCATCGTTACGTTAACGACAGCATGGCGAACACTTGACGATCATCGTTACGTTAACGACAGCATAGCGAACACTTGACGATCATCGTTACGTTAACGACAGCATAGCGAACACTTGACGATCATCGTTACGTTAACGACAGCATAGCGAACACTTGACGATCATCGTTACGTTAACGACAGCATGGCTAACACTTGACGATCATCGTCACGTTAACGACATTATGGCGAACACTTGACGATCATCGTTACGTTAACGATAGCATAGCGAACACTTGACGATCATCGTTACGTTACCGACAGCACAGCGAACACTTGACGATCACCGTTACGTTAACGACAGCACAGCGAACACTTGACGATCATCGTTACGTTAACGACAGCATAGCGAACACTTGACGATCACCGTTACGTTAACGACAGCACAGCGAACACTTGACGATCATCGTTACGTTAACGACAGCACAGCGAACACTTGGCGATCATAGTTACGTTAACGACAGCACAACGAACACTTGACGATCATCGTTACGTTAACGACAGCACAACGAACACTTGACGATCATCGTTACGTTAACGACAGCATAGCGAACACTTGACGATCATCGTTACGTTAACGACAGCATAGCGAACACTTGACGATCATCATTACGTTAACGACAGCATAGCGAACACTTGACGATCATCGTTACGTTAACGACATGCACAACGTTTTGGATACTTACCCCACGTCGTCCAATACAAGAAGAATCAACTTATGTTGTAAAATGTTGTAAAAACTGTGTGTGAACAAACTGTTAAACCTTAAGTTTAACATTACCAAATTTAACAGTAAATCCTATCCAACATACTATAAATATCTAGCAGACGATTTTCAAAAAATGGAAATTCGGGTCATGAATCTGTCACTGGAAGCATATAAATGCTAAACTTCTTTCTACCTCTTAACCTCTTCCCACATACCATTCATTATGCATCAGACGAGTTTGAAAAACTATGTAAAACCTCTTTAAAGGAAAATCTGTTCATTGATTAAATGTGAGTATTTTCTTCTTTGCCTCTAGTCCGAGAGTCACAGATTCTGTGTGATGGGAAGTGGAAAATGAGAGATAACTCCTGTTTGGTTCCTTTCTTTTATTATTTAAACTGACTTTGGAGGAATCGATTTGGAAAATCAAAGTGAAATAAAGGAGACTTTTGAATGGTGTGTTATGACTCTTTCATCAACATTTCATTCACACAATTGTAATGTTGGGTATATTACCAGTACTACTAGTCCGTTTATCATTCAACTAGCATATCAGTCGTAACGCTGCATCATAACCATCTGGAACGCCAAGTGAGGTAAACGATCACTTCAACTTATAAAGTATGTTGGTATGAATCCTGCTCCGCGTTCAATAGGAACTGTAACCGAAACGTGTTACACGTAATGTCCGTCCGTTTCAGTATTATGAATACGCCTTAATGAAACGAAGTAGTATTTCACATTTGAAAAAATAACGTTAATTGTCTATTGAACGCTTTCATGTCTTGCGTTCAGTGGGCATTCATGCCCTGCGTTATGCACGCATTCATGCACTGTTTGATGTACACACTCATATCCTGCGTTATGCACGCATGCATGCCCTGTATTCTGTACACACTCATGCCCTGCGCTATGTACGCATTCATGCCCTGTATTATGTATACACTCATGTCTTTCGTTATGTACGCATTCATGCCCTGCGTTATACACGCATGCATGCCCTGTGTTCTATACACACTCATACCCTGCGTTCTGTGTGCATTAATGCCCTGCGTTATGTACGCATTCATGCCTTGTGTTATGTACACAGGAAGACATGCCCTGCGTTCTGTACGCATTCATGTCATGCGTTTTCTACGCTTTAATGCCCTGCGTTATGTACGCACTCATGCCCTCCATTATGTACGCATTCATGTCCTACGTTATGCTCGTACTCAAGACATGCGGTATGTACGCACTCATGCCCTCCGTTCTGTACGTACTTATGTCCTTCGTTATGTACACACTTATGTCCTGCGTTCTCTACGTACACATGTCCTCCTTTATCTACGCGCTCATGCCCTGCGTTATCTACGCACTCATGGCCTGCGTTCTCTACGCACTCATGATCTGTGTTCTATACGCACTCATGCCCTGTGTTCTCTACGCACTCATGTCCTGGGTTATCTACGCACACATGCCCTGGGTTCTCTATTCACATATTCTAAACGCATGCATGTCCTCTGTTCTTTACGCACACATATCCTTTGTTCTGTACGCACTCACTCCTCCATTATGTACGCATTCATGACCTCCGTTATGTACACACTTATTTCCTGCGTGCTGAACGTACTTATTCCCTTCGTTCTGTACGTACTCTTTCCCTGCGTACTGTACGTACTCATTCCCTTCGTTCTGTGCGCATTCATGTCCTACGTTATGTTCGCGATCAAGACATGCGGTCTGTACGCACTCATGCTCTCCGTTCTGTATGTACTTATGTCCTTCGTTATGTACGCACTCATGTCCTGCGTTCTCTACGTACACATTACCTCCTTTCTCTACAAACTCATGCCCTGCGTTCTCTACGTACTCATGGCCTGCGTTCTATACGCACTTATGATATGTGTTCTATACGCACTCATGCCCTGTGTACTCTACGCACTCATGCCATGCGTTCTATATGCACTCATGGCTTGCGTTCTATACGCACTCAATATATGTGTCCTATACACATTCATGTCCTCCGTTCTGTACTTACTCATATCCTTCGTTCTGTACGCAATCCTGCCCTGTGTTCTCTACGCACACATGCCCTGGGTTATTTACGCACTCTTGCTCTGGGTTCTCTATTTACATATTCTAAACGCATTCATGTCCTCTGTTCTTAACGCACAAATATCCTGCGTTATGTATGCACTCACTCCTCCCTTATGTACGCATTCATGCCCTCCGTTCTGTACACACTTATTCCCTGCGTACTATACGCACTCATTCCCTGCGTTCTGTATGTACTCTTGCCCTGCGTCCATGCGTATTCATGCCTTGCGTTCAATAGGTACTGAAATGCTACCAAGTTGGTTAACTCTTTACCACATGCATACGTTTTCTGACGCTTCTGTATGAGACGACTTTTGAAGACATTCTGGCAAAAAATAAAGTTGTGCATGATGTACATTTTTTCTTTTTGATTTTCACAGAGTTTTCAACTCGTTAAAATAATTATACTTTCATTTTCAGTTATTTTTTTTCATTTTGCCAAGATACTTTCAAATCGTCTGCTGAAGTTGTGTTGTCTGTGGGAAGGTAAAGAGATGGGACAAACAGTAGTTTATTAACGTCAGTCCTTCTCAATGAAGATGTACATGTATGTGTGTGAGTGATAGAGATAGGAACACATTCGGCTAACTTAAGATACAGAGAGATATAGGCCACGTTAGACAAAAATGGGGTCATTAGCGCGTCATCGTTTTTACAAAATCCTTTACACAATCAATAATGTTGATAATATTTCCCACGTCTTGCTGTGTCTCTGAGACTGTAATATATGCGGGCAACGAAATCTCTTGTGAAATAGTGAAAAAGTGCATTCCGTACAGTCCAATCAGAGGTTGTATTGTTAGCGCATGTGATACGCTCCCGTTTTGAGATGATGCAGCACTGCGATAGTGTGACCCGTCCGCATCATATACATTGGTCCAGAGTCTAAACCGTACTGGCTGGGTAGTGTCGTTGGATTCAGACTGACTAAGTTTTCTTTTGTTCCGTCCTGAAATAATAATTGTATCTGCATATATGGTAAGTAGCCTTTAAATATATCTGTCAGCTTCATTTCATTGTTTTACTTGTATAAAATTTAATATTTTGTTAATGTATTATCATTGCAAAAACGGGAAATTATAGATATATAACTATAATCGTAACCAATATGGCGTAACGTCTCCTTCTTGTATCCTACCTTAACGCCCCTTTTTTCATAGATGTTTCGAGTGTTAGAATAATAATCGAATGTTAAGGTATCTCTTCAAACTACTTGAAAACAACTAGGTATATGTTGGAATTGATTTTAAAAACAGTTGTAATAATTTCCTGAACTTATTTGTTATCTACTGTTTAAAACACTCGATCGTGAAGCGTTTCGATATTTCACATATTTGTATCGTTCACATGTGTACAATTTATAAAGCAAGCATTGTTCCCAATGTACCTTTACATAACGCTTAAATGCTGTGTTTGCGGATTGTCGTATTTTAAACACAATCAGAACATTTATTTATCTTCATGAATTTTGTTTACTCGCATTTCATCGCATTCAGAGAGAATATTTGAAAAACAATCTTTGTTTCACTAAATAACATTTTAAATACCTGATAAACTACAATGGAGAATGTAATACATCCTTAAACATTTACCTCATACAGACGGTTGTTGAGGCCTCTGCAGCAGACTACTTTTGAAAACCTAGTATCAAAAGATAAAATTGCACAAAACGAACAGTTTCTCCTTCGCCACAATACTTTCATTCAATAATAACACTTTTATTGATAGAAATCGTTCATTTTGCTTTGGTGGTTTTAAACTGATCTGCTACAACTTTATTTGTTTGAAAGAGTTTATTCACAAGTGCTTATTGCTACACATGTTCTCAATAAAAGTGGTTTTATTCTGTATACAATTGCTAAGTATACACAAGCTTTACGGAATGGAAGGAACACTGAATTGTTTATATTGTATCATACATTCATAGCAGTTCGTTTATCGAATGGAAACCGGAAGAGCTCAAAGTGTGAAGAAAAAATCCAAAATGGCTAAATAAACTTCAAATGGAAAACATATGTAGAATGTCTCTTGAAGAACGATGATGTAACGACGCGGAACAGCCTCAGCATACCGCGCAGGCTAATCCGGGCAGACATTTCGCCTCCTTTTGATTTTCTGTTTCGGGAATCATTATTCTATACCTCTATCCATCTGAGACGGAATGTGTAGGCCCTGATCTGGGTCGATACATTACGCAGAGGCCGTCATAATGGTTTTATTAAGGGACGGACCATATATGGTCATGATAAGTCAACGATAACCCGTTCCCACATACACCTAATCAGCAGACGAGTTTTGAAACATCTATACATAGACATTGAAACTCTTTACAAATGATAGTGTAACTATCGAATAGAATTGAAAACATTGTGCCAAAAGGAGAAATTGCTCATTATGAGCAATTTCTTCTTTTGCTTATATGTTTTTAAATTCTACGGATGATTTAAAAGGCGTCTGGATGTCGGAAAAAGTTTAAGCTTTTTTGGTCAGGTATTTCATTATAATGGAGAATATTGGCGTTTTTCGGTGGTTTATCCAGGTACATTTCCCCCCAGATGAACACCAAAAAGTTAAAATTTGCACTAGTGACTATGTAACGAAAGAAAGCAGCTCCTTTTGGGTGATCAGGAAGAGATCCATATGTCGATCTTACATCGAATCAAACACTTCTTCCTTACCCCCGGGAACTTAATCGATCTTACATCGTATCAAACACTTCTTCTTTACCCCCGGGAACTTAATCGATCTTACATCGTATCAAACACTTTTTCTTTACCCCCGGGAACTTAATCGATCTTACATCGAATCAAACACTTCTTCCTTACCCCCGGGAACTTAATCGATCTTACATCGTATCAAACACTTCTTTTTTACCCCCGGGAACTTAATCGATCTTACATCGTATCAAACACTTCTTCTTTACCCCCGGGAACTTAATCGATATTACGTCGTATCAAACACCGCTTCTTTACCCCCGGGAACTTAATCGATCTAACAGCGTATCAAACACTTCTTCTTTACCCCCGGGAACTTAATCGATCTAACAGCGTATCAAACACTTCTTCTTTACCCCCAGGAACTTAATCGATCTTACATCGTATCAAACACCTCTTCTTTACCCCCGGGAACTTAATCGATCTTACATCGTATCAAACACCTCTTCTTTACCCCCGGGAACTTAACCAACTGATGACATATACAGACTATATGAGCCGTCCCGTGAGAAAACCAACAGTTTGGCTCATATACTGACAGGATTAATAGTGATATTTATAAGAAAGAATGAGTTTATCAGAATATAACGTATGTTATTTTTTAACAATTCACTGAAAGGCATGTACTTTATATGAGCATCTCGACTATTATAAACACGGATAATAAGCTACTGAAATTGATTGAAGGGACCAATTTGTGCCCCACAAATTAAGGTTTCAGTCGTCGATGTGCATACAACTGATAACATTATCACGAATATTTGATAACTTAATCATAATTATAACAGTTAAATATTGATAAGATACTTCAAACATTTATGAAACTCACTCTTATCGTTCGCTTTACGACGAGCTTGGCTGTATGAAGAAGTTAAATTTATTTCACACATTTGAAAACAATTCAAACGACTCTCAATATACAGTTATGTCTAAATAACATGCAGGCATATCTTTTGTAAAAATGGTCAAATACACAAACGCAGAGTATTTTAAATAACCTAGTCAAAATATTTTTGAAATTCTTAGTCATGTTTTTCTCCTATCTGACAAACTTCAACACAAAGTCTGTTTTTAATATTTTTTATTGAATGCTACACAATTCATGTCTTTTTGTAACACAATAATTTTATTTGGATTAATGACAACCTTTTAATCATGTACAGGATGTTCTCTAAAGTACACAACCATCTTACCTTTTTAAATAATGTTAACAATTTGAAAGTCAAAACAGAAATTTTGGATAAAACAAAACAGCGAATCTGCCAGAAATTCAGCCTGTTAAAAGAAAACATTTTATTTAGTTTGTTTCTTCTCATGCCCCAAATATGACATCATTTCTGTTATCGATGAACACATCTGAAGGCATGAAAAGGCTTTGATCTCTGTCAGGTAGAAGTTTAGTTTGCCTAAGAAAGATTATGTCATGTGAATGTTAGTTAAATATTTAACATTGTCAAGTTTGTTGTTATATTACTTTTTGATATTTTCCAATGTAAATCAATGCTCATCATGTTTGTGCATTTACTATTAATAATTAAAACCAAGGGTGCACTGATTATGGTTATATTTTTTAAATTTTGACAAAAAGTAGGTCATAGAAATGGCTGCTTTCTCTGTCAAACCCTACAATGCAATGTAAAAAAAAAAAATACGAATTGAAGGCAAATAAATTGAATTTAACGTAAATTGGCAGTAATTGTTTGTGTTTGCTAAATTAAGTGAAAATATATAGATTAAAGTCTTAACGTCACCGAAACCTGACAGTCAAGGATATGCCGTGTATGTTATGTCACATTAATGGACGTGTAGTTAACACGACCTTGATCAAAGCTATCTGTACGTTACACATATGCGTGATTCATTGTGACATGTAAGTATGATGTTTATTTCAGTCCGTTTGTTGGACTGTTTAAAAATAGTCCTGACAATTATTAACCCGTTTGATTGTTCGAAATAAGACTCCGCCCAAATACACACGATATTTGTTGTCTATTCGCAACTGATACAATTCATATTTGTTCCTTAAAAAAGGTAGAACGATACAAATATGATTTGACCTTTGCATTGGAAAATGTACAAGCTGGCATTTTTTAACAGTAAATATCCAGATCATCCACACATTCTGATCAAGATCTATATTGTTCGCATATTACGTATGCAATTTTGTTCGAAGATTCTTTCAAACTGTTGGATTATGTTTACTCTTTAAGCGCCAAAGGCTATATCGAGGTTTTTGCAAACAATACAGATTCAGGTGAGTCAGCTCGTAACGAACTGTCTCACCTGAAATCAGCATTGTAAGCCTTTTAGTTATACAAATATTATTACATGAAAAATAGAATCGGCGCTGAAAGAGTTACACCTACAATGTTCAGAACGTACCAACTTGTACCTTTTCTCAAGCACTGGCTCAGTTACCTTCCATACAATGTAGGTTATAGCCTTTCAGGTTTATCGTAAACTCATCTCATATGAACCGGCCGACGAGAAAACCAACATTGCGGACTCTGCGTCAAGTATCGAACCGGATCAGCTTAAGCATGCTAACCCGGACAGACACTTTTCGCGTCCTGTAGATTTTCTGTCTCAGAAATCATTACTCTTTACCTCTATCCCCAAGAGACGGAATTTGTCGGCTCGGATTAGACTGCGCGGACTGCACAGAGACCATAATGTTGGTTTTCTCACGGAACAGCTCATATGCAAAATGTTCTCATTTTACTTTCAGGCGTTCCGGCTAGTTCTGCTGTTCTGTGTGGCAGTCGGGATTCACTGTCAAGTATCGCCTACTGCATATCCAGCAACGTGTGCTAAACCAAATACTACTACTCTAAGCTCTCTCTGTAAGTTTGCAATATAATGGATTTGTTTATTAACTATTTTCCACAGACAAGAGAGCTGCAGGAGAACAATTTGCAATTTATTTATCCATAATTCTGTATAAGGGAATGTATCGTTATTGAAAATAGTTGAACACGTTGTGGCAAAAGGAGAACATTGTTATTGTGGGTAATTTCTCAAATTCTCTCAATATTTTCGTCTTTGCAGATACGTCAAAATGTGTATGTATGATGGTTAGGGTTAAGACATATTCCGCTGGATTTCTGGAAACTTTATCATAATCCTTGGTTACGACAAACAATTATATCCCTTCGGTAGTGTAGTGGTAGAGCGTCCGATTTTGGTGTGTGATGTCACGGTCTCTATCTCCGACAGGGTCATACCAAATACATTAAACATGGTAGTTAATCTTTCCCTCCTCGGCGCTCAGATTTCATACTTAGCGTTAGGACGAACTCGCTTGTTGGCAAGATAAATGGACCAGTAGTACTAGCAACTTGCCCAGGAAACGCCGGGATATGACTAAAAGAAATGTTGAAAGCGGGATGAACTACAATACAAACAAAACAAAAACAACATGTTGTTATATGAATAAAGAACAATGGAGACCAGGAGTAGACTGCACGAACGGCATGTGTAGCGGAATAGGGGATCTAGCTGGGTTTAAAATAAAATATAATCCATGGAAAAAAAAAAAACATGAACGAAGTGTTTATATTCCCATTATTTGACTTCCATGACTTTTCACTAATTTATTTTCATTGCTAAGAATTGTTTTTAACAAATTGTATGATCTAAAACAGCATTAAACAACTGCGTTCGATGGAATGAATCAATTGACTTATTGTTGCGAAAAACAAAACGTATTCAAAAGTGTGTATGTTTATTAATATTATCAATAGTATGAGCCCTGGATAAGAATAGTATTCAATATCCCCAAATCCTTATATGACCCTCAAACCCTATGGTGTGGGGACTCAAACAATTCGCCTGATTAAGACGTTTCGTTTGCGAACCCCCATCATAGGGTAAAATTGAGACATAAAGGTTATTGTTGGGTAAAGACCTGTTTACTCCTCCTTATGTAGTCCTCTGATCGAATGATAACTTTATGTGGCAAGACATCATAAATATTGTGTATAGTGTTTTATTTTACTTTGTAATTTCTTCACAGTACCTGCAGGCACAGCAATTCCACCGTTCCCCTACATTCCGGACACCTTTCAGACGAGGGTTGAGGCCAACATTATCGACAAGGGGTTTTCTATGATTGCGGAAGAATATTACGACTATGCTAATAACAGGGCCGCATTACGCCTGATACAAAATAATTCCCTCGAATACATGGTATTCGATTATAAGAATAATCAGATTCTTAATGTTCTTAGTGAGTACCTTATTTTAGTTTGTACTTTACAATCGTTCTCTGAATAGATGTGTGTCCCAATAAATAATATCCATTCAATAATGTTGTTTAAGTGTTGAATAATACAAATAACAGACAGTAACTTGATAGAAGTTCAATAAAACAGTCGAATTGCTTAGCCTAGAATAAGTGAGGATTAGTTTCCAAAAAACGGTCGTAATGATTAAAGAAGCCCATCGTTATTGTATTTATTTCAAATAACACTTGCTTGTTTAGCATGGTCACGAATAAAAGGATACCATTTAGAAACCACTCGGTGTGCGTTGTGTAGCCCATCAGTTGCTACATCGAATGATCGTCCCGAATTTTGATCCGTCTCTTCGTTTTCTTAATATTTGAGTTGCCGTAAGGGGTACCATTTCCGCGGAAAACACAGACACGTCAAAACTAAATATATCGACACAAAAAGAAATGGTTTCCTATTAGCTAATCGCTGATTGGCTTAAAATCCGGACACGACCAAATATCGACCAACCAGAGAGCATTTCACATAGCCATTATAACTTCCGTTTCCCGTACTTTTACACGAGGAGAAGAAATATTCAAGTGAATTTGACGCTGTTCTCGCGACAACTCAATAGCTTGTTTCATTATTCGTGCGGTGTCGTGAGAGTAGAGACAAGAGAGAACCATCGTCACAGTATGCTTGTTTCATTGGAAGTACATGTACTTTATGAAGTGCAAGTAGATTATTTGTTACCTGTCCTCATTATTTCATGGATATGAAATATTGGCCATATTTCAAAATTGAATATAATGCTTAACCAGATAATGATTTTTAGTTAATTTGCTTAGAACGGTAGGACTCGTAAATAACTTATAATCAAAGCACTGACAGTGCTGAAAGCAAGGGGCTAACTACAGATCACGGTCAATGATTTACCGATTACAAAAGTTAATAATGTTTACCCGAAATAGGTAGCAACTATACCCATACTAGCATAATTTCATTTAAACAAGACATAAAGCTTAGCAATAAGTTGGATCAAAGCCCAAGATCAAGGTCACAAGTATACTCACACGAAAAAGAAAGTGTGCACTTGGTTAGAGGGATTTTTTCTTTATACTTATAGAAGCAAAATATAGGCAAATTTGATATCAAAATGTGCAAAAATGTATTGGCTATACGATGTTTTACTTTTAATTGAAATTTGATAATTATCAGAACATTGTTTTACGTGTGAATAACGTAGGGGTGAAAAGTAAAAGTTGCATATTTGTAATGTTTTTTAACTGCTTTTTTGTCTTTAGATATTTGTTAAGTTACGTGACAATTTATCAGTATCTGTTGTGGCCTCCTCGTCTACGGATCAACGCAAGTATTCTAGATCGTTATTTTCTTCACTCATGATGATAAATCCGTATATCTAAACTTTGTAACAAAAAAGTTATGCCCAATTTTAAAGTGCACACTTTCTTTTTTGTGTGAGTATATATAAATCTGGTATGCCATACAACATAACCATGCATAACGAAGTATGAACGAGAAGAGTGTTTAGAATGACTGGTGGATAATGACTGATACATCTCATCAAATGTTTCAGACGGAAGTTGCTACGCCACTGATCTTGCAATAGACCCAAACAACTTGCTATTTGGTTTGAAGTCGGCGTTGTCCGGTATACCACATATTTATACTACGTCGAATGCTTTGCATTTTGCGAAGGCCAATGGACTTGTGAGTACATCTTTATCAACTTTTATACTCGAGAAATGGAGGACACAATTATCTGTTTAACAAAGGATAAACCTGCAGCAGACGACTTTGAAGACATTTTAGGGCAACATATAAGTGTTTTATATTAATGAAACTATAGTTATTTAATAAAGTTTTTCTAACATTCTGGCAAAATTCGTCTACTGATGAAATGGATGTGAATATACATCTGCATGTAGATAAAGGTTTATAATGGTCGTTGCATGACAACATCTAATGTAGGGTTTATCATTTTGACATGTAGATATGACATATATCAATAGAACAGCCATAATCGATTGATCAAAAGCAGGAAGAGAACAAACAGTTTTCATCCTACGCATTTTGTTCAGCTGTAATCTTCTCTCCAAATGACAGGTTTTTTATACGGTATGTCCTTAGTTCTGGATTTACCTGTCCACTACCATTACACTATCGCGACAAACATACTCCATTTAAACACGGTAGATCAAGCAACACGCTATATAGACAACTAGAGTGAACCTAATCTTTTTAACTCAAACGTAGATTGCTTCTTTAACCCTTTCCCTCATACGACAATTCTGACATGACGACTTTGAACGTTTTTTGTCAAAACATAGAAAATCTCCATAATTGAATGGATAACCTATGACAAAAAGTGGAAAACATTGTGGTAAAAGGAGAAATTGCACGTTTTGTGCAATTTCTTCTTTTGTCACTATGTTTTCAAAAAGCCGTCTGCTGCAGAGGCGTCAGAAAGCGTCTATATGAGGGAAAGGGTTAATTATGTATTGTGATTCCCAACATTAAGCTGTACTAGTCCGCTGTAGATGTTACGAAAAGGTCATATATATTTACTAACTAACGCACTAATGCCATACGTATTGTTGTTTTCGGATACTCAGCAAGTCGCCATTGTTGGTTTGTGCCAGTCGTACGTATTAACTTTATTGTACCGGGTACCACGCTATATATATGTTTTCCATGACGACATATGATATTTTAGATAACTTATTTTGTATTTGTCATTTACAGACATACATGGGTCCATCAACCATTAGGGGTATCCCGGCAGATCATTGGCAATCGTGTATGGCATGGCCTGCATTAGCCTCAAACTTCACACTGGACTACTATTTTACCCGTAAGGAGTCTATATGTTTTACTATGTAGCATTTGTTTAATACACACATCTAAATAAGGCAACTGGACTTAAGATAAAACTTCCAGAGATACATGAATACACCAATATGAGCCATCCCCGAGAAAACCAACAGTATGGCATCTGCGTAATGTATCGATTCATATCAGCCTGTGCAGTCAGCGGAGACTGATCCGGGCCGACATATTCCGTCTCAGGGGGATAGATTTATAAAGTAATGGTTCCTGAAACAGAAAATCGACAGGAGGCGAAAAGTGTCTTTACGGGTAAGCCTGCACGGCATGCTTAGGCTGATCCGGTCGATACTTAACGCAGAGTCCACAATGTTGGTTTTTCTCGCGGGACGGCTCATATAATGGTTGGTTCTTCATATAGGACAAAGATAATATCATACATAAGTTGTTATACAAATCATGTTATTATTCGTGAATGATGATCCTTGTTCGTTTCCATTAGTAATTACTTTACTTATGGACAAATCACCCTGGGCTTGCGAAACATGCGTGTTCGTGTATGGAGCCAATGATGACCCCGTCTCGTTAATACATATTCCTGATGCATCGTTTATATTTGCAGAAAACAATGGTTCGTGGCTGGAACCCGATTTGTCTTCGGTTGTACCCTTGATGGCGGAGGTTCACGGTGTACAGAATCTCGGTTCGGCGCGTCAATTCCACCACATTTACAATTATTTCGACTTCAGAAACCACGTGTGGGGGGATGATACGGTGTTCGAGGTTTGATATTGCCATTTTTGAATAGCCAAGCCGCGTCTAGCGATCGTAGATTTAAATGCATTTGGTAATAGTGAAAACTTAGGCGAGCCTGTGTGCACTAATCAGAGCTGTCACTGATTATATAAATGCACTTTAGTCTTAAATGCATCAATTGGCAAAATTCCAGAAGTGATGTCCTTTAAATTTGACTCCAATTTACCAACATATGATCCATTTACGGAGAGTCATTTACTCCTCGGACGCGGCTTGACTTAATGAAGTTAGTTTCCTCGTTGACATAACACCCTGACATAACTTAATAGTTCAGACAATGACGTTATACCTTTGTGAAATTAAGTCAGTATTTTCAAAATCATATAGGAAATACATGGCTCCAAATTTAAAAGTATTTAGGAGAGGATATTGAGAGGATGCTTCCTGTGAAGTTTCATCCCAATTTGCCAAGTGGTAAGGGGGGAGAAGTCGTTTGAAGCAAAAAATTAAAAAACTCAATATGACAGAAAATGAGATAAACATATATTTTGAATAATTAAAGAATTTGTTTGATAAACAGTTGAAGACATTGTATTCAATAGAATTCTTCATATTTCTATTTGTTGTACAAAAGTCTTTAGCCTACTAAGACATATGAGCCGTTCCACGAGAAAACAAACAGTATTGACTCTGATAATGCGACTCTGTCCGGGTGAGCCTGCACGGTATGCTTAGGTTGATCCGGGTAGTCTCCACAATGGAACGGCTCATATATTTCGATGTCCTGGTGTCGAATCATTTTCCAAAAGTCGAATAGAAATAAAACAGTTTAATATTCTTAATAAAACAGAAGTGTTATCGCAGTGTTTAAATAACTCACCTCGTACATCAGAATAACAGAATACCATGACGACGTTCCCCATTTTTCTCCTTAAAGACACCACCGGGCATGCCATGTGCTAATCGAAAACAGACGAGACCAGTTCCAACCTTGGGTCCAAGATATTCATACAGAGAAGAAATCATCCGAAATCAAGCCGTCTCGCAAGTCGACGTAAGTATGGCCGCATCACACGAAAACAGATATTCATGACATTGTAACTAGCGAATATCCAGATCAGCATGCATCTAACTACACACAATCTGACCAGAATCTTCATTGCTTGCAATACAGCCTCTAGAGAACAGCTTAGATCGAATAAACAATTTTATAAAAATGCTGCTGTATATTCTATCTTAAGTATTGTTCTACTCCTACATGCGACTGTAAACACAGCTGCCATTTGGTTCCTTTAGGGAATTTTCGCTATTCTCCTCGGGTTAGTCATGAAATTCGACAGTCTTTAATCATTTTCCAACAAGGGGCTTAGTGTAAGTGGAAAAGTCAGCTGGTTGCCACCAAAGAAAATATGAGTGGAATACTGGCACATTCATATGCAAGAAGACATTTTTATATTAGCTTGAAGTTGCTTTAAAACGGCTTCGATCGCATTTGTGTGACCTTGTCCTGCGATAATAGATAAACATATGTGTACAGTCCAGACGCAGATGATTATGTGTAATCGCGCAGTCAAACCAGAGCCTTCACTGTCCGCTTTTATGATGTATAGACCTAAAGTCAACTTCAAATGTTGTAAAAGCGAGACAAATCTGTTTTATATATTTATAGTCACTGGTTCCATACACACGTGTTCATATGTTCTATGTGCTCTGAGTCCATGTTAGAAGTTATCGGCCTTTATTATCACATTATTTGCTAAGTTGGTGTTTTGGCATAACTCAATCTCATTAAAACTATATGAGCCGTCCCACGAGAAAAACCAACATTATAGCCTCTGCGTAATGTATCGATCCAGATCAGCCTGCGCAGTCCGCTCAGACTGATCCGGGCCAACACATTCCGTCTCAGGGGGATAGAGGTATAGAGTAATGATTCCTGAAACAGAAAATCCACAGGAAGCAAAAAGTGTCTATCCGGGTTAGCCTGAGCGGCATGCTTAGGCTTATCACGGTCGATGCTTTACGCACATTCCACAATGTTGGTTTTCTCGCGGCTCATATGATGTCTCTGATTGGTCAGAAACAAATTCAATCTCGAAATCGACTAATCAGCCATATTTTATTACAGAGTTAATTTCTGATCCTATAAACAATTTTAGGAATTTTATAGTTTCGGTCCTCTACGACGGGGTTCACGAATTGTTTATTTTATTCTAGGTTTGGTATGACTTCCACGATAAGTTGATGAGGTTTGACTACAGGCCTCCCTACTCTTCTTACCCATATTATACAACGAACCCAGTCACAGAGGTCCACGATTATACAACCGGTACTGCATCGTTTTTTACTATTGTAAACGGCTGAATCTAATTTCTTGGTATTGATTAGTTCTGAAACAAATCAATGGAGTACTTAGAACATGAGTAGACTGCTAGAATGTGCAGAATGTGCAAGCTGATCTTGGTCTATATATTTCGCGAAAGCATTCTGAAATGAACTGTAACGGCTTTTGAAAAAATGTGGCTGAAAATAGTGTACAGCGGGATGAGGGTTTACGGACACGGTTTGAAATTATCATTAATGAACTTCCGTCTGTACGTACATATTTTAACGGGTCTGAAATTGAGCCCAGTTATCAGAAAACTGCTCGCCATAGGTTTAGAAGTTATCGGCAATTTTGATCACAGTATTTGCTTAGTCGGTGTTTTGGCATAACTCAATCTCATTTAAACCAGACCTAAACTTCGTTTCAGTAGCAATCGCTCGAATATATCTTATGACTGCCTATGACAGGACATCTCAGATTGACATTTGCTTAAGCCTATCAAATTGGCATCTACTAGATTGTTGGGTATCAACAGGGAAGATAACCTGTAGACATACAAGAGATAAAGAAACAGTTATGGCCGATTGTTTCGATTGTATAGTAACGGATCGTTTGTTGTATCGTGCGATTTCATTGGACAACAAAAACCGAGCACGTCTTGAAAAGTTAAATTATTAAAAACAATTTGAGACGACCTTTTATGCGGTGTCGTCAGATCCAATTTGCACTAAGCGATGATTTGCACTAAGCGATGTATTTTGGTCTGTTTTGAATGAGATTGATCACACCAATTCCCTTGCGCTCCACGATGCATGTACGACTAGATTGCACTAAGTGATGTATTTTGGTCTGTTTTGAATGAGATTGATCATACCAATTCCATTGCGCTCCACGATGCATGTACAACTAGCAGGGGCGTAGCTCCCTTTAGGCACTAACGGCCCGTGCCTACAATTTTTTTCTAAAAATGCCCCAAAATGCAGCTGCAGCGATACACATCTGCGTAATGTATCGACCAGATCAGCCTACGTTATCCGCGCAGACTGATCCGGCCGACACATTCCGTCTGAGGGGGGATAAATAGAGTAGTGATTCCTAAGACAGAAAATCCACAGGAGGCGAAAAGTGAATATCCAGGTCGATAATTTACGCAGAGTCCACAATGTTGATTTTCTCACGAGACGGCCTACACATTGATTATCGCCAAGCTACGCCCCTGACTAGATTGCCAACACTAACATGCGGATTGACCAGAGCGGTTGCGCAGCACAGACAGATCTTAACCTCATCCATAGCAATATCCTAAAGTTAGGTAATAGGGTGATGTGATGTATTTCCGCGTCGAATTAAATGTTTGATTATTTATCACAGGTATTGCTTACGCCATCGACCGAGGAAACGGAAACTGCACCACCTTACCAATCCAAAACACCACCTTCGATGCTTCCGTTAATGTGTCGTCATCAAAGGGGTCGGCCCAATTCTACATCCAAATGAAGACGCCTTCACAATTGTTTTATTTGGACAATACAACCTATACATACGAAGGAACTGTACGTACCGTGTATAGTCTACATCCATTATATGATGTCGTGTTTTCATACAAAACGTATGCACAATTCACAACATAAGAATATGGCGTTATATCGTCAATTGAATACATTAAACACTTCATTCCAAATTGAATATTGTTTCTGATAGTAATTTCAAACTGAATTAAGGATGGCTTAAATAGCATCTGGTCGCACATTTCTCTTCTTAAACAAAATATATGCAAATAAAGAATAAAGGTACTTATTCCAGTGACCTATCTATTGATTTCAAACTGAATTTTGTGTACAAGATAATTTCCCTTTACATGTTCAAAACCTTTGACACGTATCGGTATTCACACCATGATAATTGTTTAAAGTGGACTATTCCATGTACACAAGCGGGCGTCTCCATTTCTCATGTAACAAGAGTTTTGGCATATTTTTATAACTTAAAGGCAAACAATGCTGATTTCAGGTGAGACAGCTCGTTACGAGCTGACTCACCTGAATCTGCATTGTTTGCAAAAACCTCAAAATTGCCTTTGGCGCTGAAAGAGTTAAGAAGTTGAAGACACCCGTTCCCAATTCTAGACGAATTTTGTCGCATTTGAAACCGACGACTTTAAATGCGTGGTGTGAAAAGCAGAAATTGCAAATTGTGAATATTTTTTTTTTTTATCACAACGTTTTCAATTATATTAAAGTTTAAGAGAGTATACACACGTTCGCGTTAATTATTTTAAAGTCGATTTCTGCAGATTTGTTGTATGTGTGAAAGCGTCTAACATAAAACGCATGGAGACAAAAATGATAGTGCAAAGACAGTAGATTCATGTTTGATTTAATCCTTTCTATCATACAACAAATTTGCAGCAGACATCTTTGCAAACATATTTGTTAAAACGTGAAAACTCTTCATAAATGACAGCCTAATTATTTAATGTGCTGAACTCCAGATTATAGATAGTATAATCAAAGTTTTAAAACTCTTCAAAAGTTGTCTTGAAATATTAGAATCATACTTTTGAGATAAAATTATTAGAGTAATAACTTCCCTTTCTAGTACAATAAACTTCATTGCTTCATTTTTACTGGGTAGACATACCCAGTAAGTCATGTTTTGAACATATATATTGACTTTCAGTTGACTGTTTTTTTAACATTTACTGCCAAAGCAGTTTTGAACTATTTATTACTTATTTTGTTATCACTATTAGCAATAATTGCAATATTTGAAGAAGTTTCAATATTTTAAAATTTTGATCTCCATCTCCATTTTGATCCTGTACAGTATTTTTATCTCATTGTCTTACAGAGAACCGTGAGAGGAATGCTGTGTGACGTATTTATTTCAAAGAGGACGGACTTTTCATTATCATTATTTGGGCCATTTACCTCAACATTCGAATTCTATTTCTTAAATGTAAGTAACTATGAGGGTTCCTTCTTAGAACATGTCATACCGTTTTTTAAATAGATACTCGAGCTCTATTTTGAAAGCGCCTTTTGAAAACGTTATAAGAAAGCGAGAGTTTACTAACTCGAACATGCATATTTATAAGCCTGCACATAGTCGGAGCTTCGAGCCCATTTGATTTTGTTTTTTTTTAATTTATTAGCTTATGCATAAGAAACTGTTATGAACATTATGGATCCAAATAAGCCAGTGCATCTATACAGCCGGATCAAGATTATACCGGTAACATATTACGTACGCGCTTATTAGAACATTCAGTCAACTTTTGTAGTTTCTGATAAAAACTACACTCTTCACAAAGGCCATAATATACATGAGCCGTCCCGCTAGAAAACCAACATTGTGGACTCTGCGTAAAGTATCAACCCGGATCAGCCTAAGCATGCCGCGCAGGCTTACCCGGATAGACACTTTTCGCCTCCTGTGGATTTTCTGTTTCAGGAATCATTACTATGTACCTCTATCACCCTGAGACGAAATGTGTCGGTCCGGATCAGTCTGCGCAGGCTGACCTGGTCGATATATTACGCAGAGGCCACACTATTGGTTTTCTAGCGGGACGGCTCACATTTACTCATATCTTTATTAGAAACAATGGACAGAGATGAACAACGCAGGAAAGTCGGACGCGGTGGACACCGATATTCCCATACAGCTTCGCATCACGACTCCGGACTGGGTAAGATTATGATACATTAAAGTAACGTATGAATTAATTGTATGTATAAATAAATATACATGCCCCTGTTGCAAAGGGACAAACAATACGAATTGCAGCCAGAGTCGGACCATTGATTCCACCGTAAAAAAAGCCTGCTAAATGTGTGTGAACAACTAGAGTCAATGCAATATTTGAGCTCCTGATGCTGGGGTTGTATTAGTTTCATACCAAAGACAGTGCCGGCGTTCCATATTAACTGATCGCCATTATATACGTGAAATACCGGCTAAATCGGCGTCCAACTCCAACCAATCATTCATAACTACCCACATAGGTACCCATTTATACATGACTTCATTAATCTGTTGAGCTCATGCAATTGTTCATGTGTTTATGCTTTTAATTGTGGTCAAGGCATCCGCTTCACGAGCAGCAGGTGGTCGAAGGTTCGAATCCCAGTGTCGACAACGGTGTTCGTTCTAATATGGCTGGTTTGTTAGCCGCCATCTAGTTAATAATGGTAGCCCGATGCCTGGTAAGAAGATAGGACCTGGTCAGTTAAAATGTGTTCAGGACAAAGGTGTCTGGCTGGCCCTTTCAATAATGAACACATTCTAAATATGCTACAGGTCCCTAATTGGTCCTTTAAAACAATATATTATGTTCTATTCTATTCTTTACACCTGGGTGAAGTCGGCAGTTCTGTCATTTGTATTTCTAGGTTGCTTATTCGGCCACGTATAACATCTATAACTTTGACCAAGAAGACCCTCGCGATAGTATATTCGACGTGACAAGCTGTTATGCCGATAACAATAAACAGTCTTTCATCATAGAATTCGAAGGTGAGTGTAGTTCAAACTCTAAAATATTGAGCTGATTCTATCCGTTGTGCAAAGACTTATATCATACTGACGTACATATATTTCCATCAAATTTGTGAGCTGTTCTACAAAACAAAACATCGAGGGATATTCGACGTAGAGGACTAGATAAGGAGCAGTTTTCCCATCAATATCTCTTGTATGACTCAACAAAGCCCTATGTTGTGGGTACTGAAAATAATGGTCTCACTGAGACGATTCTTTTGAGTACCCACAACATAGGGTTTGAGAGTCAAATAAGGATTTCGCGATGTGAAATACTCGTCTTATCTAGAAGTGTGTCGACGGCAGGATACAATTGTAAATGCATGTAATTCATAGTTTTAGTAATGGAACATACTTTTATAGTAGTGACCATCAAAGATTACAGAATGTACAGGTATTCGTCGTTGGCGAAATAATGAGTTTGGATTACTTTTATGGTTAAATCGAAATTTATGTCACTTATAACAAATACTGTCTGCTCTGTTCTATCTTAGTTCCCACATACATGTCGTGATAGTTTTGCCTACATCATTTGTCATAATTAAACATTGATAATTATTTCGTACTTTTCCATAATGTGTTAATAAATCGTCTGCTGTATATGCATATGATTACGACGACTGTATGCGATGAATGATTAAGACGACTATATCCATTTGCTATCTAAATAATGTTACTTATCTTTGTACAAGGCCAAATCGGACCAGCAGTGACACTCGGTCAGTATAAAACGTCATTCGTGCAAGCAATCAGGACATCGATGGAAACCGAAGGACATTTTTCGCCGATCAGAATACAGAATGTTAAACTGCACATCCAACCAACCGAGGTGTACATGATTGGGACATTACTCGATCTTCCACCAGTCATATGTGAGTGTTTATAGATCAATTTGTTTATTTAAGGGTGTACATCGTTTTCAACAAATATGTATAATGATATGAGCCGTCCCACGAGAAAACCAACATTATGGTCGCTGCGTAATGTATTGATCGACCTAGATCAGCCTGCGCAGGCTAATCCGGGCCGACGCATTCCGTCTCAGGGGCATATGAGGGATAGAGTTGTGACTCCTGAAACAGAAAATCCACAAGAGGCGAAAAAGTTTCTGCCTGAATTACCCTGCGCGGCATGCTTATGCTGATCCGGGTCAATACTTTACGCAGAGTCCACAATGTTGGTTTTCTCGTGGGACGGCCCATATTATGACAAAGGTATACTCAAAAAGACAAGCTGTCCAACACCGAGTCTTGTCCTTTTACAAAGACAATCGGAGTGGTCCCCCTCGATCCCGTGTATTAATCGTCAGACCAAATGTGGAATGTTTTATATATTAGGGTTTTACGCCGTTTTAAACATTATATCGCGGGTACAGTTCACTTATTCATGATCCCTGGGTAAACAAACCAATACTAGGCTAGAAAACAAGCCTTACCATAGGGCACTAACCATGACCGTTGCACAGCTACTGTGCGGGTTGAACCCGGTTGAAGCATGGGGCATCATTTATTAGTGTAGATTTAGTTCATTCTTTAAGTCCATAGTTGTCAGAGAATCATGCAAGATATATATATAGGGCTTGGCGTGAAACAGATGTAACTAAAACAGGTATTTTTTTACCAAGGTTAATCACCTCGCCATAAAGTCTTTATAAGCGTTAAATAATTTTTCTTGGTAAACAATGGAAATTTAGGTGCCATTGCTCGTTTTGAGCAATGGCACCTAAATTTGCATTGTTTGCAAAGGGGTCAAAATTGCCCCTAAACCAGGGTTTTCAAAATAGGTTTTTAGTTACAACTGTTTCACGCCAAGCCCCCGATATATATATATATATGGATTAGAAAGAATAAATTAAATATTCTGCATCTTTGTTTGTTTCACAAATACAATCTGAGTGGTCGGCCTCGTGTGTAATCACTTAACCTAGACTATAGTCAGTGCTGGGTTTGGGACGCACCATTTTGAGAAACATAAGCCCGAAGGTTAATACAGATGGCATTGCTAATCAGTGTAAATTCAGTACACTTTCATCAATACTGATATGCAATGAATCACAGAAACATATCGGCCTTGTTTAACAGTGTATTTTTTGTATCATAAAATAGATGAACATTTGATGAATAATTGTTGAAAACGGCGTTAAGCCGCATTCAATCAACGATGAACACACATATTTTCCTTTTATCAATACTATCTAATTTTTTGCTATCGATCACATTTATTTATCGTCTAAAATTACTCTAGTCATTGATGGAATTTTCAGAAGCATGAATATCATATTCAAACGCGCTGTTTACCAGACCCTTCAACATCTGCTTATACTGGGAGGAGTTATATATGTTACTTTGACGTCAGACTAGAATATCACTTCTTGTCATTTCCACAACCATTAAACCCTTTCAAACTTGCAGACGTAGTTCTAGCGAATGCGAAGCAGCATAATACTTTTGTCACGATGTTTTTTTTTTTTATATATCTTCAATAATTATAGAAATATTTTCCATATATTTACCTTGTTGTTCTCAAAGTCGTCTGTTTCAGAAAACGTTCTACATGGGAAAAGGTAAACGGGATGCTAAAACGGAGGCCTATCTGCAGTCATAATAACCCTTGTCGCATTTCGCACCAAGTCATTATTGCAAACCATTGTAGCCTTAACTTTGAAAAATGCACTCGGACATTAGCAAGTAGTTTAGAAATATCCCAGGATGTCCATATGCATGATATGACAAGGATCTGCACTTTGTTCGTGGTCAACTTAACAATGTTATATTAGTCTGTTGACCTACTGATCTGAATGTCGTAAAGTGCGAACCTATCTGAATCTACATTTGTTGCAAATACATGAAAAGGTAATATCCTCATCGACTAAATTATGTGTCTATATTTTAAAACGTATAACATGTCTTTTCTGTATAACCATTTAGCTTACTATCGCATGATTTCCGGGAAGTACATGCTTCACAATAGCGACCAAACCCTCACCGGAACCAGCGCCGCAGACTGTGCGCTGGACTGTAATGACCCGACCATTTTGTCTCCATGCAACAGTTTCGACTGGTGTGCCTCCACGTCTACGTGCAGTCTTAGCACAACAACTACAGAGGACGGGGCTTTGGCGACATCTACTTCACAGTGTAATCATTATACAAGTAAGACACTTGCTTTTATACAACAGCTGAAAGATAAATGAGCCGTCCGCGAGAAAACTAACATTATGGACTCGAACTCTGCGTAATGTATCGACCCAGATCAGCCTGCGCCGACACATTCCGTCTCAGGGAGCTAGAGATTTAGAGTAATGATTCCTGAAACAGAAAATCCACAGGAGGTGAACAGTGTATGTCCAGGTTCGCCTGCACGGCATGCTGAGGCTGATCCGGGTCGATAGTTTACGCCGAGTCCACAGTGTTAGAAACGTGGCGTCAGTATTGCATAGGTTTCAATGTTGTACCATGGGGTTGCGTAATCGAATAGGGAGCAACCAACATTATTACTGTAAAGAAAAGCTCTGCAATACGTTTTAAAAAAAAACACGTTTATGTATCAATAAATTGTATTAACTGAATTAAGAAACAACAAGATACATTTAGACACTTGATACATATTTATTCGGTATTTAATAACTTTCCCCCCAACTTCCTAGTCTACGCTGTTTTGATAGTTTGTTTTATGGCCCTGATGACCCTAATCATCAATGCTCAGAAAAAGTACACTTCTCACCAACTACTAGGCTACGCTTTTTTAATAGTTTGGTTTACGGCCCTGACGACCCGATTCTTCATAGCTCAGGAAAAAAAGTTTCGGGGGAGTTTTTGTCTATTTATAAAATTCTGTTGTATTTCTAAACTTAAAACGTTCCTCCCCATATAGTTTGTTCATTCAGACCATTGTATTCTTGCTTTATTATGTTGACTATACATGTGAACATTCTTTTTTAATTTCATAAATGCTCAATTTAAAAAAAATATCTTTAATTTTGTTAAAATTACTTTTTATTGTTTTGTTTATATACTTCTGTTTTTGTTATCATACCTCTGCTAAATTGGAAGGAGAAAAGACCTCCACTTCTCCCTCACACTTAACTTATAACTAGAGGCATTAAACCTTAAGTTAATATCTGTTAGTAGTTCAGCAGCTATGTTTTTCTTTATCTAATTGATCTAGTTGGAGCAGATTTAAAACCGTTTATTGGTAAAAATTAAGAAGCTTCAGCTTAAAAGACACATTGTAGTTGCAGCCAGTGTCAAGCAAACTGTAAACCAAATGGTTTCAGGACTAAACTTGTCATTTAACGACTAAACTTCACATGCTGAATATCACACAGATCTCAGCATATAAAACGTATAATCCCTACGTTAAAATTGACCCATTCTGCTCTTGATAACCTTTTATTATAGACTATGGTAGCCAGGTGAGCAATATAGGTTATTGTTTAAAATATTTAGATCCTGTTTGTTTGCACAAGTTTTTTAAATGTACTGAACTGCATCTGCTTTCTTTAGTCATGCTTCAAAATCATGCGCGGCCCGTGATAAAAACGCCCAGAGCGTGATTGGCCGGGCGTCTTTGATGCTTTTCATGAAAATTCGTCTTGTAGAGAAACTTGATAACTAGTTATTCTACTGACAGCTGGTCATAATTGTATTTTTAGGAACACTGAAGACCTTACCATCAGACATGCCCTTGAACAGTGGATGGAAGTTAATCAAGGACAATGTATATGCCGGTAACTTTCAGATTCAAGTAGGCGGAGTGGTAAGTCGTTATCGCTAAACCTTTCTCACATACAACAAATGTACAGTAGACGACTTGAGGGAAAAAAAAATTAGTGAGAAATATTGACACTCTCTTTAAATGGAAGAACAATTATTTGTCTGCCAAATCCGACTTGTACCTTTTCAAATGGACGGGATCATCTGAGCTTTGGTACAGGAAAACGAATCATGGTTTTGCATATTTATGAGGACATAATAATATTAAGTTTGCATTGTAATCTGGTCAAAGGAGCAATCTTAATCACGTCTTCTACCGAGCCCCGGTAGCTTAGTCGGTAGCGAGGCGAGCTGTCAATCCATGGGTTTTTAGTTCGATCCCCAGCTCGGCCAACATTCTTTCCGACGTTTGACAAAGGTCACTGTGACAAGCGTCATTTGTCTTCCACCAATGGGCTAAAAGTGTATGCAGCCAGTTGCTTTGAAGGAATGTTGTGTAGAGTATTGGTGTGAACAAGCCAGAAAACACATGAGTAAGTGAACTGGCACCCGTGAAATGACTGAAAAGTGTTGAAAATAGTGTTAAACCCCAATCAATCAATCAATTGTCACATATTCTAAATACCCTGTATAACTGGAGGCGCACATTTATTTAGATCAACACTGGTCCCATAACCCCTACGGTTAATAGTTGCAAATACATAAAACATGTGTATGAGCCTCGTCTAGCGAGTTACGGTTAAATGCTTCAGTGAAGACTGAGGCGAGTCTCTGCATCCACACAGTGTCCCCAATGCTGCACATTCCGTCAACAAATGTAGCCTTAGATTTATCGACAGAATACTAGAATTGCTTTTCAGTAATGTATACACTCAATGAGCTTTATGTGATCATGATATGGAGAGTCAATACGACGCCAGATCAACCGACCCGGCTCCGACATGTATATATAATTATATTCAGATAAGTGTGTAGAAGACGGACATATATGAGCTGTCCCCCGAAAAAACCAACATTGTTTTTTATGAAAATCATAATTAACAACTGTATGGATTACCTGTCTGTTTAACCCTTTCTCACCTGCAGACGCATTTTGACGCAATAGCAGCAGACGATTTTTGAAATCATTGTGGCCTAAGGTGAAATTGCTCATGATGAGCCCATTTCCCCTTTGGTCACAATGTTTTCAACTATAATTAACAATTAAGCTATATTTTATGGAGATTTTTGTCAGGTTTTTGTCACTATGTTTTCAAAGTTGTCTGCTGCAGACTTGTTGTATGTGGAAAAAGGGTTAACATTTATGAGCCAGTGAATGAGAAAAGGTACACGTTGACATTGCTGAAAGTGTAGGCTCTCATTATCTGGTCCGCTTTCACAAGCTGATCAGAAAATGACAACATATTCTGACATGATAGCAATTGTAGATCTTGATCGGCCTGTTCACAAAAGCCAAGCATATGTACCGTTGCATTGACTTTTATCCATTATTTGATCAACTCATCTACTGCCGAATTTCAAAAAGTCAACTCTTCCATGTTGCAAATTGGACCAGTCCATATTTTTTCCAACAGAAGATTTGATAAAATTAAATGTATAAGTGGCTGTCTCACCTGACTCTGCATTGTTTGCAAAAATTATTTATATAATTAGCAGCGAAAGGGTTAAACTTTTTTGCAAATATAAATCGGATTTATAAGAATATCGCTCCTTTCCTGCTTTCAGACATATAAAGCCACCAGTATAGACAACAGTGTAAAACTGAACGCCAATAGACAACTGGCATCTCGTAAGTATTTATTCTGAAGAAAAGTCCCTTATCTTCAAATCGTGTAACATCCAATCTCCTATCCTGCTACATCATAGTTGGTTATCGTAATAAAATGTATGATATTTGATTGTGTAGACCAGACGAGGCTGATAAACCGTAAACTTGTTAGCGCTTTCCCATAGACAACACATCTGCAGGACATGTAGAAAACATTTAGACAAAATATGGGAAATCCCCTTAAAATAAGAATATTATCATCAAATATAGGGCAGTGTCTGCACTGGTGGCCTAGACCAACAGTTGGTTCTTAACGCTTTGCCACATGCATTGACGCATCTGCAATTGACTACTTAAACAAAAAATCCGTCAAGAGAAGAAATTAGTCAGGATGAGCAGTAATTCCTTTTGCCACAATGTTCTCTACTATATTCTAAAATAAACGTTTAATAAAATATATTTTTCATATTTTTTCTTTAAAGTCGTCTGCTGCAGATTTATTTGATTTTGTAAACGGTTAATATGGTGGTTACACACTTGTTTCATCTTTCAAATTAAAAAAACCTTTCAGAACTATTTATATTACTGTTCCTTGAAAGACACTTGTGATATTTACACATGTGAGCCGTCCCACGAGAAAGCCAACAGTGTGGACTATGTATCGACCCGGATCAGCATAAGCATACCGCGCAGCCTACTTGAACCCGGACAGTCACTTTTCGCTTCCTGTGTTTTTTCTGTTTCGGGAATCATTACTCTATGTTTCTTTCTCCAAGAGACGGAATGTGTCGGCCCAGATTAGCCTGTGCGGACTGCGCATGCTGATCTCGTTCGATACATTACGCAGAGACTATAATGTTTATTTTCTCGTGGAACGGCTCATATGTCATGTTCTTATGTCTTTTGTATACATTTCGAACGAAATAAAGTTTATGTCTGTCCGGCTGAAACACAAATATAAACTCATCTTCTCTCCACAGAGACACTCTTGGCCCAGTTCAACTCTCAGGTGAACAAGAACATACCAGGCCATGATGATCTGATATTGACTGGTATTGCCATCGACGACTGTGCTTCGGCATGTGTCAAAAGACAGTCGTGGATCTGTAACTCCTTCACATTCTGTTTCGAAACTGGCTATTGTACGCTGTCAAAGTTACATCCGGATCAGGCTCCAAGATCTGTCATCAATGCACCACTCTGTGACCTTTACAGCCGTAAGTTATAGTTACACTTGTCTGATACATTAAGATATTAATCCCATATGCCTTATCCATGTAGACTACTGGACCATATTCACGGAATAAAAGCTATTTTGACAATCCTATTTATATATTAACAGGTTTAAGATTGCGATCGGCTCCAAATGCACAATGTCAGCCAGAAATATAAAACAATGTCAGTTTATCCTCATGCACAGATTGCTCTGGCTGTGCACTGGTCGCAAATGCAATATACTTGGTTTCGTAGGGAACAGCTAAAATGTTGGATAAATTGCATTCATCCTCGGTCTTATTCCACGATGTTCTCAGGTAGCATGGTTGTCAGGTAGCATGTGAGTGACGAATCTAGTAAAACAAACGGTTATATTGTGTACCTGAATAAAGCTTTATGAAGATATGTATCCATTCGTTTGCATTAGAAATGTATATGTTGTCAAGTGTACACATACAGTATTTGTGTTTTTGCCAAAGATATGTCAAATTTCCTAATTTTTTTAATTTTATTTTTTGTGTTCCGGTTTTAACTCTTTCAGAGCTAAATTGTTTAAAGTAGACTCTTGCATGTTTAAAATTGGGCGTATCCACTTCTCTTGTAATAGGGGTTTTGGATATTTTTATATAACTAAAACGCAAACAATGCTGATTTCAGGTGAAACAGCTCGTTACGAGCTGACTCACCTGAATCTGCATTGTTTGCAAAAACCTCACTATTGCCTTTGGCGCTGAAAGAGTTAACAACATTTCATTCAAATATTGATTACATGTGAGCGGGGCTATATGCACACCAACAGTAATGCATTGCCGACTAATGTAGATCAAGATAAACCAGTGCATCCGCGAAGTCTGATCTGGCTCTGCACTTTTAACCAATAAGCCATATACGGTGTAAATGCAGTATTCGTTTGGATTGTAAGCATGAATGTGCGGACATGGTACTCGTGCAATACTTACACGTTAAGGTCTTCGTATCTAGCACCATGCATATGAGTCGATCTACGAGAAAACAAAGAGTATGTACTCTGCGTAATGTATCGACCCCAATCAGCCTAAGTTTGCTACGTAGGCTAATCCGGGCAGACACTTGTCGCCTCCTGTGGATTCTCTGTTTCACTTATAATTACTCTATACCTTGACCCCCCTGAGACGGAATGTGTGTATATCTGTATTTATATTTTGTGGACAATAAAATCTGTTAAAAGTAAAAGACTGAACGTGTCGGCCCGGACTGCACAGGCTGATCTTGGTCGATACATTACACAGAGTACATTATAATGTTGGTTTTCTCGTCGAACGGCTCATATCTATTTATTATACTAATATAAACCCAGGCTTGGACAAGGAGCTAACAGCTAATGACTCTCATAATTAACCCTTTCCCACTTACAAATAAATCAGCAGGAAACAGTTTTTAACACATATTGATAAACTTATGTAAAATCTTAAAATAGTATTATTGAAAAGAATTGTAAATATCGTTTTGCCATAATTTTTTCAAAATTCGTCTGCTGCAGAGACGTGAAATACGTCTTCATGGGAAAGGGTTAAGAAATTCTAATATATATGTCTGTTTTAATTTACCGAAAAGGGCGTTTTATAGTATTTCCAAATTTATTACAGGCAAATACACATCCAGCTATACGATGTTAAAGGGAACAACAGCCTTGTCTAGTTCAGATATCATCTACCAGAATATCTATTCCGACGATCAGTGCGCCCAATTATGTTCTAACTATAACGGATTTAGTTGTAAATCCTTCGACTATTGCCCTGGTATATCGACCTGCTATCTCGGAAGGACCCATTTTTATGACATCCCGCAGGCCGACAAGCAAGACTCCACCATGTGTAGCCATTATTCTAGTAAGTTTCAACAATTCAACGTTTTAGCATCAACTGAAATTTTCGATCATCGAACAAATGCTATTTATCACAATAGTTTATTTAACTATTCAATTATTTATCCCAAAATTCCTTTAAAATATATGATGTTTGGCAAGTGTAAATAAACAACCAGTCTGCCTTATATCAGACTGTCCGTGTATGCAGGATTATCTGCATCATGATTAATGCTCAAAATTGGTGTTTCTGGACCGCCGCTCCTTTCTTAATGCATCGTGACAGAGAATTTGTGAACATTCAAGTGAACGGTTGAATCTCTAACGGTCAATTTTGGGAAACATTATCACGTCCAAGAAACAAGAACTTCGAACTGTACAATTCTCCGTCAAACGTATACAAATATTGACCTACCATCATTTAGTCGGGTCTTCTATACGGTAAAGTTAATGTTGATACACGGTCTTTAACCCTTTCTCTCATACGACAATTCTGCAGCAGACGACTTTGAACATATTTTGTCAAAAAATGGAAATTCTCTTTAATTGAATGGATAACCTATGACTAAAAGTGGAAAACATTGTGGCAAAAGGAGAAATTACTCGTTTTGAGCAATTTCTTCTTTTGTCACTATGTTTTCAAAACGCTGTCTGCTGCAGAGGCGTCAGAAAGCGTCTATATGAGGGAAAGGGTTAACTTTAAGGTAAAAATGTTTCTATTTCTTTCCCCTGAATTACGATCTCTCAGTCTGTATGCGGCAAAACTTTAAATATATTCATTAGGATGTCCCGTTTGGGATAAGGCTATCACCGTATTGGACACTTATATGTGACAAGACATTTCGATGCTAATCGAATATTTGAAATTGTCTTGTGAACGTGACATTGAAATTTGATGAATTGAAACAAAACCGCCGTCCTGGATCATTTATGTTTGACAAGCATGAATTGCTTTTTCGAATAAATTGTCAGAATATGCTTGTCAGTTTATGATATTATTACAGGAAAGTACATTAAAGATTTCTCGAAAACGACTCGCCAAATGCTAACGAACACAGCCGACAGAATCATCACCAACATTCCAGTGGATCAATGTGCGAAACTCTGTGTCGAACAGGAAGAGTTTAATTGTGCTAGCTTTGGTTACTGTGGAAACACGACTGAGTGTAGACTCAGCACGGCGTCAATGAGCAAAGTGGGTCAACTGACTTCCGAAGCCAACTTGTGGTGTGATGTGTACAACAGTAAGTTTCACTGGTCTAACTCTCTTCTTAGAGCCAAATTTCCTTAACTCTTTCAGCGCCAAATTGTTTTAAGTAGACTCTTCCATGTTCAAAATCGGGTTTGTCCATTTCTCAATTCATGAAAGTTTTGGACTATCTGGATAACTTAAAGGCAAACAATGCTGATTTCAGGTGAGAAAGCTCGTTACGAGCTGACTCACTTGAATCTGCATTGTTTGCAAAAACCTCAATTTCGCCTGTGGCGTTGAAAGAGTTAAGCAGTCTCTTACATGTTCAATATCAAACGATTCCACTAAAAACATAGTGTTCTGTAAAAAGATAGTGTTCTGGTAAAGTTTGATAACGAAAAGGCAGACAATACCGATTTCCGGTGAGACAGTTCTGTACGACATAACTCACTTTGGATCGATGTTGTTTGAAAATATCTCAATATTGCTATCGGCGCTAAAGAGCTTATCAAATATTCAGTCCTGGTTGTTCGAGCAATGAAAAAGCTAAAGTGAAAAGCCCAACGTACCACACTTCATACGATACAATTATTTGAACGACCGGTATATGTAGCGGAACTAGTCATCTACTACACCACCACTTAGAATTCCACGTTATGAGCGTGAATTAACGATACATGACAAGAACCATCCAAAGTAAAAATTCAATCGGTACCGACGGGAGCTGTCAATGCAGGAAGTCCATGATACACAAGGGTATGTGAACTGGTGGCCGTGATATGATTGAAAAATTGTTGCAAACGGCATTAAACGCCAATCAATCCAAACGCCTAAGACTTTAGTACATGTAAACGGACATTGTTGATGCACGGTCTGGCTTTATCTGTCACTGTTGGTACAGGCAACATAACCTCTAAATCGCCGAAAGTTGTTCATAGTCTGTTATTGCTACACCAGGAAAGCAATGTTTATATAACTAAATTATGGAAAAGTGCTCAACGTAATGTTCTTCTTCAGGACAATATTTTCCCGATGGGTCTGCCTTCCAAGCTGGTCCAGTACAAGCGCCATCTAGTAACAAGTACACGGGAGGTAAGTGTGATTATACTTATTACTTTATATTGTTGTTATTATTCACAACTGTGTGCAGAGAACCTGAATGTTTATTAATGGAACAAGGTAAACGTTAGATGTGCTTTGGATCATATAGTACGCTATGGAGTTAAACTCCATTTTGAATTTCGTTGCAAATTTTGATTCCAACCCAGAATTGTTGCTTTCATTTCCATATCCCTTTACGTGTCGTAATAATGGACACATTCTATAAAGTTCCATGTTCCATATTGAGATGCATTAGTAAACCATTTCGTAAACTATGTTAAACTTGTAGCCGTTTTCGTATGTAGCTGTCAGAATCAAGATAAACACTGCGAAAAAACGATCTTTGTTGTTGTTGTTTTTCAGGATCAATGGCCGGAATCGCCTTCGGTATGCTGATAGTTGGAATTCTAATTGGTGTTGTTGTGTTTTTCGCCATCAATAAATTCCGGGGCGGAGCTGGTAATGATGGAATGTCCATTAAATTTGTGAATCAAGAGACAGACGGTTAAGTACATTAGTAACAGTGACGGACGTCCTTCATTTAGTTTGAGTGCAATACTGTGTTTGTTGTAAATGTGTGTAGATATTTCATAACATCTGTTGATTTCATTCATAAATTGCGCGACACCACACGTGAACCGATCATCGGAGCTTTCCGACCAGTAACTATTTAGATACGCCCACACCCCCGTAAAGTCTAATAGGGATCGCCCCTCTTCTCTTTCTAGTCATAACACTATCTTGGAAAACAGTTATGACCATGGCTCAGTACACCTACATGTTTCTGACCCTGCCATTCATATCAGAACATCAACACATGCAAATGGCGCCGCCATCATTGGTGTATGCCTGACTCTATAATTTATGTGTAAGGGCAGATAAATGTAGACTAATCAGAACCTCCAAAGGTCGGTTTTCGTGTGACGTTGCTCTCACTGTCGTAATGATGTACACAATGGTGTAGGCAATGTGTGTTGTGACTATAATATGATATAGAAATATTGATAATCGAGCTCAAAGTCCAATAACGATACTTAGTGCTAAGTAATACTGAAATACTAAAGAGCGTATTTCATCATTTTGTTACCTTAATGTTTCATTTCTTGCCAAGGACTGTTGGTAAGTAACTATTTATATCACCAGAGTCAATCACTTTTGCACTACAAACATTGGGTTGAGATGATTTCAGGTGTAAAATATGAATGCTTGAATGTGTTCGAACCTTAATTAAGATTTTAAGTATTACTTAGCGCTAAGCATGGTTGGTGGAATTGGCCAGTACATAAATCGTTAAATATTTGTTTTTGGAAATTGTGTCCACTAATTGGGCATGTTCATGCACAAAGGAACAAGTTGGTATCTCTGAATAGTCTAGGTTCAAGTCAGTCTGTGAATAATCGCCATCTTATCAGAAGCAACACAATTCATCAGAGGTTTTTGGTAGTGATTTACAAAAAAACAACTATAGATCTTATTCAAATTGTGCGATCGTGCAAGCTCATTGGGATCTACATTGTGTAAACATATTAAGTTGTCCAGTTTAACATGGACATGCTCACTTTATGAACAGCATTGTTGAAACATGTGTTGCTATATATGTATTTCTGCTGGTGTTCTCACTCCAAACCAATTATGTTAACTCTTTCAGCGCCAAAGGCAATATTGAGGTTTTTGTAAACAATGCAGATTCATGTGAGACAGCTCGTGACGAGCTGGCTCACATGGAATCAGCATTGTTTGCGTTTGCGTTAATATTCCAAAATTCTTATTACATGATAAATAGAATAGGCCAATTTTGAACATGGAAGAGTCAACTTTAAACAATTCGGCGCTGAAAGAGTTAAATTTACAAGACCAATGAATATCAAATCAAAAGTTCAGCATGACTATAGGCATTTAATATCCTTCAATAACCAACAATTCAAAGTTATCATGTGTTTGTCTTAAAAAGTGTAATGATGTATTATCAGTATGTGCAATATATATTAAAACGTGTTTATTTCTATTACAGTGTACACTTTCTATAATACCAGTCGACCGAAATAGTTACCCATGCTGCATACTAAATATAGTCCGTGTCAATCAAATTGTCACATGATATATATACATTTTCATAACAAAATCAGCATAGAATAAATGCCATTAGACTGAAATATTTACCCATCCTGAATATATAGTTTAGTCGATGTAAATTGAACTATCGCATGATATAAACATATACATAACAAGTTGAGTATACATGCAAATATATAGTACTCACTGAGAGATCAGTCAATTCTTAACAAATGGCGGCAATTGGTTTCCCTCCTTTGTATTCAAGATTGTTGTTATGATAACGTATACCATGCACTACTTCCCACTGTGACAATAGGTTCGCGCCATTGCACACATTTTGGCGGACGAATGAGGAAAGTACTCGTGTCAGAGTTCATGGGTTGAGTGCGCGGTAATGTGCGTGCCCTATTCTGGTGTAATTAAAAAATAGTCAAAAATGTGTCACCTAAAAGCCTACTAGCGCTTACAGAGTATCTTAAGCAATATAACATTTTGGGAAATAAAGTATCTATATGTAATTGGCAATTAAAAGCATACTTGGAGACTTCAATAATCTTACACTTTCTGTAATAGATGTATATGACTACCAAAACATAAACAAACAATTAATTTCTGCCAACGTTTTAGATTGGTTAAGTAATCGACTCAATGGTTGCGTAGATAAACAAGGTGATTATGCAGACATATGGATATATTTTCACCCAGATAAGTTATTTGTCAATAACAATGGCGAAGATAAATATGTTCAAAAACCATGATAATCAATGATTGAAATTTCTGAAATGGTTTCAATTGTGTTACTGTCTTTGACAACAAACATAGTTTCTATAAATCTCTGCGAAAAACATTCTTGATAATCCCTTTTCATCGTCGCATGCAAACTGCAAAGTAAGTGTCTTCACTTGATCTCGATCTCGATCGGGCTTGTATGCCATTTAATTTTGGACTTTTTTCGTGAACGATTTCGTGAACTCCATGAAATCCATGCCGAACTTTTTAGTATTAAAGTTTTCCAGCGAGTTTCTATTTGGCACGCATTTACGGTGATATGTGACGTTGACACATGCACGATTTGTGGTCTCGCACTGTTCAAATGACCAATGCGTGTATCCTAATCCACACACTGCGTATGGCTAATAATATACCCAGCGTCGAACCATTTACCACACATGATAAAGCAATGTTGTCGCAAACGTTAGGCACTGTTCATGCCAGATTTACGACAGAGGCACACAGAGTCACCCGTTGTCATGTAGATTAATCGTATAACAAACCAGCGCAATACGAATGTTATTTATATTGAGCTTGTCGCAAGACCACATGTGGCACAATCATGGTCTATGCGTATGTCATACACAATTTATACGGGAAGTATATGCAACCACTGTGCGACACTTCGAACCCATTACACGTGAATACCTCGTTGACTAAATTCAACTCCTGTTATGTGGCAACAGCATAATTATACTTATTGCAAACTATGTACAACCTAGCTGTGTCTATTACCTTAAATTTGGCCATTATGACACCTGGAAAGTCACCGATTCACACTGGCATAAACTTGAATTAAGACATGACATGGTTTTGAACATTTCAAAACAATAATCATGAACAGTTTTAAACGGATGAACGGACACGCACATAATACTCTTCTGCGCAACCCAAATAACACTACAACGAATACGTCCTTCATATAATCTTACTTCTGGTTCCACATAGTTTACGAATTATCACTCAATATTCCCGCAATCTAGTAACATATTCGTAACTTATGACAAATGGCATGACGGGGCGCAAACTGAATGCGGCACGATTATTGCGATGACATAACAACGTGCCATATAAAGTATGCGTACCAATGAGAGAAGTACTCATAGGAGTTCTCGGGGAGTACTGCAGAAGCAACAATGCATTACCGGTCGTGGCCTAGTTTCAAAATGTTAAACAAGAATAAAGGTCACCACTTAACTCTCACAGCGCAAATGGCAACATTGAGGTTTTAGCAAGCAATACAGATTCAGGTTAGAAAACCCTTAACGAGCAGTCTCACCTGAAATCAGCAGTGCTTGCCTTTTAGTTTTCAGCATTTTCCAAAACTCTTGTTATATGTAAAATCTGGGACGTAGATAAGATCTACGTCCCTGGTAAAATTGAGTCACCCGATTTGGAAAATGGAAGAGTCTGAATTTGGAAATACGGCGCTCAAAGAGTTATTCATGTACAGTTTCTGACTTCTATGCAGCCTGTGCCAAATTGTTTATTGACAAAGCGTGCCAGTGCAAGTGGCACAGATTTTAGGGGAAAGCTCATAATATCTCAAATGTTTCTCATGCTTCCGCCAGTTCGTTAACTGTTCGTAACTTATGCATGATAACTGTAACGAATTGACACACACACACACAATATGTGCCACGTAATGAGTGTTGGCTGGGCGGTGTACAACTAAATTGCATTCCTTGGTACACCCTAATGCGGATAGTGTGAGACCAACATTCGTGCAAATGCCAAACCCCCTTTTACTCAAAGGATTGATAAATTGGACTACGGAATACGTGAAACAAATAGTATCCTTCAGGACACTGTGACCAGTGACGACCCAGATTATCCTGAGCCCACGCTAAGATGGTCAAGCTTAGGAACGGTTTAAGTCGAGCAAGTATTCTGGAGCTCGTTGTAGAACGAATATTAATAAACGTTGATCAGAACAGTAAACATTTTGGTTGCATTTATACCGGTATAACAATCATTGCACGATAGATATATACCATGCATTTATACCGGTATAACAATCATTACACGATAGATATATACCATGCATTTATACCGGTATAACAATCATTGCACGATAGATATATACCATGCATTTATACCGGTATAACAATCATTGCACGATAGATGTATATCAAAGTCAGTTCAAATCGAAATAATAACATACTTAACCCCTAATATGTTTTCATCATACAACGATTGATTTACCGGGACGGCACCTTTAATGAAAAAACACACCAAAAAAACAGCATCTAACATACACGAATGTCTTATTTCGTGTCTGGCTGATCATTTCGGTGTGCGATGCTTATGTACTTTAAATATTATAATCCTTTAGCCATAATATAGCTTTTAATTCTTTCCTACATACAACAAATCCGCAGCATCTAGGATAAAATGTAGAAATTCTCTTAAAATGAAAGTACACTTATTGAATTGAGTTGAACACATTAATGCAAATGAAGACATTTAAAGTTCTCCGTTTGTCACAATGTTTTTAGAATTAATATGTCTTAGATGCGTCAACATGCGACTGCAAATTGGAAAGTTTTAAATTAACAAACGTTTATTTATGATATATCGTCATGCTTGTCTGTTCAAGGGAGACAAAAGTTCATACTTAATATGTACATCGGGTTACCTCCCTTACACTGATAAGCTTATAAATAATTTTCGAGTACCGACTATGTCATGATAATAGTGTATCAGAAATTTGATTATTTGATCTTACAAACAAGCACGCTGTACACAATTGCATTTAATTATACATTGAAAGAGTTCTGGGAATTTTTTCCCTATCAATTTATTCATAGACATAGCCTTCCGTTGTTCAAAATTTACTACTGGATGGAGAACTCGATTAGAATGTGAGAGGTCATGAGACCGTCATGTACATACACTTTGGCTATACAGAGAACATTAAAAGAGACGGCAGCAGCTTTTCGTCTTGCCAATAGAAAGTACATTGAAGCGAATTATCTGATTACAACTGGGCAATGACCGTTTATAGACAGAGGTGACATGCACTCGGGATAATTAAAACATAATCTGTAAATCAAAATCATTTCCATCAACGGAGTGACATTAAAAAACAATGCAGTAGCGGCTCTGGTTTCAGCAATCGAAAATGCTGCTAACAGGTCGATATCTCAAATACATATTTATTTCTAATAAACATCCAGCGTTCATTCTAACAGGTCGATATCTCGAATACATACTTATTTCTAATAAACATTCAGCGTTCATTCTAACAGGTCGGTATCTCAAATACATACTTATTTCTAATATACATCCAGCATCCATTCTAACAGGTCGATATCTCGAATCCATTGTTGCGTCCCTTTCGATATCAAGTTTAGTGTAATCACTGCAGTTATAAATAATCCGGAAAATTCGCGCTTGAGGGTAATTGTTATTTATTTCCGTTTGATATTTTAACTGCTTCATCCAAGTCTAGCAAGTCCGTTTGCTTGATTTCGTACCTAGAATATCAAACTCTTGTCCTAATCAGGAGTATTTCTTAAAGGTTGAAGACTCTGTCTCGTACGACTTATGAAAAGAAAAGAATGTTGTAGAAATAAGGAGAAATTGACTTTTATATATAATCTGCTTTTTCCTGTTCACTTTCAAATATGTATCAAAATGTCCTGGGGTTAAAACTGTTTCACGAGAGACGACTCTTAGCAGTCCAACGCATGTATACAAACGTTTCAGTCCATGTGTTAAAGTAGATGATTCATCAAGAATCCAGCAATGCCAGTGTGTCTAAAATTCATCGGTGTTTTTTTGTGAAGTTACAATCACATAGATAATCTAAACATCGCTCTTGGAATAATGATAAGTTTGACAATTATTATCCCGTAATCGACCATGGGAACAGATCATTTAGTAAACATAGTAACTTTCAATGTTTCTGATCTGGTCTTATCACTTAAATGTCGTAAACATTAATGGTTCCGGTAATTTCATCATAATTCAAATCTAGCGAATTTGATGGTTTCTGATAAAGTTTAAAGTACATTTTCATGAACTAGTTTTATATTGCCTATATTTCATAAGGTCTATTATGGTTCGGTATGTTACAATTCTTCGAAAGCTGGAATAACTTAACCATCATCGGTTGGTTTATTTCGAACATTTCAATTCAGTTTAGCTGCTTCCTTTCGCTTGACTGATTGATTGGGTTTAACGCAATTTCAACCATTTATCAGTCATATTACAGTGGCCAGATCACAAACACATGTGCTTCATGGATTTATCACACGAAATTCAACAATCTTTCCAAGCAACTGGCTCCTTTTGCACATGCACTGTTAACACATTGGTGGAAGACGAATGACGCATGTCGCATTGAAGGTTTTTGTCTGAAGCTCGAAGTCATAACTACTTGATTGACAGCCCTCGTCGCAACCAACTGAGTCTGCAAAATGTCTAACTTTCTCTGACTCGGTTTCACATATTCAAAGCAATACGTCTGCAATCACGGTTTTCATTGAGTGCGCCATTTTATGATCCTGTCCATGCAAACAGTACATCTGGATCCATGGAAGAGGATAGATTCCGTCAAGCCGCCGCATCAGCGCAGGTCTATCAAATTGCCGTCATAAGGATCTACTCTTCTTAAGCCTTTCCCTCATAAAGACGCTTTCTGACGTCTCTGCAGCAGACAGAATTTTGAAAACATAGTGACAAAAGAAGAAATTGCACAAAACGTGCAATTCCTCCTTTTGCCACAATGTTTTCCACTTTTTGTCATAAGTTATCCATTCAATTATGGAGATTTTCTACTTTTTGACAAAATACGTTCAAAGTCGTCTGCTGCAGAATTGCCGTATGAGGGAAAGGGCAATCGCTTAACTATGACTCTGGTGAAAGTTTTAGCTATACTAAAACTGCGCAGATATACAGGCTGATCTACCTTCACAGATGTCAACTGGTACCATGTCACATGCGCATGCTCAAGTATAGTAGAAAGTCATCGATCACGTATATATTTTGAAACTTAGACATTATGGTGAAAGAGGAAATTGATCATTATGAGAAATGTGTTCTACAGTGGCCTCGTGGTAACTCGAACACGTTATAAGTCGAATACATCGTTCAGCTTGAACTTATTCCTTGAACGGATCTGTATTTAGAAGACAGCGAAGGAACAGTTCTAATAATTCATAATACAAATTTAATTATATCGTCCCTCTAGTCAAAAACATGTGAAAAGCTATATAGTGATGGAATAGATACTAAACAAGTTGAAAACGTTGTAGCAAAAGAAGAAATTACTCTTTATGAGCAATCTCTCCTTTTTCAACGATGTTGTCAAAAGTTGTCTGCTGCAGAGGCGTCAGAATGCGTCTAGATGTAGGAAAGGGTTAACTAGAAGTAATGTACATATCCCACGTGACTTCGAGTTATCGAGACTATGACTGTATCAAAATATGCTTTGAAGTGTTGAACTTAGTGCACAATAAATTGCGTTCGTTCAAAGAAAACATGTTTTAATGATAATGCACACTTATACATGCACTTGAGTATGCGATGTTGTAATACTGTCAATTATTGGCATTTTTATTTAGAAGAGCTTTTCATTTTATTATTTTCACTTATGTGTGAAAGTAAAACATGTTTAATTTCGAAAGGGGTTAATAGAACTGATAATTTTTATTGGTTTAAACATATTTGTACTTTTGTTGAAGAAATTTTAATAACTTAATAAGTTTATGGCGGAGAAAACAATAACTTTTGAATTGTTAGCTGTAAGTTATTTCACGACTATCTCAGTGTGGCCGAGAGTGCAAACAAATATCTTCGTGATAGCAGTTGACGAGTGAAAACGACGGATCTAGAATTTGCTTAAAGCAAAGGCCTCACTGGGTGTACCATAACTCGACTTTGGTTTTAATTGCTTAAACATAAAACATCGAAGGCAATCAGTTATCAGGGTTAACTATCGTGGTGCGTGGATTACTATATTTAAGAGAACACGCGTCCGCAGTTTTACAGCGAGACTGTTGAAAGTCGCTCTATACATTTAATCAATGCAAGCAAACCAGCCACCGGTTGTCTCTCGTAATACACAAATAGTGTATGAAGATCCGAAATGTTTTAAATAAGGTAGAAGAACTTTCCTAGGTATGGTAAAAATAAAATATGTTTCAATTTTTGAAAAGACACATTGAACAAATTAGGCTGAATGAACCTCTCCCATACGTTGTCTCTATCGAGGCAACGAAGGCTCTCTTTTGAATTTCGTTCCTCCCAAAACGAAAAGGCCATTTAATTATTGTTTTGTGATCGACGGTTATATCTTATCACATACGAAAGAATGGTTATTTTAAAGATTCAACCCCTGTCAATCACTGTGAAATATGATTATATATTTCAACAAAGGTATACCAGATGTAGTAAACAGCTCAATTGTCCGGGAGATCGGGACAACCACAACCGTCAGTTTGCTTGGTTAGACGCAAATAACGACCTTGTGTAGGTATTAAGTCAGTCCTAACATCATCCGCATATTCTTATTAACATCCGTCAAATTCAACACAAATATGGAATATGTTATTAATTCACCAACATTAAAATAAACAGCTATTCCCAATTATTAGAGTTCTTAAAGGGAATAACCTTAGACAAATAATTTACAACGATTTGCTTATAACCAATATTGTAAGGCTTTACGGATGATGCCCATCACCTTTACATACTTTTGCACGTGGCTAATAAAGTTATTGCGAGGGTGCCTCAGCACCAGTGCATATATTGGTTGTGAAAACACTTTTACTGGTGCAATGGGCTTGCGCATGCGCCGTGTTAATCGTCTTGATCGCGCATGCGCCGTATTTTACCGTCAGCTCTCCGATATTTCCGTAGCAGTTCGTCACTAGACTGGTTCTCGTGTGTATGCGAGTATTTTTTTTTATAATTAAAATGTAAATTAAAACCATAGTTTAACGTGTACCGGCGTTAATCCATCGAGGGTCACCCATCCAGGCACTAACCGCGATGAACGTTGCTTAACTTTACAAAAAGGTCAACCACTCTACCAACGTTGCTATAAAATCTGGCTTCCAAAGCAAGGCTGTAGAAGTGATATGTATTACCCGTTCCCGTTACATTTCTCCCTCTTTTCTCTTGTCTTCGACGCGAATTCACACAACTGATCAGAAGCAGTATACCAGAGCGGAGTCTATGTAACATCACTGGGAACCACCGGGATTTTAATAACAGGAAAATGGAAATATTTTCATAAATGCGAAGTTAATGTACTAAATGTTGCGATTTTAAGAATATATTAAGGGAAAAAAAAGAAGGAAAAAAGAATGCGCATGCGCAGACAAAATGATTACAATAATTTTGGGAGATCGAGGTCAACACGTTGGGAAAAGGTATTTTTGTTTTCGTTTTACGTATTTAACTAAAAAACTCTTTATATTCATATCATATATTTAAAAGCGGGTTTCGTGTTTTTCGAATCAAGCAGTATTTCTTAAGCCATAAAATGCTGATTCCCGCACTAACATCGACCTGCTGCATCTTGCAGCATCTCTTGTATATTAAAGAAAAGTAAAGCTCCTTCGGAGACATGAGGGTTGTTGTATTTACGATCAAGGAAGAATGAATAAGCGGACTTCTGCTAGAGTATTTCATTTCTGTCCGCCTACATATAATATGCGTGGGTTACCATTTTTGATATAAAATACAGATATTCCTCTAATGTTTCTATAACCATCCACCTGCATTGGATTCTCAAAGATACACTGTGACCTGTTTTCGTCCTACGCAGTTCAATTGTAAACATGATAGACGGAATAGAAATTCGCCTTTGTCTAGTGTTTAGCATCGGGGACTTGGCACAGGGCGGTCCCTGGTTCTAAATCCGCCTGCCTCTCCCCCATCTCTCTCATTCTCTCTCTATTCTCTTTCTATATCTCCCTATCTGTCTTGTTTGTCCCGTCTGTCCCGACGTCCAGCCCGTCCAGCCTGTCTCGTCTGTCCCGTCTGTCCCGTCTGTCCCGTCTGTCCCGTCTGTCCCGTCTGTCCCGTCTGTCCCGTCTGTCCCGTCTATCTCATCTGACCGTCTGTCTAATCTGTTACGTCTGTCTTGTCTGTCCCGTCTGTCCCGTCTGTCCCGTATGTCCCGTATGTCTCGTCTGTCCCGTCTGTCTCGTCTGTTCCGTCTGTACCGTATATTCCGTCTGTCTCGTCTGTCCCGTCTGTCTCGTCTGTTCCGTCTGTACCGTATATTCCGTATGTCTCGTCTGTCACGTCTGGCACGTCTGTCCCGTATGTCCCGTCTGTCACGTCTGTCACGTCTGTTTCGTCTGTCGCGTCTGTCCTGTCTGTCTCGTCTGTCCCGTCTGTCTCGTCTGTCCCGTCTGTCTCGTCCCGTCTGTTCCGTCTGTCCCGTCTGTCCCGTCTGTCCCGTATGTCCCGTATGTCCCGTCTGTCCCGTCTGTCCCGTCTGTCCCGTCTGTCCCGTCTGTCCCGTCTGTCCCGTCTGTCCCGTCTGTCCCGTATGTCCCGTATGTCCCGTCTGTCCCGTATGTCCCGTCTGTCCCGTCTGTCCCGTCTGTCCCGTCTGTCCCGTCTGTCCCGTCTGTCCCGTCTGTCCCGTCTGTCCCGTATGTCCCGTGTGTCCCGTATGTCTCGTCTGTCACGTCCGGCACGTCTGACACGTCTGACACGTCTGTCCTGGTCGCGTCTGTCCTGGTCGCATCTGTCCTGGTCGCGTCTGTCATGGTCGCGTCTGTCCTGGTCGCGTCTGTCCTGGTCGCGTCTATCCTGGTCTCGTCTGTCCCGTCTGTCCCGTCTCTCCGTTTGTCCCGTCTTTGCCGTCTGTCCCGTCTGTTTCGTCTTTGCCGTCTGTCCCGTCTGTCCCGTCTGTCTCTCTCTCTCTCTCTCGCTCTCTCTCTTTCTCTCTCTCTCTCTCCCCCTCTCTCTCTCTCTCTCTCTCTCTCTCTCTCTCTCTTTCTCTCTCTGTCTTTTTCTCTCTATCTCTATATCCCTCTCTCTCTCTCTCATATAGTATAGAGATATTTTGAATGACACTTCAATATATTCATTATTCTGACTCAATGTTTCGGAGTTCAAGGCTTGCAAGATGTTGCTACTGTTGGACTTTGGTTTTACTGATACTTTAGATATTAAAACAAATTAACTCTCGCTCTCGAGACAGAAACTTTCTTTAAAATAAAATCGATAACCTAAAGGTACACTTAGAACTGGATTACTAAACGCTATGTTCATTGCCGCCAAATATCCTACGTCGGGCAGTAAAATTCACGGATAATAATATAGAGTTAATTTAGCGTTACGTCCTATAGTGAAAGAATGAAACGCGGTGTTTGAATATATCATTTTTATTGTAATCTGATCTCATTTTATTATAAGCTTTGTATTTTTGGTATAATATGAGCCCCTTAGTATGGCCAGTTCTGTGTCATATTCGACCAGTTTACATATATAACCATTTTATTGAATATTTTCGCTGCTCTGAGAAGCGTTTGAAAGAATTATTTGAAGAAAACTTGCTCATGATCAATCATATACTGCATATATTCAATGAGCATTGTATTCGTATCTCTGATAGAAGAACCCTACAAACTATGTGGTGTAACAGTTCAAGTGTAATCATGAGAGCGGAGGACACGTGCTCCATTCAAGGTCAATGTATATCTCTGAGTACTAGCATTCAAACACAAGCAGCAAAACTGTTAGCGCACACAACCTTATCAGTGTCGCGTTTATCAAAATGACCCTTTCCAAAATGCAGACGCAATTGGACGCATTCGCTGCAGACAACTTTTGCAAACATTGAAGAGACGTTGCTCATAATGAGCAATTTGACCATTTTCCACTATGTCTTCAACTCTATTCAATAAATATATTTTCACTTAAAAACATTTCATTATTTTGTGTGACTCTTGACTAGATATTTCCAAAAACGTCTACTGAAGATTTGTTGATTATGGAAATGGTTAAGAGACTGTTTGTTTCGACTGCACCACGATACGACTAAGCAGCAAAACAACCTAGTAAACCTAGTCTAATATGCAGAAAGTTGGAATGGGCAAATAGGCAAAAACTCTCTACTATGTACATGATGATTAAAGAGTGTGTATGTTATTCGAATTATCCTGCAGTCATTTGTAGTAAGTGTCCTGTCGCAATTATATAACAATCCCGTCCTTCTTGATTCGCTGTCCACACCTATATGCAGCAGAACTTTCGAAATGGCTTCATGAATTGGTATGTACGCTCCGCTCCGTATGCTCGTATTTTTCCATTCCGTTGGTGTACAATGTAACGACTTGTCCTGCTATATGTGGCTTAAAGAACATTTAAATTTTTAAAATGTACTTGATGTGAACAGATTAAGATTAGCCTTTATACATTCCACTCTAATCTACAGTATTCGCTATCTAGATCTACACTGTTCACGATAGACAACTTGTACATTTTCGCATGCACGGGCTCATATTTATTTAAGATATATAATGGAGTATATCAACATCAACAAGGTTAGTGTTAATAAGATTTCAATGGCAAAAAGTCGTTGATATGAATGGTACATATTTCAAGTAGAACTAATCAATCATAAATTTTACTGTCATAAATTCCGACAACAATCTCCCATAATGGCATAGGGCGACTGATTAGCCCATTCAATAAAATGTATCTTTTAATCATAATGGAGCTATCCACTCATGTTTCAGTGTTAGATATTCACATAAAATTATCGCTATAGACACCGTGAAGTCAAGTCATGGACAAATAAGACGTCCCGCGAGAAAACCAACATTGTAACATATGCGTGAAGTATCGACATGGATCAGCCTAAGAGGCTGCGCAGGCGAACCCGGACAGACACTTTTCGCCTCCTGTATATTTTCTGTTTTAGGACTCGTTACTATACATCTATCCACTTGAGACGGAATATGTCGGCCCGGATTAGCCTGCGCGGACTGATCTGGGTCGATACATTTCACAGTGTCCATAATGTTGGTTTTCTCGCGGGACGGCTCCAATGGAATCAGTGTAAAATAAGATGAATTTTATTAACTTATCTTTAGAGTTACAAGCTTAAGATAAGCATAGTCGTAGTTCATATCTTATGAATTATCTTTAGAGCTGTATGCTGCTGAACGGGCTCGACGTAGTGCGTGTATGCACCAATATCCTAAATCGCCAAACAAAACATTGCCATAGATTGCATCTGCTTCTATATTTCTCGATCTGAATGTATTTGTTGATATTTGTGATTAATAATGTTATCACTGTCGGTTTTCGTATGTCGTGGCTGCTATGGTAAAGGAGTGTATCTATAATTTCAGTTTAGTTTATGTTCTATGATAAAATATAATTTCATAAATTGTAATCATTATACACCCCTCACTCTTCATCATGGTTGTATTATAAAGCAAAATAAACCCTTTTTCCCAAACAATGAAGACATAGTTTATGAATTCGCATTAACCCAGAGTGTGTACAGCAAGCGTCTGCCTTAGATCTCTTTTTTAACTCGGCGTACTAGTCAATTAGTATGTCTGGCACGAACAAAATATGTCAACTAGACTTGAAGTGTGTTAATAGTAAAAATACATTTGATTTTCGTGAACTCTACAGCGGATCAACTTGATGTTTCATGAATAATGAAGCAAACTGCTTTTGGAGTACGAAAGGTTAACTCTTTCAGCGCCAAATTGTTTAAAGTAAACTCTTCCATGTCCAAAGTCGGGCACCTCTATTTCATATGTTATGAGAGTTTTGGAATATTTGGATAACTACAAGGCAAACAATGCTGATTTCAGGTGAGACAGCTCGTTACGAGCTGACTCACCTGAATCAGTATTGTTTACAAACAGCTCAATATTGCCTTCGGCGCTGAAAGAATTAAATCGGTTTGGTCCACACAAAGGTTGGCTCTATAGCCGTTTGAGCGCTACACAATGTCCAAAGGGTGTCGTCATTAATGGTGTATGCCAGACCCGTACATGTTATGATAGAGGCAGGTAACTTCAGACTAGAGTATATACTGAAATCTGAATTAGATGAAGTTGCGTGTATGACAATGTGTTGCAAATGTATTCCCCTATGGTATGAAATGCACATGTGTAAGTCTGAAACGATTATTGAAACTCATTTCAAAATAAATTTTGGTCACATTCAGGGACACCGTCTGATGTCTTAAATTGAGACGGTCTTTGTTAAATAACATTCTGTCTGATCGAGATCTTCACGTTTTGCAGATTAGTTTGAAAGGCTTGTGAGATTCTTTCATTGACTATGAATGGGTTTTTTCTCTTCGTTTTTCAGTTAAACTAAGCAAATACACAAGCTGATTTGAGCCTATTATATTCACAAAAGCCATCTTGTAACTTGTCGCACGTTTCCGAGTTTAACCGAAGGGTTCCGATTGGCGGTTACGTGCTGACAAATAGGTCAACACCACGTTTCTAAAGGTCTTCCGCATGATTAACCGCCGAATTAATCACGGTCAATGATACAACACGAATGTTCACCTGTATGACACAAACAGTCAACTGTAACATGATATTTTGACATCAGTTCGACTAGATACCTTGTAAAGATTTAATTAATTTATATCGATGGCGTACATGGGTCATACGTAGCGATGTATCTGACGGATTTCTATCTGTCTGATGCTCGGACAGTCGGTCGGTCGTTCGTTCGTTTTGGTCTGTCTGTTTGTCTGTCTGTCCATATATGACTATGTATGTCTGTCTATCTGTATGTTTGTCTATCTGTCTCTATCTCTCTCTGACTTGGTTTGTCTGTCTGTCTGTCTGTCTGTCTGTCTCTATCTCTCTCTGACTCTCTCTCTGTCTCTCTGTGTGTCTCTCTGTCTCTCTGTCTCTCTGTCTCTGTCTCTGTCTGTCTCTGTCTGTCTCTGTCTGTGTGCGTGTGTGTGTGTGTGTGTGTGTGTGTGTGTGTGTGTGTGTGTGCGCGTGTGCGTGTGAAGGATCAAAACCTCTTTTATGTCAATCAAATGACATTTCGACTCCAACAAGTACTATTGAAGAAAAGGGTTAATTTCTTTTGGCAATATTCACTCATTTGATGGGAAAATAGCAAGTTTATGATATAACTATATTTAAATTATGATTGATAGTATTCTCCCCCTTTTTATCATCACATCATAATAGGCCTGTAATTGTGTTACAAATCTCACTTTGAGCCGTCCGACGAAAAAATAAACATCGTGGCCTATGCGTTAAGTATCGACACGGATCAGCCTAAGCATGACACGAAGGCTAACAAGGACAGACGCTTTTAACCTCCTGTGGATTTCCTGTTCCAGGAATCATTACTCTACACATCTATCCCCCTGAGACGGAATATGACGGCCCGGATTAACCTGCGCGGACTGCGCAGGGTAATCTGGATCGATTCATTACGCAGAGTCCATAATGTTGGTTTTCTGCTGAAACGTCTCAGTTATGAGTGGGCGTGACATATTTACCGAGTATTCCACTGAATCAAGGCAAGAGTTGCATGGAATGAGTCTTTTAACTTCACCAGTTATTATGTGACTTGCATGAGCATTATTGTAAACGGTGTCGACCTAGATGAGCATGTATAAGCGTGTAGTGTTATATTCTATTCACTCATTCCATTGTCAGATGTAATTGCAGCAAACGACATTTAAACATATTTTAATAAAAGGAGAAACTGCTCATAATGAACAAGTTGCAATAACTATATGTATTTATAGACAAATTCACATCGTTTCGTTTAGATGTTGATAGTTTTTCTGCTTCATTTTTGTTGTATGTGGTAAAAGGTTAACTTCTACTTGATGGGTGGAGTCATGTGATAATTCACATAATTCATAATGAATTAATAATGTATTTACGATTCTTAATGCACCTATAATTTCACTCGTTATCCTTGCTGTTTCCAGTCCATGTTAAACAGCATGCCGTTGCAAATATATCAAAATGGCTCGCTAACATATTGAGTTCCCTCGTTAGGTAAGTGAAGACGACAATATGAACGGTGCTTAGTGAAAAGAAACATGGGGCATTTTGATCAGGATCTCAAGGACTATAGGAATGAACGGACTGATCGTAGGGTCTGAATATCTATAGGAATGAACGGACTGGATATAGGGTCTGAAGGTCTATAGGCATGAACGGACTGATCGTAGGGTATACACGTATATAGGAATGAACGGACTGATCGTAGGGTCTGAAGGTCTATAGGAATGAACGGACTGATCCTAGGGTCTGAAGGTCTATAGGAATGAACGGACTTATAGTAGGGTCTGAAGGACTATAGGAAAGAACTGACTGATCGTAGGGTCTGACGGTCTAAAAGGAATGTACGGACTTACAGTAGAGTCTGAAGGACTATATGCATGAACGGACTGATCGTAGGGTCTGACGGTCTATAGGAATGAACGGATCGATCGTAGGGTCTGAAGGTCTATAGGAATGAACGGACTTATAGTAGGATCTGACGGTATATAGGAATGAACGGACTGATCGTAGGGTCTGAAGGATTATAGGAATTAAAGGACTGATCGTAGGGTCTGACGGTCTATATGAATGAACGGACTGATCGTAGGGTCTGACGGTCTATAGGAATGTACGGACTTACAGTAGGGTCTGAATGATTATAGGCATGAACGGACTGATGATAGGGTCTGACGGTCTATAGGAATAAACGGATTGATCGTAGGGTCTGAAGGACTATAGGAATGAACGGACTTATAGTATGGTCTGAAGGTCTATAGGAATGAACGGATTGATCGTAGGGTCTGACGGTCTATAGTAATGAACGGACTGATCGTAGGGTCTGACGGTCTATAGGAATGAACGGACTGATCGTAAGGTCTGAAGGTCTATAGTAATGAACGGACTGATCGTAGGGTCTGAAGGACTATAGGAATGAACAGACTTATAGTAGGGTCTGAAGGAATATAGGAATGAACGGACTTATAGTAGGGTTTAAATGTCTATAGGAATGAACGGACTTATAGTAGGATCTGACGGTCTATAGGAATAAACGGACTTATAGTAGGGTCTGAAGATCTATAAGAATGAACGGACTGATCGTAGGGTCTGAAGATCTATAGGAATGAACGGACTGATCGTAGGGTCTGAAGGTCTATAGGAATGAACGGACTGATCGTAAGGTCTGAAGGTCTATAGTAATGAACGGACTGATCGTAGGGTCTGAAGGTCTATAGGAATGAACGGACTGATCGTAGGGTCTGACGGTCTATAGGAATGAACGAACAGATCGTAGGGTATAAAGGTCTATAGGAATGAACGGACTTATAGTAGGGTCTGAAGGTCTATAGGAATGAACTGACTGATCGTCGGGTCTCAAGGCATGTAGGAGAATATGGACTGGTTGTAAGATATGAAGGACTATAGGAATGAACGGACTGATTGTAAGATCTCTAGGCATGTAGGAGTATATGGACTGATCGTAGGATCTCAATGACTGTAATAATGTACAGACTGATTGTAAAATCCCACACTCAGTCCGTACACTCCTATAGTCCTTCATATCTTACGACCAGTCCATACATTCCTATAGTCCTTCAAATCCTACGCTCAGTCCATATACTCCTACATGCCTAGAGATCTTACAATCAGTCCGTACATTCCTATAGTCTTTTATATCTTACAACCAGTCCATACATTCCTATACTCCTTCAGATCCTATGATCAGTCCGTATACTCCTACATGCCTTGAGATCTTGCAATCAGTCCATACATTTCTACACTCAGTGAGATCCTACGATCAGTCCAAACATTCCTATAGTCCTTCATATCCTGCGATCAGTCCATAGATTCATACAGTCCTTCAGATCCTACGATCAGTCCATACATTCCTACAGTCCTTCAGATCCTACAATCAGTCCGTACATTCCTACAGGCATTCAGATCCTACAATCAGTACGTGCATTCCTACAGGCCTTCAGATCCCACGATCAGTCCATACCTTCCTACAGTATAGATCTGTTTTTTCTTATTTAGAAGATAGTTTATCTAGCAGATGACTTGATAGCTAACAGAGTGGATCTTGATCTGATTTGGTCTGTACTAGTATCGAATGCCTGAATGTCACCTTTCCTGCGACGATGCTCTTCAATCTTCAATCTTCAATCTTCAATATTGTGATACGCGAAATAATGTATCCAAAATGAAGAACGGACCAGATAAGTGGCCTCATCAATATTTCCTTAAAATCACACCAATAAATTTCGCAAATTAATTATCCCTCAAAGTCATTTATCTAAGGACAACACAAAGCGCTTATAAAACTAACTATTCTTTAGATGTCGTGTTAAGTACAAATCAGTTGTTCGGTGCACCACTTATTATATAAAATGTATCAAATTATGCAAAAGTTAAATTGAGGTGAATGAACGAAATTTCATCTGATATTAGTATTAACTGCACCATTTGCATTTTGATCGGCAAGATAACATAAATGCCTGTGTCTGGAAAAACATTTAGTTATAGCGTTGGGACCAATAATAATATATCATACATAATGCTGGAGTAATTAGAAAAAGCTGCATAGAAAATAGCGGAGTTCTGTGAAACTATACGGATCGTAATTATTATACCTTTTTGAAGTTATGCCTTACGAACGACTCTATGCCGTTTTTCAACATCATTTCAGTCACATCATGGCGGTAAATTCCAAACTGACACATCAAAATGAATCGAATTGAAAAAAAATCGCTATAATAAAGGAACTTGCAATCAAATGGTCTTAGGTGAATGTGGCCGCTTCCCTATGTATTTTGTTAGATTTCTAAAGTACTGGTCCAAATGAATACAAATGCCAAACCTATAGATATCTAAAGCAATGCTATATCATGTTAAAAAAGTGAGATGATCAAAACAGACATACATACGCAACAGAAGTTAGGAATTTATTATTTAGTAACGGTTTCGGATACATCTGGATTTCACAGGATATTGGAAATATAAATATGTTTATCTCAGAATTCAAAATAAGGCTTAAGGATCCTCTACCAACAAGATTGGCATAACGCTCTAAGTCATTTTAGTAAAACACGTTATTACTATAATGCAATTAAAATCACTTTTAAACGAACGTTATTTAACTATTATTGCATAAAATCTATGTTTTACGCCCGCTTACGGGATACAGAAACATTGCAAAAACCGGGCGTAAACGGCGAGAAAACGTGTATAAACAAAGCGATTCTCGCGCGTACGTGCCGTTTCAGACCGGTTAGATGTTTTACATATGCATTACCCGGGCACCGTTAGTAAACAAAACATGGACGCTCCATCTCCCCTAGAATAGGATCAATTGTTGGGTTAACAATAACATCAATTTCTTTAACTCGATAATCGGTAACATGCAATAGACTCACAGTTAAAGAGCATAACATGATCCAAAACCATTCGAGTCAACGATGGCAACCTTGATGTAGGACCGGTTCGTGGATATATAAAACATAACTTGTTTACTTTATGACGTCACATGTGTCAATCCTTATCGCGTCATGTTCATCGGCGGTTATCGTACAACTGAACGTTACAGCGGACTATTAGTTGGATGTTTGCTCTTATTTTATGCAATAATAGCGAAAATACACATTTCTCGGGCGTGAACATCTGCGGACGCCCTTAAAATGTGTTTATGCCCTCGTGCTTCGCACTCGGGCATAAACAAATTTTGCGGGCGTCCGCAGATGTTCACGCCCTCGAAAATGTGTATTATCCCTATATTATTGCATAAAATCTATGTTTTACGCCCGCTTACGGGATACAGAAACATTGCAAAAACCGGGCGTAAACGGCGAGAAAACGTGTATAAACAAAGCGATTCTCGCGCGTACGTGCCGTTTCAGACCGGTTAGATGTTTTACATATGCATTACCCGGGCACCGCTAGTAAACAAAACATGGACGCTCCATCTCCCCTAGAATAGGAGCAATTGTTGGGTTAACAATAACATCAGCTTCTTTAACTCGATAATCGGTAACATGCAATAGACTCACAGTTAAAGAGCATAACTTAATCAAAAACCATTCGAGTCAGCGATGGCAACCTTGATGTAGGACCGGTTCGTGGATATATAAAACATAACTTGTTTACTTTATGACGTCACATGTGTCAATCCTTATCGCGTCATGTTCATCGGCGGTTATCGTACAACTGAACGTTACAGCGGACTATATGTTGGATGTTTGCTCTTATTTTATGCAATAATAGCGAAAATACACATTTTCTCGGGCGTGAACATCTGCGGACGCCCTTAAAATGTGTTTATGCCCTCGTGCTTCGCACTCGGGCATAAACACATTTTGCGGGCGTCCGCAGATGTTCACGCCCTCGAAAATGTGTATTATCCCTATATTCATATACCTTTAGACCTTAGGAAAGCATTTGCAAATGTTCGATGCTCGGATTATAAACTCAATATTTAAGTAGACAGACATCATAATGATCGAAGAGAACAGATGATTTGCACTTACTGTCTTAAAAAATTCGCATTTGATGTAATTGAGAATGAATTTCATGTTTTTCTCTTTTGCAAACGTTATGAGAAATTCAGGAAAATTTATATAGGTGATATAAAGATTAAAACAGCCGACTCATTCACTAGATTCATGTTATGTTGCGACAGTTCAAATTTATTCAATATATGTAACTTAGTGCACAAAATATTGTTGATAAGAAATGAAGAGTCTAACCTTAGCATTTAGCATCCGTATATTCTGATATTTATCTACACTATAGTTGCTACTCATTTTATATTTATGATAAATAACAACTACAAGAAAGTAATCTACAACTATTTGTATTGTGTTGTGGGTAAACCTATACATGTATTGTTTATATTAGAGGCCGGTGGCCTATATATTTGAAATTTTGAACTTTGAAAGCATCTAGACAAAGTAACATTGTTTATGCACTATGAATTAAGTAGCATCATTATGAGCCCAATTCTCAATTTTTCACAATTTCCCGTTAGCTTCAACATCGGTTTAGTCAGTTCATTACACTATTTCCTATTGTATTTTGTGGGGTCAATACTATATATGTATTGTTTATATTATGAGTCGGTGGCTTAAATATTTAGATACAAATATTTGAATCTATGCAATTTGGGAAATACATCGAATACGAAGGGAGGACTTCATAAGGACCCAATCGTAGGGAAAATATTCAGAATCATTAACTCAGGAATAAAAGCCTATAGGCGGAAACTATTATGGCCCTGTCACACCGTTGCGTATCGTACTAGAGTATGCCAGCGTATGGAAAATATACGCTGGTATGCGCTGACATACGCTAGGGGTACGTTAGGCATAGGTGTTATATGTTTCAAGCACGGTCGCATACGCTGACATACGCTAGGGGTACGTTAGGCATAGGTGTTATATGTTTCAAGCACGGTCGCATACGCTGGCATACGCTAGGGGAACGTTAGGCATAGGTGTAATATGTTTCAAGCACGGTCGCATACGCTGACATACGCTAGGGGTACGTTAGGCATAGGTGTTATATGTTTCAAGCACGGTCGCATACGCTGACATACGCTAGGGGAACGTTAGGCATAGGTGTAATATGTTTCAAGCATGGTCGCATACGCTGACATACGCTAGGGTTACGTTAGGCATAGGTGTAATATGTTTCAAGCATGGTCGCATACGCTGACATACGCTAGGGGCACGTTAGGCATAGGTGTACTATGTTTCAAGCATGGTCGCATACGCTGACATACGCTAGGGGAACGTTAGGCATAGGTGTTATATGTTTCAAGCATGGTCGCATACGCTGACATACGCTAGGGGAACGTTAGGCATAGGTGTTATATGTTTCAAGCATGGTCGCATACGCTGACATACGGCGAGTAAGATTATTGTGTTAAGCATGCTCAAAAATTGTGTGAATTCGGACGTATGGTTTGTACGCAAAGCAGACGCAAGGCATACGCTGAAAACGCCCGAATTACGCTACAGGTACGTTAATCATATTGTCGAGTACGCTGGTCATACGCTGACATGAAGGTGTACCGTACAGCTGGCGTATTGTTGGCGCACGAGTAGCGTACCTATAACTCAGGTCTGACGTACCTGCAACGTATATATAGACATCTTAGCGTATGACTGACGATTGAGTAACGTATACATACCGTACAACTAGCGTATGATTGGCGTATGGCAAGCGTCTCCCCTGCTTTTTGCCAGCGTTTTGATAAAGTGTATATATTGGCCCTGTCACACTACAACGTATGGACTTAACGTATGCCGAACGAATGATTTTTTTTTGAAAAAGTGTCCATACGCCGGCATACGTCGACCCGGGTACCTAAAAATCAAATTTGTTGTGGATTGGTCGCATACATAACGTATACACAACGAATCTAACGTATACAGAACGTATGTCCAACGTATGTCCAACGTATGTATAGCGTATCTTTAACTTATACATAACTTATGGGAGCGTATCTGGGCGTATTTTCAACGAGTGTCTGACGTTCTCGACGAATGTCCAGCGTATGGGTAGCCTATGAGTAGCGCATGCACAACGTGCTTGGTGTGTCTAACACTCACGTGACATAACAGTACAAATACCTCGCCGCTTTTTAGGAATTTCCTCATTCAGTCAGCATCTACGTACCATGCCACCCAAACGGTCTAAGGCACTTTCCAGAGGGAGAGGGAGAGGGAAACTCAGTATGCATCAACCTTCCAAACCATCACCACCACCTGAAGAACAGCAAGACCAGCTTGATCAGCATGTCCAGTCAAACCAGCCTGACCAGTGCAACCAACCTGCCAATGACTCTCCTCCTACCAGCTGATCGCAATCGAGAGAACCTCGCTCACCGACTCCTCCATCCCGTGAAGGCTCTGTCGATTCTGTTGCCTCCAACTCCACCAGCCAGCCTAATCAGCTGCAGGCAAAGAAGAGGGCTAAGAAGATTGTTTTTTCACTCAACGCAGAACAGGAGGAGAGTATGCTGGAGTTCTTGCAAGTACATCCAATGATCTGGGACTGCAAATTAAGTGGGTACAGGCGAACTGACCTTAAGGCCAAGCTTTGGGAAGACCAGGGTGCTAGTATGGAACCACCAATAAAATGTAAGTACAACATTTGATACATATTTTTTCTTGAATATTTAACCTTTTCACATTCAAAATGAATACTAGTATTGTGTTTATGTAAAATGTGCCTACGAGTATGTTGAGAAATGTGTCGTTATGTTGAAACATGTAAATGTAGACTAAGAAATTAATTTGCGACCAACATGGACTTGCCTAATTTGGCATCGTAATTGTTAATGTTTTCATTGGACTCATATCAATCCCTATTTGTATTTTCAGCTCAACATCTTCAAGGATGGTTCAAGTCACTCCGGGATACACATACCAGGCTGCACAAGAAGAAGAGTGGTGACGGCGCTCCTGGTGAGCTGACCGAGAGGGAGCTATGGATCAAAAACAACTTCGATTTCCTGAATTCCGTCATCAGACACCGTCCGGAGCCTTGTAAATCTGTAAGTTTCGCTTAAAAATCACACTCGTTACAATTTAAATAATTAATTATCTTTCTGCCAGGCTTGTGACCTCACGACGTTTAGGCCTTAAAGGCCCACACTACCTTTGTATATTAATGTTACATAATATATAGGTGATTTTTTTCTTTGCATATGATGAAAGGCAATAACTCTTATAACAAAACTGCCAAAAAGTTGGTTAAAATCAATTCACAACTAATCAAACTAGACCATTTTAAACGAAAAATGTGCAGCACAGCGTCATTTGTTATGGGTTTTCGCGATAATTATGTCAAAGATATAAAACGCTAATTTGAACGATACGCTGTTTACATTTTTGTTTACAATAGGTGTATTGTGTGCTAAAATCATAAATCAAAATCATTATACATTCAATGCAAGCTTAGAATCTCGGACTGCATAGTCAAAGATCATGATTTCAATACCAAATTCACTTTTTTTTAACAATATGATAAAGGTGTATCGATCAAAATATCGTTTGGGATTTATACATTAGTATTCATACCAGATAAAGTTGATCAACAGACCAGCTTGTTTTGTTAAATATAATAGCTTATTGGTCAATTGAACAAAATAAAAGTATTTTGTGACTTTAAGGGGTTTCTCTCCTGTATACACCATCATATCTCAAGATATGTGAGGTAACGTGATTATCCTACTTTTTAAAGTAATTAAAACTGATTGAATGGTAAAAGTTAATGTAACTTCAGCCTAATGATATGTTTTTTCAAGGAAGGTCAGAAAAAACGGATAAAGTTATTCTCCTTACCGTAAACGCCACCATTTGCAATGAAAATATGAGTTTTCTTTCAAACCCAAGACAGAATCAATTACAAGGAATTACACATTCCTACTAATGTATTATGATAGCCAGTATGCCAATTAAGGGCAACGAAGACGAAAACTCGTAAATTATTATGTTATTTGCATGGAATTAAATGATTAATTCAATATTTTGCCAATTTGTGCAGGAAAAAAATGTTTTTTTCAAACAAATTTTTCAATATTGTAAAAGTTATATAATCTTTTATGAATGTTCGTCTTCCTTGCCCTCAATTAACATACTGCGTTTTAAATTAAACGTGTGTGTATTTAATATTCTTCGTATTTAAGACTGCCTTGGGTTTGAAAAACGGTTAATTTTTATCAGTATACTTTGGCTTATAAAAGCATCTTTTTACACATTATATTAAATATTGACATTATTTTTTGTGTTGCATGCTTTTTTCTTTTGTTGAAAATCAATAACACTTTTATCAATAAGTTTTAATACATAAAATAACTCATTCTCACATGCTCTTACTGTTTTACTTCAAATTTTTATCCACCTTGTAAATGTGTATATTGGAACCACCTTAAGTATGTTTTATAATCTGATTTTTTTTAATGTTCCTAAAATTTATTATTTTGTCTTTGCAGGTGAAGGCCACAATTGAAGAACACCAGGGGGACTTGTGTGCTGCAGAGACTGCCTGTGTCGAGGTTGGTGTTGCCTTGGATGACGAAAACATGCCAACAGTGACCAAGGGCAAGGGCAAGCGTTTGCAGGAAGACCGTGAAGATGCGTTGTTGACCTCCCTCCAGAAGAGAGTCCAGCAAAGTGGAGAGCTTCTCGCAAGTCTGCAGCCTGCAGCCCAGCAGCCAGTCACCACCAGGACAGCCTTCGCCAACTATGTTCGTGACAGCCTCATCAGCATGGGCAAGCCAAAGTTCAAGAAGGCGAGATCGGCCATTAACTGTTTACTATCTGAATTGATGGCGGAGGACAGCGAAGATGACATTCCAAGTGCTGGTCCCTCCATGCCAAGCGCCAATATGGGCTTCATTGTTCCTCAAGTTCGTCCGAGGTATGGCTCTTACTCCAGTTCATCCCGTGCCTCAAAATCCCCCTACCCGTCATCAGGTGATCAGTACCAGCCAGCTCCACAGATGTGGAAACCACAACCCCCTCAAGCTTCTGTATGGGCATCACAGTCCCAAGAGTACATGGATTCCTACTGGCAAGAGCAACCGCAACAACAGCAACATACCTCTACCTCGGTTGCTAGTGCTATTGGCTCAGCTTCCCAGACACTGACACCCCTGGACACGAGTTTGGTAGGGAGTTTGAACCAATCAAACACTTCAAACATTTCTGGTTCATCTGATTTATCGGACATGATTGTCACAAATACTGAATTAAACACGCGACGCTAAATGAACAGTGATAGAGACCAGGAACACAACTCGTAGAGACCAGTAGGAGTTGTTATTTTTGTGAATTTTAGTCTTTGTGTCATTACTATCGTTTTTCATTATTATTTCATGCATTATAGTTGATCAGTTGATCAGTTGAACATTTGAAGTTTATAAATTTAACAAGGTACACAACTAAAAGAGACAAGTAGGATTTGTGATTGTTGTGACATTTACAATGTACCATTACTATCATGCGCCATTATTATTATTGTTGATCAGTTGATCAGTTGAAGTTTAATAAAAAAATTGTGAAAGTACTAAAGTATTTAAAAATGTATCCATGTGTACAGTAGATCCTCCATTACCCAACCACCTATCAATTGACAAGTAATGATATGAGTATAGTAGACACTCAGTTATATGATGTCATTACTTAGGGATTACTTTTTTTGTCCGGCGTCTGTCCGTCCGTCCGTCCGTCCGTCACACTTTTTGCGTCATACGTCTTTCGTCACGTTTTATTGCCCCTTTTCTATCAAAAATACATTTAATCGAATAACTTCTTTTCTACGTGAAGGATTTAATTGAAACTTCAGACAAATGTTTATATCAATATGTGTGATGGGTACACAAAAGAGGGGTAATCCAAATATTTTTGTGACAAGGCGACGGCATGCGAGATCACTCCATTCTAGTAATCATAGATTAAACAAACCAATGTGGAGGAAGCGTTGTCCAGGGGTAGAGTGTACAACCTTGGATCCGAAGGTCGTAGGTTCGAATCCCATCTGCGCCGAGATTGGACTTCATGTATTTTACAACCCACAAAATGGGCACGAGTACTGGTCGATTTGTTCACCCAGGACGCAGTCATCGAGAATGACTTAGCTAAGTTGTAAGAACTTGTTCCTAATCGATGTAAAATAAATACGGTAGGTTTAAACAAAACAAACCAAGGGTTTATTTTAAAACACACACATTTATTACGATAGACATATGTAATGTGATAATAACACTATAATTCAACCATGTGGGAGTTCAACAAGACCAGTGAAATGTTCCTTTTTTACCACACATTTAGATCATACTGTCTTGCCACGGAACTGCACCGGCTGGAGAGTTGACCCAGTGCTTGATCAGATTTCTCTGTTTCTTTCCTTCCCTTGAAGAGGTGTTGGGGGCAGTCACTGTTTGTGTGTCCTCCAAGTTACGGTCCGCTCTCCATTCTCCTGGGACGAAATTACGGTTCTCATTCTCTGCACGGTCAAGCTGCTGATTCTGGAGTTGTGGATACCGGATCCTCATCAGATTATGCAAAACCATGCATGCTTTGACGATGAGCTTGACGGTGGAAGGGTCATGCTGCATTGTAGTCAGTAGAATCTGGAATCGGTTTGCCAGGATACCGAAGGCATTCTCTACTACTCTTCTGCTTCGAGAAAGCCTGTAGTTGAAGATCCTTTCATCGTTTGTCAAACCCCGGTGACCGTACGGTTTCATCATGGTCGTTCGGAGGGCGAAGGCATCGTCGCCGATGAAGAAGTAGGGCACATCCTGGGTGTCGTTGGGGAGAGGTTCTGGGTCCGGGAAACCTATGGTACCAGCTTCAGCGCATTCCTTCAGCTCACAGTCATTGTAAATCTGAGCGTCTGATGCTGATCCCATACCACCGACATCTGCCCAGATGAATTTGTAGTCTGCATCTACAAGCGCCATAAGTACAATGGAGTAGAATCCTTTGTAGTTGTAGTACATGGATCCACTCTTTGGAGGACTCCGGCAGGCAACATGCTTCCCATCAAGTGCTCCACATGTATGAGGCAAGTTCCATTTTTGAAAAAACTGGTCAGCAATGGCACGCCATCCATCAGAATGGGTGGGGCAATTCATCACCTCGCTAAGGTATTCATCAATGATGGCCTGACAGACTTCTCGGACGAGGAGTGACTGCGTGTTGTGAGGTACTCTCCACCCGAACTTCATCGATGCATACTTGCTCCCACAGGCAAGGTGACGCAGAGTCAGGGCAAGCTTCATGCCAGGCTCGATGGGTTCCCTGTAACTAGTATGTCCTTTGGTTATCCGGGGACCCACTCTGGTTAGCAGTTCGTCAAACATTTCTGGAGGCATACGCATGAAGTTGTGGAAGGATGCCCTGTCCTCGTTACGGAGTTCCACAAGAAGCTGGTCATATATGCCAAACTGACGTCGTCTACCGATCCATGGTCTGATCCAGAACCTCCTCCTTCTAGCTCTTCGCCTCCTCCTTTTAATAATGGCACGGACCTGTGCGAGTTCTAATTGATTGATGTCATGCTGATGTTGGAGAACGGCTAGTTGGTATGTATCCATCCTCTCTGGTTGAACTGCTCAATGGTAGTACCGATTGAGTTACACATGGACCCTATATATATACACTATATTGTTGTAACATATGTGTTGGCTATAAACACGCAAGTTGTTGTTGTTGTTATATACCCCGCCTGTAAAACGCTCATTGTACGCCAAAGGAACGCTAGCTATACGGTAGATATACGTTACATACGTTACTCAATCGCCTAGCATACGTACAATACGTTTGAATACGTCAATACACGTTTCAAATACGCCAACATACGTTATAAACACGTTAGAAATACGTTAGAAATAAGTTACTCAATCGTTGTCAATAAGTTAGCTGTACGATACACCCTCCGCTGACGTATGCCTAACATACCAGCAACGTACCTCTAGCGAGTTTCAACGTATGTCTAACGTACCTCCAACGTATCTATAACGTATGCTTAACCTATGAAATATACGTTGTCATACGCTCAAAAGTTTTGAACATACCCAAAACATTTTTTTTGTCTCGGCGTTCATGAACGTATGACAGCGTATGACAGCGTGCTGATAACGAACACCTAACGTACCCCTAACCTATATCAACGTACACCAACGTATTGGCAAAAAATATCATACGCTGGCATACGTTAAGGCCATACGTTGTAGTGTGACAGGGCCATATAGGATCCCATTTCTAGATCTTTTAAAGTTCTTTGTGGACTTATATGGGCACTTTGTCACGTGCTATCGGTACGCTGGACTTCTACTCATTCGCTAGCCATACACAGACTACGCTGGTAACATGCTGGACATACGCTGGCGATACCCTACTCATAGGTGCAATACGGTAAGTATACAAACAGTTCTTTATTTTCAAGGGCTTTTTGGGCGTATGAAAATTAATTTATGAATTTTCATACGCAACTAATACGTTTCTCTCATACGCAATAGTGTGACAGAGCCATTATCTATTCTGGAAATAGCACGATACGCACACTTTAGAAGACGTCGTCTGGGAAACTCTTACAATTTAAACCGAAGTATTCCTTGTAAGCCAGGTCATAATCAACACTTCGCTCTTTTAGTTTCGTGTTCGCGGTTTCCTTTATAAATATGTTATGTATCTGTTACGACAGACCTAAAGTCCAAGCATTATATGAGCCGTCCTGCGAGAAAATCAACATTGTGGACTCTGCGTAAAGTATCGAACCGGATCAACCTAAGCATGCCGCGCAGGATTACCCGGATAGACACTTTTCACCTCTTGTGGATTTTCTGTTTCAGGAATCATTACTCTATACCTCTTTTCCCCTGATACGGAATGTGTCGACCCGGATCAGTCTGCGCGGACTACACAGGCTGATTTGGGTTGACACATTACGCAGAGGTAATAATGTTGGTTTTCTCGCGGGACGGCTCATATACTCATAAAATGTCCTTAACGTCGGTAAACACTACATACAGGCAATAATGTAACATGGAATAATGCATTGGTGGCTCTAAATATAATGCCTTTCAAATTGAGCTATCAAACTATCATACTGCATACTGCATATTGGATACTGCATATCAAAAAAATAAAAGAAAGAAAACAAATAACGGAGTAAAGAAACAACCACAGGACGATTGCAATACAGACAATACAAGTGTTCCTAAAGTCTGTAATCATTCTCGTTCTCCGTGGTTAAAAATTACCTTTGATTTAAATTACCTAATGCTTTTGTACATTGTGCAGCCAGGTTGTAATTGAGATTTATTTGAATATTGGTTCCTCCAAAACAGATAGCAAACAAACACTGCTTACTATCAATGTATGATGTGTATATAAATTGAAAACAATTGTACCAATCATTATTTTTTACTCTTGTATGATGTGAATAATTGAAAAAAAATGTCCCAATCATTATTTTACCCTTGTATAATATGATTAATAGTAAAAGATTGTACCAATCATTACTTTTTACACTTGTATGATGTGAATAATTGAAAAAAAAAAATGTACCAATCATTTCTAATAAACCTTGTATGACGTGTATTATTTCTATTTGAATAATATTTGAAAACATAAAATATATTTAATTAGAAAACGAAATAAGCAAACCCGCTGATGAACTTAACGAAGCACGTGTGTATTTTATAGCCAACGCTAAATACGTGTTAATAATATCTGTACTTAAACTAAATAAACTTGTAATGAAATGTTAAATGCATGGTATTCACTTGAAAAACGATAACTATCTCGATCATAAACGTATATTATTTCCATGCATTGAACAAGCGATAGGAGCCGCCCCGCGAGAAAACCAACATTATGGACTCTGCGTAAAGTACCGATCCGGATCAGCCTAAGCATGTCGTGCAGGCTAACCCGGGCAAACAAATTTCGCCTCCTGTGGATTTCCTGTTCCAGGAATCATTATTCTATACCTCTATCCCCCTGAGACGGAATGTGTCGGCCCGGATCAGTCTGCGCGGACTGCGCAGGCTGATCTGGGTCGATATATTACGCAGAGGCCATAATGTTGGTTTTCTCGCGGAACGACTCATATGGTCTACTTTTGAACTTGTCCCACATACGGTAGTAAATGCGTTGTAGACGACATTGAAAACATCTAGACAAATGTAAGGAAAATATCCATAAATGAAAGTGACATTATTGAAAAGAGTAGTTAAATAATGTGGCAAATGGAGAACTTTTTCAATAGAAATATTTCCTTCATTTACCAAAATGTTTCCAACAGTCGTGTGTTGCAGATGCTTCTGTATATGTGGACCGGATAAGCCGCAAAGGTAAGTTTTACACCTGTAATTTTAATTACGGTGTGGTAAAGCGGTTGTATGCACGACCAGGGTTAAGTAAGTAATTTGGAAATGATCATGTTGTATGATAAATAGAAAACAACGATATCGTCGTAATTCGTACGTTGTGTAGTTAGATACAAACGCATGATTTCATTTAATCCTTTCCTTCATACAATAAATCTGCAGCAGACGACTTTAAAAACATAGCAGAAACACAGAAAATCTCTATAAATGAAGGTTTAATTGCTTAAAGGAAGTGACAATATTGTGAAAAAGAAAAAATTGCTCATTATGAACAATTTCTCCTTTTGTCACAATAGTTTCAACAGTCGTCTGCTATGTTTTCCTGGTTTTTGCACTCTAGTACTCCACACAACAATGTTCCCAAGCAGCTGGCTGCTTTTCCACTTAGACTTAGGCCATTGACGCATTGAATTTTGGTAAAACGTCAGAAAGAAAGTTGGGCGAGCCGGGATTCGAACTCGGCAGAGGCGTCAGAAAGCGTCTATATGTAGGAAAGGGTTAAAATAGGTTGATACATCTTGTTACAAGATACATTGTCTGCGGTTGGGCGACACAGGCCTGACATTATAACGATATGTGATCTGCACAACATTTTGTTTGTTTATGCAGCTGTTTAAGAACAGCAATTATTTTCTAGGTTTTACATATCAATCATGTCTTAAAAATACTACTATTGCAGCTGCTACTACTACTACTGCTACTACTACTAAAACTAATACTACTGCTTCTTTTACATCTCCTACTCCTGCTTGTTTTACTACTACTAGTTGTACAACTACTACTACAACAACTACTACTACAACTACTACTACTTCTATACTACTACTACTTCTATACTACTACTACTACTTATATACTACTACTACTACTACTACTTCTACTACTACTACTATTACTACTACTACTTCTATACTACTACTACTACTACTACTACTTCTACTACTACTACAACTACTACTACTTCTATACTACTTCTATACTACTACTACTTCTATACTACTACTACTACTTCTATACTACTACTATTTATATACTACTACTACTACTTCTATACTACTACTACTACTACTACTACTACTACTTCTACTACTACTACTATTACTACTACTACTTCTATACTACTACTACTACTACTACTACTTCTACTACTACTACTAGTAGTACAACTACTTCTACAACAACTACTACTACAACTACTACTACTTCTATACTACTACTACTTCTATACTACTACTACTACTTCTATACTACTACTACTTCTATACTACTACTACTACTTCTATACTACTACTACTACTACAACTACAACTACTACTACTACTACTACTTCTATACTACTACTACTACAACTACAACTACAACTACAACTACAACAACTACTAGTAGTACAACTACTACTACAACAACTACTACTACTACTACAACTACAACATCTACTACAACTACTACTACTACTACTACTACTACTACTACTACAACTACTACTACGACTACTGCTACTACTACTACTACTACTACTACTACAACTACTACTACTACTACTACTACTACTACTACTACTACTACTACTACTACTACAACTACTACTACTACTACTACTACTACAACTACTACAACTACTACAACTACTACTACTACTACTACTACTACTACTACTATTGCTACTACTACAACTACTACTACTACTACTTCTACAACTACTACTACAACAACTACTACTACAACAACTACTACTACTTCTACTACAACTACTACTACAACTACAACTATAACTACTACTACAACTACAACTACAACTACTACTACAACTACAACTACTACTACAACAACTACTACTACAACTACAACTACTACTACAACAACTACTACTACTACTACTACTACAACTACTACTACAACTACTACTACTACTACAACTACTACTACTACTACTACCCCTTTTCTGGTGTCCAGGCTATAAAGGGAGTGTATTTGTTTGTTAACCCTTGCGGATACCTACTTAGACAGATGAATTTTGTTCTTATTCGAATGGAATGAACATGGACAGATCAAACAGCTTAAACACGGATAATGACAACAGTGATTCTACTTACAGAGATGAAACGTCGGAAGATGAACAGGTCTCTCAACAACCACGTCCACAGCAATTCTACCAAGATTTAGACAACTCTTTAGATAATCTTCCGAAAAGCTCCTACATCCAGAAGCTCGTAGAGTTGTGCAAAGCAGATCCCAAACGTATTGGCGATTATAGAGAACGTCTAGCTGATCGTGTTAAAGCTACTGAAAATTTCCAGCAATGTAAACTTGTCAACAGAAGAAATTCGACAAGCTCATTAAAATCTCGAAAATACGCACAAGATTGTTACGTATTGCATATGTTTCTGAACGGCTCCAGATCGAAAGAAATTCACGACTTATTTTCGCAATGTCAAAATGCTGCTGACTGCGACCAAACATTGAACATGACGTATTGCCACACTACGGATAATGAGGAAAGTCACGAATCTAAGGATCCAACATATACAGCTCGTGCAGTAAACGTAGACGTAGCTGAAATGATCACAATGCTACTGAACCTACAATCCGACATGGCTTTCGTTAAAAACTCTACAGAACAAAACAGTAATTTATCGAGAAGCCTGTCAAATGACTTTCAACAGGTAACAGTAAATGTTAGAACAATGTTAGCGTCAGTAAACGGACTCAGATCGAGAGCTACAGATGGCGAAACCATCAACAAAATACAGAGTGATATGACACAGCTGAACGCAAATTTTGCTACAATGAACAAACGAATAAACGACTCAATCCTAAACACACAATGCGGTGTAATAAGTAAAACTGCAGTTACCTTTGCAGACATTGTACAACAAACGTGTGAAGCTCCGCAGTCAATTCTAGAAATAAACAATGAAAGAATTAAATCCAAACCTAAAAGAACTGAGCCCGTCGCAAACACTATAGAACGTGACAAAGTCGAAATCATTGTGGAAAAGACGTGCGATACTGCAGACGTTTTCAGTAAACAGGACAGACCTGAGATGAATTCTATGGTGATAGAGGGCGAAATACGATCCCCATGCAAATATAGTAAAAGTATGCCATCGTATAAAGACAAAAGAAATAACAAGGTGTATAACACGGATAAAGCCCGAAAGGAAACGAAGGTCAATGAACACTATGAGCGAAATTCGCAACAGATCACATCTACACAAACTTCTCAAACAAGAGAGCAGCACGAAGCATCATCGGAACGATTTACAGCCGTGTGCAGGAAAAATACAAATTCATATTACCTCGGTAATATAGATCCTGATTCCACAGACTCCGACATATATCAATATATCACTGACAGAAAAGTGAAGTGTACATATATAACCATGTATTATGGAAAAAATGGTTCAGCTGCTAAAGTCAATATACCGGTAGATTTTGCAGATCAAGTTGAGTGTGATAGGTTTTGGCCGAACGATATAACTTTTAGGAAATGGAAACGTAAATCGTACTGGGAAAACCAAAGCAGAAATACACATACGAAACACAGTCGACGACCCTACAACCACGGACGAGACGATCAAAGAAGACGATCATACGACAATTACAACAACAACAACAACACATACGAAAGCGATGACAACCAAACGAGAAACGACGTCAACGATTCAAATAGTGCATGGGGCAATCAGTACGACGACTGGAACGACAACATTGATAGTTGGGCTACTTCTAACCCAGAAGCCTATTAATTTGCGAAAACAATATAATATAATGGGTAAAGTGATAACTATATTATTTATTATGGCCATATTAAATGTTATGTGTTGGAACGTTAGAGGAATTATGTCGTCTGCTTATGCACTTTCCGATATGTTAGACAAGAATGATATTGATATTGGCATCATATCTGAACACAAACTCTTCAACCATTCGAAGTCATTTCTTGATAGCATAAATCCAAAATATAAGTCATTTTCGGTTTGTGATAGCTCGATAGACCAGTACGGTCCGGCTAAATGTGGTAAAGGCGGTGTCGCCATCTTATATAAGAAATCATTACAGTCTTCAATTAGTCTAATCGATTGTCTAGATAATGAAAGAATAATAGGCATTGAACTCAAATTAATAAATTCTGAGAGAATCTATATAATCGGAGTATATATGCCGTCGGACAGTTACATTAAACACTATCACGAAACAATTACAGAACTTGAGGCTATTACGCACACGTGTTCATTAAAAGGTAAAGTGTTAATACTTGGTGATTTTAATGCGCGTCTTCGAGCTATTGGCAAAATGCATGATGACGTCACCAGTGACAAATCGTCATCACTACAACAGTTCATGGCGAACAATAGACTTATAGCACTTCATCACAGTGATCAAGAGTTCACATACGTTAGAAATAGGTCCAAGCTTGATCATATACTGATAGAACAGACACTTATAAACAAAATAGAACAGTATAAAACGTTACCAGAAAAGGACGTATTTACATCAGACCATGTACCTTTAATTGCATCGCTTAATGTAACTAAACAGAAGCAAGTAAACTTAACTGATCGAAAGTGTATCGCCTGGGATAAATGTAATGCATGCGAATTGAATTCATTTGAAAATACATTATCTCAATACCTGTCCTCGCTAACATTCACCTCAAAAATGGATCCAAATCAGTTGTCTGATTTTATTGTAAGTTCGACCTTAAAATCAGCTGAAAATTGCCTACCGAAAGGTAAATTTAACAAACATACGAAACCGTATTGGTCGCATGACCTAAGACAAGCCCACGCTGAATCAAGGCGACTTAGGCGTATCTGGATAAACATTGGCCGCCCAAGAGGGGTCGAGTATGAGTCATATCAGAGATACAAATCTGCAAAACGCAATTTCAGGCGAAAACAGCGCATTGCTTGTAATCTCTTTCTAAATAAAACATTCGAAGAACTTGATAAGGCTGCTCATTTAGACGTAAACCTGTTTTGGAAACTAGTTAAAAGGAAAAAGAAAAATGTACCGAACGTATGTGCTGAAATTATATACAAGAATATAACATATGCAGAAGAAAATGTATCAAACGGTTTTTCAGAATTCTTCAAAGATACCTTTGATTTCCCAGAAACCTCAGAAGATTACCCATTTGGCTTTACAGACAAGGTCAATTCACTGGTTAAACAGTTCATGAATGACAACTCAGCCGAACAAAATGATACGTTTTACAAGGGTATGATAGCCCCATTTACCCGCGACAACGTTGAACATATTGTAAAATATTTAAAACGCGGTAAAAGCCAATCACATGACCTTATCCTTAATGAGCATATCATACATGGAGGTAAAGTCTTATACACATGTCTTACTGAGTTATTTAATGGCGTTCTAATTCAAGAAATTATTCCGGAAAGCTGGAGGAAGAGCCTCATCATTCCTATCTTCAAAGGGAAGGGGAAGAGTAAAAGTGACCCATCTAGTTATAGGCCAATATCATTAATCCCGTGCTTTTGTAAAGTTTTTGAAAAACTCTTACTATGCAGAATCCAATCATTCCTTTCATCGAAATCGATTACATTCCCTCATGCCCAGCAGCAAGGGTTCCAGAAAGAACTAAGCTGTATATCGGCAGCTTTTAACTTACAGGAAACAGTATATGATCTGTCAGAAAAGAATAGCCGTACATATACCGCGTTTCTTGACTTTAAGGCAGCGTTTGACTCTGTCTGGCATAACGGGCTATTCCTTAAACTGGCACAACTAGGGTTATACGGTAAAATCCTTCGACTCATTGTCGATTCTTATGATAATTTAACGTGCAATGTACGCAGTAGCGGTAGCATATCAAGTCCTGTACGGATTAAGAGAGGCGTACGGCAGGGAGGAGTTGCTTCAACGTTTTATTACCTAGTTTATATAGACGAACTTTTACATCAATTAGAGGACTCCGATTACAGTTTAAATCTAGGACATAATCTCAGATGTGGTAACCCTTCATTTGCTGATGACCTGTCTATTATCGCCTTATCCCCCAACAATTTGCAAGTCTTACTAGACATTGTATACCGATACGCGACAAAATGGAAGTTTGAAGTAAGCGCGAGTAAATCAAGCATCGTTGTATTTAATAGGTTAAAATATGACGCTCCAATTTCACTTCTCATCGGGAACACATATATTCACGAACATGACCATGCGATACACTTGGGAATCAGGCAAGACGCATCACTTAAATTGTCTAATAGAATAAAAGAAAGATGTCAAAAAGGTAAAAATGCATTCTTTGCATTAGCCGATGTAGGTATGCGATCTGATGCACTTAATCCTATTACGTCAGTGAAACTATACAATAGTATCGTAGTTCCAACAATACTATACGGTAGTGAACTGTGGAACAACATGTCACAGTCTGATATAGATGCAGTCAATAAGTTACAGCACTATGTTGTAAAATCCATCCAGGGTTTTAAAACCAGAACAAGATCCGACATGTGCGAATCTATGGTCGGCACTTATCGTCTGTCATCTAGAATCGACATAAGAAAACTAAAGTTCTTACACAAACTACTCAGTTTAAGAAACGGTTCACTGAGTAAAAACTTGCTACTCAAAAAAGCTTTGGCTTTTATTCAAAATCCTAGAACGGTCTTAAAGGGCTTTATCCCTGATATTTTTAGAATATTGAAATTGTATGGTCTCTCAAATATGATCAATGCATATTTGAACAATGCAGGACTTCTGCCGTCTAAGATTAGCTGGAAATTAACAGTAAATACTGTTGTCAATGCATATGAATCCGACAACTGGAAATTGAGAATAAGTGTCGACCAAGATTTCTCTAGATTTGAACGGTTGCACACTGCCATCTACCCAAGTGTTATTTACGATGTGTTTACAGAGGTTAAGCCAAATATTGCCAGAACAATTGCTAAAATATGGGTAAACATTCCTGATGCTGACAATCTGTATTGTAAACTGTGCTATGCGTTTACCAGCGATAGTATCAAACACGTTCTTTGTGAGTGTCCATGTTTGACGTCGCAGAAAACGTCGTTCATACTAAGCATACAACATGAGGTTAATGCTGGTATTGCGGAAGAACTTAGCTCGGACTCATCTGAAAGTTTCATGTTGAAAATTCTAGGCTCAAAACTGGAAACCGATATTTCACATGAAACAGAAAGACTAATGCTCAAGCGCTCATTGGTGTATGCCTATAGCTGCCTTAGGAACCTAGTGTGATCTCTGTGAGTCGGAAATCACACATAGTTCCAAAAATGCACTTAACTGCGTTCTGTGCTCGAACTTTAAAGATGAAACACGGTCATAAAGCACATATCAATGAAGGAAAGCAGTAAATCTCACTATTCAACAGTGTATATATTCCTATTATTATTTGTACATGAACTGCATAACGATGCTCTATATCCAAACTATTTGTTAATTTAACTTAAACTTGTGATTATTTGTTATTTATCAATCTCCACTAGGAGGAATTAAAATGAATAAATAAAAAAACTACTACTACTACTACAACTACTACTACGACTACTACTACTACTAATACAACTACTACTACAACTACTGATATTATAACTACAACAGCTACTATTACTACTACTACTACTACTACTACTACTACTTCTACTAATACGACTACTACTACAACAATCACAACTACTACTACTATTACTACTGCTATTACTACGACTACTACTTCTACTACAACTACAACAACTACTAGTACTGTTACTACTACTACTACTACTACTACTACTACTACTACTACTACTACTACTACTACTATACTACTACTACTACTACTTCTACTACTACTACTACTTCTACTACTACTACTGCATCACTTAAATTGTCTAATAGAATAAAAGAAAGATGTCAAAAAGGTAAAAATGCATTCTTTGCATTAGCCGATGTAGGTATGCGATCTGATGCACTTAATCCTATTACGTCAGTGAAACTATACAATAGTATCGTAGTTCCAACAATAATATACGGTAGTGAACTGTGGAACAACATGGCACAGTCTGATATAGATGCAGTCAATAAGTTACAGCACTATGTTGTAAAATCCATCCAGGGTTTTAAAACCAGAACAAGATCTGACATGTGCGAATCTATGGTCGGCACTTATCGTCTGTCATCTAGAATCGACATAAGAAAACTAAAGTTCTTACACAAACTACTCAGTTTAAGAAACGGTTCACTGAGTAAAAACTTGCTACTCAAAAAAGCTTTGGCTTTTATACAAAATCCTAGAACGGTCTTAAAGGGCTTTATCCCTGATATTTTTAGAATATTGAAATTGTATGGTCTCTCAAATATGATCAATGCATATTTGAACAATGCAGGACTTCTGCCGTCTAAGACTAGCTGGAAATTAACAGTAAATACTGTTGTCAATGCATATGAATCCGACAACTGGAAATTGAGAATAAGTGTCGACCAAGATTTTTCTAGATTTGAACGGTTGCACACTGCCATCTACCCAAGTGTTATTTACGATGTGTTTACAGAGGTTAAGCCAAATATTGCCAGAACAATTGCTAAAATATGGGTAAACATTCCTGATGCTGACAATCTGTATTGTAAACTGTGCTATGCGTTTACCAGCGATAGTTTCAAACACGTTCTTTGTGAGTGTCCATGTTTGACGTCGCAGAAAACGTCGTTCATACTAAGCATACAACATGAGGTTAATGCTGGTATTGCGGAAGAACTTAGCTCGGACTCATCTGAAAGTTTCATGTTGAAGATTCTAGGCTCAAAACTGGAAACCGATATTTCACATGAAACAGAAAGACTAATGCTCAAGCGCTCATTGGTGTATGCCTATGGCTGCCTTAGGAACCTAGTGTGATCTCTGTGAGTCGGAAATCACACATAGTTCCAAAATGCACTTAACTGCGTTCTGTGCTCGAACCTTAAAGATGAAACACGGTCATAAAGCACATATCAATGAAGGAAAGCAGTAAATCTCACTATTCAACAGTGTATATATTCATATTATTATTTGTACATGAACTGCATAACGATGCTCTATATCCATACTATTTGTTAATTTAACTTAAACTTGTGATTATTTGTTATTTATCAATCTCCACTAGGAGGAATTAAAATGAATAAATAAATACTACAACTACTACTACAACAACCACTACTACAACAACTACTACTACTTCTACTACAACTACTACTACAACTACAACTACAACTACTAATCCCGTGCTTTTGTAAAGTTTTTGAAAAACTCTTACTATGCAGAATCCAATCATTCCTTTCATCGAAATCAATTACATTCCCTCATGTCCAGCAGCATGGGTTCCAGAAAGAACTAAGCTGTATATCGGCAGCTTTGAACTTACAGGAAACAGTATATGATCTGTCAGAAAAGAATAGCCGTATATATACCGCGTTTCTTGACTTTAAGGCAGCGTTTGACTCTGTCTGGCATAACGGGCTATTCCTTAAACTGGCACAACTAGGGTTATACGGTAAAATCCTTCGACTCATTGTCGATTCTTATGATAATTTAACGTGCAATGTACGCAGTAGCGGTAGCATATCAAGTCCTGTACAGATTAAGAGAGGCGTACGGCAAGGAGGAGTTGCTTCAACGTTTTATTACCTAGTTTATATAGATGAACTTTTACATCAATTAGAGGACTCCGATTACAGTTTAAATCTAGGACATAATCTCAGATGTGGTAACCCTTCATTTGCTGATGACCTGTCTATTATCGCCTTATCCCCCAACAATTTGCAAGTCTTACTAGACATTGTATACAGATACGCGACAAAATGGAAGTTTGAAGTAAGCGCGAGTAAATCAGGCATCGTTGTATTTAATAGGTTAAAACATGACGCTCCATTTTCACTTCTCATCGGGAACACATATATTCACGAACATGACCATGCGATACACTTGGGAATCAGGCAAGACGCATCACTTAAATTGTCTAATAGAATAAAAGAAAGATGTCAAAAAGGTAAAAATGCATTCTTTGCATTGGCCGATGTAGGTATGCGATCTGATGCACTTAATCCTATTACGTCAGTGAAACTATACAATAGTATCGTAGTTCCAACAATAATATACGGTAGTGAACTCTGGAACAACATGTCACAGTCTGATATAGATGCAGTCAATAAGTTACAGCACTATGTTGTAAAATCTATCCAGGGTTTTAAAACCAGAACAAGATCCGACATGTGCGAATCTATGGTCGGCACTTATCGTCTGTCATCTAGAATCGACATGAGAAAACTTAAGTTCTTACACAAACTACTCAGTTTAAGAAACGGATCGCTGAGTAAAAACTTGCTACTCAAAAAAGCTTTGGCTTTTATACAAAATCCTAGAACGGACTTAAAAGGCTTTATCCCTGATATTTTTAGAATATTGCAATTGTATGGTCTCTCAAATATGATCAATGCATATTTGAACAATGCAGGACTTCTGCCGTCTAAGACTAGCTGGAAATTAACAGTAAATACTGTTGTCAATGCATATGAATCCGACAACTGGAAATTGAGAATAAGTGTCGACCAAGATTTTTCTAGATTTGAACGGTTGCACACTGCCATCTACCCAAGTGTTATTTACGATGTGTTTACAGAGGTTAAGCCAAATATTGCCAGAACAATTGCTAAAATATGGGTAAACATTCCGGATGCTGACAATCTGTATTGTAAACTGTGCTATGCGTTTACCAGC